>SNQJ01S0010765.1:79031-115069 GCA_010110895.2 Picea sitchensis | reverse complement strand
GGGTATTATTGGCCCTCACTTTTTAAAGATGCAAAGAAATATGTCCGGGCCTGTGATAGCTATCAAAGAATGGGCCAACCTAATCATAGAGATGAAATTCCATTAAACCCCCAGATAGTACTTAAACCATTTGAAATATGGGCCTTAGACTTTGTAGGACCCATTAACCCCCCATCCAAGCAAAAAGTTTACATAGTGGTCTGCACAGATTATATGACCAAATGGGTGGAAGCTAAAGAACTCCATAGAGCAACTCAAGAAGAAGTTCTAGATTTCCTATTTGAAGACATCTTCATCAGATTTAGAGTGCCAAGAGAATTAGTTATGGATGGGGGACCTCCTTTCACTTCTCATGGTTCTAAAGACACCCTTCAAAAATATCATATTCAGCATAGAATGACTACAGCATACCACCACCAAGACAATGGACAGGTGGAAAGTACAAATAAATTAATAGAATCCATTCTCACAAAAACAGTGAAGGAAAACAGAAAGGACTGGTCTCACAGGCTCTTTGAAGCGTTATGGGCCTACAGAACTACCTGGAGAAATACTACATGATTCTCTCCCTATGAATTAGTCTACGGAAAAAGTGTCATCTTCCCTGTGGAATTTGAAATCAAAACCTTAAGGACTGCTTTAGCTGTCAACCTTGATTTGACCGATGCACAGACATCCAGGTTGCAGCATCTTAATGAATTGGATGAAAAAAGACTAGATTCCATTCATCAGACAACTATGATTCAACAACAAATATCAAAATGGCATGACAAAACTAACAAGCATAAGCAATTCCAAAAAGGTAATTGGGCCTCACTGTATGATTCTCGATTTAAAGAATTTCAAGGGAAACTATGTACAAGATGGCTTGGACCTTACGAAGTAGACACTATTTTCCCCAATGGAATAGTAAGGCTCCTCACAATCGATGACTCTAAAACACTGTTACTTGTAAATGGTCATTGGCTCCGTCTGTACCAGCGCCATATTTCCAAAGAAGATTTTAAGGCTACATGTGTGGCAGACTCTCATTACCTCTTTTTAGAAGGGGCCCCTACCCCTCACTGCATTTAAATCTTTTTAATTTAATTTCTTTAGTATTAGATTAGATTTAGTTTACTAATAATCCCTATCAAGAAATACCATGTTACAATTTATTTTTGCAGATTCTCGATCAAAGTAAAGGCCTACTAAGAAAGGACGATCTTACTTCAAGAAGAGGCAAGCTTCCCCATTGCTGAAACACCACTGTTCAACAACTTTTTTCTCTTTCTCCATTGCTGAAACACCACTGTTCAACAACTTTTTGCCTCTACCCCATTGCTGAAACACCACTGCTACACAATTTCTCACCTTTCTTTTCCCTATTGCTGAAACACCACTGTTCAACAATTTTTCACATTCTTCCCCCATTGCTGAAACACCATTGTTCAACAATTTTTCACATTTTCCCCATTGCTGAAACACCACTGTTCCATCCACCGTTCAGAAATTTTTCACCCTTCTCCCTATTGCTGAAACAACACTACTCAACAACATGTCGCCACTGCTGAAACACCACTCTACAACATCACTCTTCAGCAAACATTTCTCTATTCTTTCCCCGTTGCTGAAACACCAACTTTTCATCATTTTATGTCAATAAGCTTTTGCGCTCTCATACTACATTTTGTCCTTCCAGTAAAAAAATCCTTGATACAATTCCTTTAAAAAATCAAAAGTCTCTATCATGGCTACTGTAGAACTATTATGGACAGGCGCTATATTTTGTTCGAAGTATGAATCAAAAGGTAAACATGAGGTATGTAAATTTTATGTGTAAATACAATTGAACTATAGTTAATGAGAAGAGCCCAACTCATTATTACCACTCATGTAAAATCATTATTAGCCGTACTTGAGGGGGGGGAGGAAATATCGAACTTTTATACCATCATTTCACACGAATCAACCACTGTCATTCCTTTTTACCATCCTTTCATTGTTTCATCACCATTTGCATGCCTTCACCCGAAAAACACACTCTGCATAGAAGCGGTTACTCGACTCTCTGACGATGCATTTTACTGAACTGTTAGCTATGGGAGGCCCTGTTATATGGTACAAACCCACCACGACAGCCCTATTAGAACTATATCCAGAAGTCTATCAAATTTTTCTGTAGGCAGGATGGCTGGGTTATTTTCAGAGGCTCCAGGGATTTGATCAACAACAGGTTCTCCAATTTTCTCAAAATCTCCAAGAAGATCATTCCATTGTTTAAGGCGTTCGGATTCTAGTTACAGAAGAGGATGTAGCATAGGTTTCAGGTCTCCCTGCCAATGGTATTCGATGGTTCAGCCGCAACAATGTCATCCTTAATGCCCAGTAGGATTTCCTCTTGCTAGGGGAACAAATTGAGCCTAAAGGTCGGGGTGTTCGACTTAGTTCGTTGCCGCCTCCATGGCCGAAAGTTGCAAAGTTTGTCAAGCACTACCTTACCTGTGAAGGCCGATACCAGGTAGTCTACCAGTATGATTTTTTCTTGTTGTCTCACTTACGACATGCTAGATTGATTAACATTCCTTATTATCTGCTCGGATGTCTTAAAAATATGTCGCACTACTGTAAAAAGGATAAAAATCTCTCCCTTTCCCTCACCCACCATCGTCTCGCTCAACTACTTATCCAAAAGGGTTTTTCCCAACAAAACCCTCCCCTAAACAACCCACCCATAAATCCCCAAGAAGCTGTTGAATACCTTGAAAATCTTCAGGAACAGCAACCACAAAACTCTCCAGACCCTCCGGAAGTACCTAACAGTCCGCCTACATACCCAATTAATCCAATTAACCTCCCTACCATACCAAGCCCGTCCCACATTTTACCAGAATCATCCACTCCTACCATTCATATCCTTACCGATGATTCTGAACCAGAAAACTCTCTCTGTCCCATCACTGAGGAAAAGACCCCACGCAAATGAAAGAAAATTCCTTTTTTTTCACCCTTTTTACAAAGAAAACGAATAAGGGCATCAACAAGAACAACCACTACTGCCACTTCCCTAAACCCCCAACCCATCCGGTTAAAACCCTGTACACCTCCAACCTCCCAAATTCTGGAATCTTTACCTATTCCACCCACGGGCACTGAAACACAAGAACCAGAGGCCCAGTGTCTTGTGACATCATCCATTTCAAATCAAGTAGCTGAAACACAAGAACTAGCTACTCATCAAGTAGCTGAAACAAAAGAACCAACTACTCATTCAGTAGCTGAAACACAAGAACCAACTACTCATTCAGTAGCTGAAACACAAGAACCAACTACCCATCAAGTAGCTAAAACACAAGAACTAGCTACCCATTTAGTAGCTGAAACACAAGAACCAGCTACTCATTCAGTAGCTAAAACACAAGAACCAGTTATAGCTGTCACACAAGAACTAGCTACAGCTGAAACACAAGAACCAACTGTTGATATTATTACCGAGATACCGGAATCAAATGCCCAGGGTGCTACAACATTACTTTCTCTACATCAAGAAGCTGAAATACAAGAATCAGCTGCCGATCCTTTAGCTGCTCCAAAAGAACCACCTAGTGTGGTTGTGACTGTTACACAAGAACCAGTCACTCCTCTTCCAGAACCAACAATGGCCTCTGTCTTACAAGAAAATTAGTTCCTAAGGTCTAAACTGGAATCCTACAAGCAAGAGATAGTCACGGCAAAGGAAGCCTATGAGAAGGAACTGAAATTGTACACCCTAGCTCGCATAGCGACAGAGGAAAATACAACAGAGAATTCATGTAGAGAGTATATGTGCAGTTAATGTGGGGACATCTATTATCAGGCAGGCTACAAAGTAATTCAAATTCCAATGCCAGGAGCTTCCCCTACACCTACGACTTTTGTAGTCAAAGAAGAAAACCCTGCTTCTACACAAGAACCAGCAAGACCTTCCAAAATTAAAACTGAACCCTGGCCTACAATAATTCCCAAATCTGAAGCCCCTGCTTTTGTTAATAAAGCTGTACAAACATTGCCTATTAATGAATCTGCCCCTCCTAGCCAGATCAATACCCACACCTTTGTTGAACAAGCCACTCAAACCCTACCTCAGCCTATCACTTGCGATGCTGAAACACAAACTCAACCATGGGATGAGCAGGCAATAATAGACAAATGGAAAAAAGAGTCTGCTATTACACAGGCCAAAAGCCTGCAGGAACACAAACTAATCTGGCTAAACCACATCTATTCAAACTCGGAAGCTTTGGAGAAAACACGCCAGGAATCCCATGCCCTTAAGAAACAGAACAAAGAGCTAAAAGGAAAATTGCTCCTGATGTTTAACTTGGCACAAAAGTTTTTGGCTACAAGGAAACCATCCTGCAATTACTCTCTGTTTCTCATGGAACGACTTACATTTTTCAAATTAAATCAATCAAAGAAGGCAGACCCCATGCAGTGTTAAATCCAACAGATTTTGTTAAAACCTTTGCAGAAGCCTCTGCTATGGATCAACACCTTCTCTGTGAGTTACATTTTCATAATGAGGCCATCCCTAACAACTGACAGCTTAACCTTAACCCTCTTGTTGGTGACATCCAGATTCGAGCACTCACCTCCTTCCTTAACAATCAGATTATATGGCAGGATGACTTCCTAGCTACCAAGCATAACGAGGATAACCGCCTTCTCTGCATACGGCTAGAACCACAAAATGTTGCCACCTTTGTTACAGAGTATTATCAGTTTTTGAAGAAACCAGGGATGACTCAACACATTCGGCAACTACAGACAATAGTGCTTCAGGATTGCCAACAGTTCATTAAATCCACAGAGATTGCTGCCCTACAAGAAAATAACATGTTTTGGCAACAATCTACTGGGAAAAGATAAGAACACAATCCCTTTAGCCCCACTAATATTGAGATAGCAATCTCCAGGGTACCTAGCTACATCAAGTGTGTTCAGCAATGTGCTGAAAGCTGGATAGGTTATCAGTTTCATTTTCCTATCCAGTGGATGCCAGCAGAGAAATATCAAGTTCATTATAAGTTGCCCAAGAAGGCTGAAACAACAGCTTGGCAAAGGTTACAATGCGTTCAAGTATTCAGAGCTCCAACAGACATCACCTTCCACAGCTACTACTTAAGTAACTTGCATGCTTAGAGTCGGTATCCAGATTCTAATTCAGATTGAAGTTGCCTGAGGACATGCAACCTTTTAAGTTGGGGGGGATGTTAGGACCCTGTAATGTACCTTTTTTCTCACACTTTTTGCTACCATTACATCCTTTTCTCACTTACATTTAAACTCACATTATCACCTTACCCTATCTTTCCAAAGGTATATAACATCTCTTCTCTTTACTATATGTTTAATTCATTTTGCATATAATTTTACATTACTCTCATACTTAACCGTTGATCAGAAATATATAAGTGCTGAAACAGTTCAAACTACAGATTATCATTGTTGTTTGAAGGCCCGTTGCTGAAATAGTTAAAAGCATGTAAACCCTGTGGCTGAAACAGTCTGTGGTCTACAATGCTGAAACAACAACTCACATAAGAAGAAGCTGTTCACTCTGTGGTCTACGATGCTGAAACAACAACTCACACAAGAAGAAGTTGTTACACTCTCCATGGTCTACGATGCTGAAACAAAAACTCACACTTTCTGTGGTCTACGATGCTGAAACAGTAATTCACAGCTGTTACACCGACCACAACAGCCGCACCTTGAGCTAGAATTAACCATCACTACTGCGTGAGACCACGTTGCTGAAATAGTCAGAACATAAATCCCGTTGCCAAAACAACCCATGATTTGTGATGCTGAAACAGCATACAACAGCAGTAACAAGAGATAAATAAAGAAGTTGTTACTCCAGCCGCAACAGCAACACCTCACTCAGCACCTTTCCAACTATTGTAATAGCATTATGTTACGGGAGACTAGAATATCCTATTCCAGTATAGAGATTTGATCTGACTAAGAATAGGACTCAGATGTACACATGTAATTTGATGATAAAATTGTATTGAGGGGATTCTCCTCTTTAAATAAGAGGAAATAATCATTAGAGAGGACCTTTTTTTTGGCTAAGAAAGCATTTACAGAGAAGGACGTGTTTTACTTCAGACATTGTAAAATGATACTGTTGGCAGATGAATAAAAGACTGTTCTGAGCATTTCTGTCTAGTTCCTTTCGTTTCAGGGGAATCTTGTGAGAAGGGAGGGCCCACCTTCTTCATAAGATTCACCCATTAGCTTTGTAGTGGTCTAGTGTTATTTCTGTTCATGCTTTGATTAAATTCTGTTTTGCTAAACTCTGTTTTGCTGAAACACTACTTTACTGAACTCTGTCTTGCTGAAACTCTGCTTTACTGATTGTTACATTATTTTCATATGATTCATTCTTGGGTAACTGTAATCATTCTAGTTAGCAATCCTGTTTGGTGAATTTATGAAAGCATGATAATCAGGGATAGGTGCTGAAGGTTCCTGTTTGGGGAATAGGGTCCTGTTCCCTGTTAAGAGATAGTTAGCCTTTAGTGTGCATCAATTATTTTAATTAGTAATGAGTTCATGAAAGTGCGCTAATCGGAAACAGGTGCTGAAGATTCTTGCTTGGGGAATAGGGTCCTATTCTCTGTTAGGGGATAGTTAGCCTGAAGTATGTGTTAATCATTTCGATTAGTAAGGAGTTCATGAAAGTGTGATGATCGGAAACAGGTGCTGAAGATTCCTGCTTTGGGAATAGGGTCCTGTTCTCTGTTACATAATAGTTGTTCTTTCCTTTTGCAGTATCCTGAAAGATTTCTTTCTTAGGTTGTTACTTTTTAATGTAATCCAGGATTCTTTGGATGGTTATTTCTTTAAGATTTGAACTCTGCAATAGGTAGGTTGCTTTTCTGTAATTCAAAGTAGAACTTCATTTTACTCAAGGCAAGGTGTGCTTAGTATATTTTTACTACAACTCTAGATTGCTTTTGAGATTGAGCATATACAATGTGTGATTACCTTTGAAATAAATAGACTTCCCTGGGTTGACAATTTATGTAGCACTTTATTGTTTAGTTAAATAAGAAATTATAGTGACCAACAATTAGTTCAATATATATTGATTTGACATTGGGGGAATTTTGTTTCCGATGCATACTGTCCATAATATATAATATGATCATTAGGACATGCATCAATAGCTTGATACTCCATTCCAATATCTTTCATAATGGAAGATAATTATCAGTATCTACAAGGTAAAGTATTTGATGATGGTAGGAGAAATTCACCTAACATTATCCAATGCAAAATATAACTAGTTAATGTAAAGAATATTAAAATTAAATATTTCATCCTTAATTTACACATTAATTAATAACACTAAGAATGGAGAAACAAAACAAAACTAGACCTTTAATGTATATGTGATAAATTATATTACATACCTTAGGATTTGGATGAGACAAGTGTTTGATGCACCATTCAATACCTTCAAGTTCACCAAATATTTGTCCTTGAGCCTTCGTAAAGGGGTTGTTTTGACTTCTCAATCAGAGGCACATCATGAATATCATCAAAATTGTCATCCATTGGAGCAAAGGTGTCTTGGATCAATCTATTTATACCATCGTATTTCATTTGAAAATGCACTTAGGGTGATATAGGTATATTTATAATGGTATCATATTCACCTCAAATCTCTTATAACTAAATTTGGAGCTACATAGAAGAATGGGTGTGCATTTCCATTAGGTCAATTTCTATTGTTTTGGTCTTTCAATTTACAAGGAAGATTTTTCCTCTTTTACAAAGAAACCACATTTATGTTTTAAAATGAAAATAAAAATATGTACACATGTGTAAATTATCTAATACACCCTCAACAACTTGAATCACTCAAATTGGAGATGTTTTAAGACTTGGGCATGCATTTTTGTGAATCCTAGTGTGCATTTTACACAAGGGTGGAAATTAGAGTTTAAAAGAAAAACTTGTATTTCTGATGTGTGAGTGTGAAGTTTTAGATCTTGATACTATAAGAATCTTGAATTAGGTTTTTATGCAACAAAGAAAACCCAATTAATCCTTCCATTGTTTTCCAAATGGTTGGCATGAAAAATCAGTAATGGAAACAATGAGGATTGGATGGGTGGGAAATTGTAACATACCCATCCAACAATAAGGCATAGCATATTTAATGCCTTAATATTTCATTTTAGAGGACATGGAGAGAATTTTTAGAAAAAAAAACTTATGTTGTGCATAAAGGGTAAAAACTACCTTGTAAAACAAAGATGTCAAATTGTTAAAAATGGTCATGTTGAAATGCATGCCAGAACAAGGGAAATGCACGCCCAATACTGAAATTGGTATGTTTATATCAGGGATATATAGGCTTATGAAACATCCATTCCTTCATATAAATTATGTACGCCCCATGGTGAAAAATGCACGCCCTAAAAAGGAAAAATGCATGAAAACAGGGCAGATGACAAATGCACACCCTAGGAAGAAAATGCATGCCTTATGTTGGGAATTGTATTTTGACCTTATGAAATTACATGAAAATAGGATATTGAGGAAAATGTACGCCCTGTAAGAAAAAAATACATGTCTTAAGTTGAAACTAGCCTTGTTGAAATACAAGCCAGACCAAGGGAAATGCACACTAGACTGAGGGAAATGCATGTCCAATGATGAAATTGGTATGATTATATTAGGGATATATAGGATTATGAAACATCCATTCTCTCATATAAATTATGCATGCCCCATGATGAAACATTCACACCCTAAAAAGGAAAATTTCATAAAATGCATGAAAAGAGGGCAGATGACAAATGCATACCCTAGGAAGAAAAACACATGCCTTGTGTTGGTAATTGTATGTTGACCTTATGAAATTACATGAAAACGGGCTATTGAGGAAAATACAAGCCTTGTAAAGGAAAAATGTATGTATCAAGTTAAAATTGCACATTGAAATCATGGGATTGCATATTTACATAGTAACAAGGAATATGCACACCTTTTTAATGACAAATGCACACCTACACTATAAAAACGCATGCCCTTGACATGTTCTACAACCCTATGTTGGCCTAAGCCCTAAATGGTTCTTAGTTAGCCCATTTGATTGGTTTGCATAGGAAGATGAATGAAAATGGATGTTGATCAATTGTTCATGATTGATGCTACTATGGCATATCTTATAACAACTCTGAACCCATGTTTGACAAGATGTTTGGAAACACACATGTGCAGTTAACCTTGTATGTTGAGTTGTCGCTCGAGTCCCAAAATCTTGGAAAATCAAAGTAGTTGTAAGTCTCCCACACATATTATTGATTTAAAATGCATGCAAGATATATTGCTTACCATTTAATTTGAGATTGATCATTGAGTGTGTGTGTTTATATTATAGTCGACAACATTTGTAATTTTTCTTTCAAAATTACCCTGGCACATTTTAGAAATCATTTCTTTATTTTACAAGTTACAACACATGTAGAAAACCCTCGAGTACTTCCCCTCATTTATAGGATGGAAAGTTTTCATTAATTCTCAAAAATCTCAAGTCCATTGTTAAAAAATGATACAAATCTACTTGTAATAAATAATATCTTATCTATAAAGATTAACTTACTTTTCTTATCAAAAGTGTTTTATAGAAAAATATACCAATATAACCCTAAATCATTATTAAAAAAGTCAATTGCATGCCAAGGGTTTCCTTAGTGTGAGTGTGCATTCCATTTCATTCCTCAACATCCATACTTGTTACTATGCATTCCTCAAAAAACAATTTCACCTTTGAACCCATGAAACCATGGCCGCAATTGAAACATGGACATCCTCTACCATGGGTGCGAAAGTTGAAATGGGAGATTCCCATAATGAAATTTTCACTGTCAACAAATTCCAAGAGTGTGTTGAAGCATGGAGTGTTGGAATAATAATGCATTTGAAATATTCTATATTAATTGTTGTTAGTTTTTATATCTTGAAGGTCTAATTAGGGTTAGAGAAATATTCTTGAGAGATTTATGGAGAGATTGTTGAGAGATTTATGGAAAGATTGTTGAGTGAATTAAGGAGTAATTTTTGAGAGATTATAGGATATGGTTGACGCCCCATACATCTCCTCTCTATGTAGAAATGTATTCTATAGTAATGAGAAATTTTGAGTTCGGTATGTATTATTATTGAATTTAATTGCTCCATTAATTTGATGGTGTATTTATTCACATTTGGTATGAGAGCATGTTTTTCATACTACTCTAATTGTGAGGTGTTAGCGCCAATTCTTGCAAGTCATGAGCGTCAAGCGCAACACACAGAAGAAGTCCATTTCAGGCTTAAAATCAAGCGAGCGGGCATTTTTTTTTCAACGGCGAGGATCCACAGATGGAGCAGATCAACGGTCATCGGGTAAGTTTGAGTCACAGAGTTGCACAAGGTCTGGCGCATGAGCTCATCTCTTATGGCCAAAATCATGAAATGATGAGCCATTTCGGCATTTCGGCTATCGGGACTTCAAAGGACAAAGGGGTTTCTCTTTCACTGCATTTCAAAACCCCAAAACGTGAAATGCAAAAAGCACCCAGGAGCCATGTCAACATTTTGGCTACCGGGACTTGAAAGGACAAAGGGGTTGCTCTCTTCCACTGCATTTCGAAACCCTGAAATGCGAAAAGCGCCCAGGAGCCATGTCAACATTTTGGCTACCGGGACTTCAAAGGAAAAAGGGTTTTTCTCTTCCACTGCATTTCGAAACCATGAAACAAGAAATGTGAAAAGCGTCTAGAATCCATGTCGACATTTTGGCTACCGGGACTTCAAAGGACAAAGGGGTTTCTCTTTCACTGCATTTCAAAACCCCAAAATGCGATATGCGAAAAGTGCCCAGGAGCCATTTCGTCATTTCGGCTACTAGGAATTCAAAGGACAAAAGGTTTCTCTTCCACTGCATTTCAAAACCCCGAAATGCAAAATGCGAAAAAGCACCCAGGAGCCATTTCGACATTTCAACTACTGGGACTTCAATGGACAAAGGGGTTTCTCTTTATGTTTTCAGTCTCGGTCACCCTCCATGGAAGAAGCAATTAATGAATATTGAGCAGGTGGTTGAGACCTCAGCTCAACTCATAAATGGAGGGTGTGGAAAAGGCCTGGAGAAATCAGCCCATGGTACCCTTGTATGTCGGTCCCTCTACAAGAGCCATGCTAAGTTAAGGTGGAGTTTGACGAAGAAGTTTCGTCCAGGTTTGACTAAGGAGCCTACACATGCTAACTTGGACTTTAATGTCTCAGCTAACTTCCTGTTGTGAAGGTGGCGAATTTCTCTGAGTATATATACTCAATTTTTGAATTTCTGTAAGGATGGATGGTAGCGCAGAGCTCCTAATTGTAATGTTTTAATGAAGCACTAGTTTTCCTGGCTATGTATCTGTATATGAAATTTCTTTGTTTAATGTAAGGCAACTCTCTTTTTCATCTTGTTTCGATCTCAAACTGAAAGGGTTCATGATTGAATGATTCACATGAATCGTCGTGACTATGCTATAATAAAGGATTTATTATAAGCTTAGTTACATTCTTTTAGTGTTTCTGCTTTTGAATATAAGAAGTTTTTGTGTTCAAAGTTTTCTTCTACAGGCTATTGGAAGCCCGAAGCCCACAACAACCCTTCACTTTTCCTCACATAAGTCTTCCTCCTACTCACCCTTATTACAACTTACTACCTGAAATTGAACCAAGACCTCATTTGCTTGTGCATGCCTGGCCTAGTTTCTGAGTTAGAACGATATTGTTCTAGGTTTACTTCCATTCATCACCCTTTATCAACAAATCGTGACATTCAAACTAATGGGCCTCAAGCTTACTCCTGCTGCAATTTAGGAGTGGCTTCTGATGCCAACATATCTGGCGTCTTTGTTGGGGACAAAGTTGAAAATTTTCCCTGGGATTGAATGACATCGAGCCTCTGATTCTGAAGGTGCATCAGGTATCAGAGCCCTACAATATAGCTATTGTGCACCTGGTGACTCCATTGTGACGACTCCACTGTGGAGAACCTGCTATTTTAGTTGTGGCTTCCAGAGGTAGACACATGCAGTCCCATCCACAGCTGCCTCTAGATACACCTGAAGCTGAGCCGGAGGTGATTATCAGAAAAGGAAAGGCCTCTGAAGGAGAAACTTCCACCGCTAAACCAGGTAATTTTCCATCTCCTTCTGTAGAAACTCCATTTTCTTGTTCTCAGCTTCCTAAAAGACCTTTTTCAAAAGTTTCCCGTTTCCTGAATTTCATAAGCGTTCCTGTTGCATTTTCCCCTCCTGGTCTGGGATTGGAGGGAGAAATCCTTGTCATTCCCCTCTCCCCTAAAGTTATACCTTGGTGTAGACCCTGGACCACAAAATATTTCCCCACCCCTAGCTTTACCACTCCTCCTCTTATTACTATTGCTGCTATTGCATAGAGAGAAGCATCTTCTAACTCAAGCCCTTTAGCCTTCTCTTTGAATTCCCCATTGTTTCCCCTTCCACCTAGAAGCTCATTTCCAGTATCCTCTATTCGAGCCCCTTCTCCTCCGAGTTCTCCTCCACCTAATATTCTGATGGCAAGAGAAAATCCCCCCATGACCAGAATGGAGGCCATAATAGCTGCTAGGTATGCTCCCCTTTTGTTACCTCAGCCTCTCAATGCCCTTCCAGCAGATGGCTACCTTAAGAAACTACCCAAGTTTACAGGCAAAGGGGACATAGCTGCAGAAGAACACCTTGAAGCTTTTTATAGTTTTACAGATGATCATGTTATCATGCATGCAGACATATGGATGAGAATTTTCGTCCATAGCCTTGAAGGTGAGGCTAGAAAGTGGTTTAGGGCCCTGCCTCCTAGATCTATAGATGGGGCTAAGGTTTTGGATAATGCCTTTTTGAGACAGCGGGGAGACAAAAAAGACTTCATGTATTACATGACAGAGTTTGGGTCTTTGAAAAGAAAGTGAGAGTCTGTCTCTGACTTCTCCAAGAGATTCAATAAAATGTACAATAAGATCCCCACTGAAATAAATCCCTTAGAAGCCTCTACTAAAATCACTTATGCTAGCGCTTTTGATCCCAATTTCTACCTCCTGTTGAGGGAAAGGAGAGCAACTACTCTGGCTCACATGCAGGATGCAGTCATGGAAGTAGAATCTAACATATTGGATGTTGACCGACTCAGGAATAAGGTTGATAGAGACATATCCAGGAAGAGACCTGAACCCTCCCCATCCAATTCCTCTCCCCTTCCCCTTCATATGGATGAGGTAACTAAAGTTCTAAAGTCTCTTTCGGCTAGAATGGAAAGGTGGGAGTTAGAAGAGAAGCCCATGTACATAAATTCCCAAAATACTGATAACAGAGGCTTCAAGAGGCCTAGCAACAATGTGCCATAGGCTTTGCCAAGGGAACAAAGGAGCAAAGATAGATATGATCAGAGGATTCAAACCCCTCTCCAAAATAGCCTAGTTGCTCATGAGGAAGGAGAAGAGATAGATGAGCTCGACCCCAAAATTCACTGTATTGAAGACACTTCTCCTTTTCCCCATTTGACTCAATCTGCATATGAAGGATCCCTTATGAACCTTCAAGCTAATGAGTTGGGTAAAGGGGAAAAGGCCAACAACACTCCTAACATATATCATCTCAGGTTAAAGAAGAAAGAAGGGAATTTTGATAGCCATGATCAGCCCCTCATAGCGGAAAAACTTGCTAAACCTGCTACAATCACTACTAAAGAAAAGAAAACTCAGAATACTTTGCCAATAGCCAAAGAACCTATCTCTAAGGTAAGGGAAACTCCTAAGCCTTTTTCCTCCTTTAGTTTTGAGCATGAAATTCAAAAGATTAGAATTCTCGTACCCCTCTCAGAGCTAGTTAAAAATGAAGATTTCAAAAGGTCCCTCTCCAAGATGCTACAATCTGAGTTCCCCCAGCCTTCTACAGACTCAGTAAATCTTCAAGATGAAAAGCCAGCAGTCATCCTTGGTCCCATGGTAGAAGAAAGAGATGATTCATCCCCTCCCTTCTACACATCCCTGAACATACATGATAAGGTGTTGCATAATTGCCTCATGGATTCAGGAGCTTCCCACAACCTTATGCCCAAAATAGTCATGGAAGAATTGGGACTGGAAGTGACAAAGGCTTATCACGATTTGTACTCTTTTGATTCAAGGAGGGTGAAATGCCTTGGAGTCATCAAAGACTTGGTGGTATCTTTATTTCAGCTGCCAATGAAGAGTGTGGTCATGGACATTGTAGTAGCTGATGTTTCCCCCAAGTTCGGCATGTTGTTGTCAAGATCTTGGATTAAAAAACTTGGAGGAACATTACATATGGATTTCACACATGCC
Source organism: Picea sitchensis (assembly GCA_010110895.2). NCBI lineage: Eukaryota > Viridiplantae > Streptophyta > Pinopsida > Pinales > Pinaceae > Picea > Picea sitchensis. Next base: position 100,665 of record SNQJ01S0010765.1, on the reverse strand, counting down.
ACCATTCCAGTCTTTGGAGGGGAACACAAGAGATTGTATAGAGAAGCTCAGTTGGTCTACATTGTTAGTGATGAAGCAGACCCCACCAATCATCTTATCTTTGCGCTTGACACTGATTTGGGGTCTAGTTTATTGCAGCTCACTGATACTCCTGAAGCCCCTTTTCAAATCGGGAAGCAACCCATATTTAATCGTGAGATACCTCCTCCAACCACCTCTGTTTGGAATATGTTCTTCGACGGAGCTTCTTCTAGCGAAGGCGCTGGAGTGGCTTTTGTGTCACCCTGTCAGGAAACCATATCCCTATCATACAAGCTAGAATTTGATGCTACTAATAATGTGGCAGAGTATGAAGCTCTTGTTCTGGGTTTAAGGGCTGCAAAAGAAATGGGAATTGAGGAGGTAGCAGTGTTCGGAGATGCTGAGTTGATAATCCAACAAGTTAGAAATGCTTTTCAGGCTAAGTATCCTTGGCTCAGGGGTTACAGGAATGAGGTGTGGGACCTGATTGATAATTTCTTCTCGGCTTTCAACATTTCTTTTATTCCTAGAGAGGAAAACACTTTGGTCAATTCCTCAACTGTCTCAGCTAGTCTGTTCAAGATCCCTCTACCGCCTAAGATCAAATATGAGGTTGATATAAGATATAGGCAATCTGTCCCAGACAATATCAAGCATTGGAAGGTATTCGAAGATGATCTTGAAATCAAAAAATTTCTTCAGTTTGTCGATGAGTTTTCTGCATTGCACATTGATCAGGATCCTGATCTTGAAAGTCACCCTCACCCTAAGATATTTTTAAATAAAATTGCTAATCACCATATTATTCATTTTCCTAGAAATCACATTCCGAAGGGACTAATCCCTTTAGAAAGACTATTCGATGGGAATGATGTGGCAGTAAAGGGTAGGGTTTCAAATGGAGAAGTTGATACAGCGGAGTGCAACATCGGCACACAGAAGGAGCCCAATTTTGTCAAGTTGTCAAGCATTGTGACCAAAGAACAGAGGGCCGAATATACCAAGTTATTAAGAGAATTTTCTGATGTGTTTGCATGGACCTATGAAGACCTCAAGACATATGACACAGTTGTCATTGAACACAAGATCCCACTGAAGGGAGAGGCTAAGCAATTTAGGAAGAAACTAAGACAGATAAATCCCATGTTGTTTCCTGTCATGGAGAGAAAAGTGAAGAATTTGTTAGATGCCCAAATCATTGTCCCCTTGAGATATTCTGAGTGGGTAGTCAATTTGGTCCCAGTGAGGAAGAAAAGAGGAGAAATCAGGCTCTGTGTCGATTTCAGGAACCTAAATAGGAGCTCAAAGAAAGACAACTATCCCTTGCCCAACATGGAACACATATTGCAGAGGGTAACCGATGCATCTAGGATATCCATGATTGACAATTTTTTTGGCTATAATCAGATATCATTCATGCCTGAGGACAAAGAAAAAATAGCCTTTGCCACTCCTTGGGGCACATTCATGTATGCCAAAATTCCTTTTGGATTAATGAATGCAGGAGCAACATTTCAAGGAGCCATGGACATAGCCTTCATCGGGGAGAAATATCAGTTTGTGGTGATCTATCTAGATGACATCATAGTCTTCTACAATTCTGATAAGGAGCACCGTTGTCACTTGAGGAAAGTTTTCTTGAAATGTCGGAGGTTTGGCCTTTCCTTAAATCCCAATAAATCTTTGTTTGCTATGAAGGAGGGGAAGTTGTTAGGCCATATAGTATCAGCAAAGAGAGTGAGAATTGATCCCAGCAGGGTAGAGGCAATTCAGACCCTGTCACTTCCCAAGTCTAGAAAGGAAGTACAGGCTTTTTTAGGGAAGATTAACTTTTTGAGGAGGTTTGTCTCAAATTTTGCTGAGTTGGTGAAACACATCACAGCCATGCTCAGAAAGAGAAACAAAGTAAAATGGACTGCTAAATCCAGGAAATATTTTGTCCAAATAAAAAGGGCATTGACTGAGGCACATGTGTTGATCAGTCCTAATTATTCCAAGGATTTCCTATTTTTTTCTTTTTCTTCTTTTGATACAGTAGAAGCGGTCTTATTGCAAAAAAATGAGGAAGGGTGAAAGCAACCCATTTCCTTCTTCAGTAAGGCATTAAGAGATGTAGAAATCAGGCATGAGATCATGGAGAAGCAGGCCTATGCCTTGGTGAAATCTCTCAAAGCTTTCAGAGTCTATGTCTTGCACTCAAGAGTGATTGCATACGTTCCTTCAGCCTCTGTGAAGACATATTTATACAACCTGACATGGATGGGAGAATAGGTAAATGGATTGCCAAGATCCTGGAGTTTGACCTGGAGATAAAGCCCACCAAGTTGGTAAAAGGGAAGGGTTTAGCCAAGTTGCTGGCTGAATCCAATTGCAAGGCCTTGGGGGTTAGCTTCATCAATGCTTTCTCAGGGAATCAGCAAGCCAAGTCACCCAGCAAAAGCTCTCAGCGTGGCTTATCACTAGAAGAATGCACCTGGTACAAAGACATTTTGTACTTTCTGTAAGAGTTGAAGCCTCCTGATGGAATGGGAAAAGGAAAGGCAAGATATTTAAAGATCAAGGCGGTCAGATATTGCCTTATTGACCAAGTCTTTCACTGGAGAGATCCTTTAGGGGTGTTTCAGAGGTGTTTGAACCCACAGGAAGCCCAGAAAGTTATGTTTGATTTCCATAGTGGCCTTTGTGGAAGGCATCATTTCTGGAAGACCATGGCCCACAAAATTCTTAGGGCTGGGTACTATTGGCCCACCATATTCACTGATGTCTGCAGAGAAGTCAGAGCTTACATCAAATGCCAAAGGTTCTCAGGAAAGAAACAACTCAAATCTCTACCACTAAAGCCTGTAGTAGCTTCAGCACCCTTTCAACAGTGCGGGTTGGACTTCATTGGGGAAATTCATCCTCCTTCAAGTGGCTAGCATAGATGGATCCTGACTGCAACAGACTATTTCACCAAGTGGATAGAAGCTGCCCCCACTAGGAGTGCTTCACACAAGGTAATTATTAGCTTCTTGGAGGATATCATAGCCAGGTTTGGCTGTCCCAGTAGAATTGTCACTAATAATGCTTCTTCTTTCAAGTCTGAGCCTCTGGTTAAGTTCTGTGAGCAGTTCGAGATTTCACTAATTCACTCCACTCCCTATTATCCTCAAGGAAATGGACTGGCAGAATCTTCCAATAAAAGTCTAATCAAACTCATTAAAAGATTATTGGAAGACAATAAGAGGGCCTGGGATTCAAAGCTCAAATTCATTCTATGGGCCGATCGAGTGACAACAAAGAATTCCTTGGGCACCTCACCTTTTCAACTTGTTTATGGGATGAAGATTGTGTTTCCCACTCAGCTCGCTTTACCTGTAGCTAAATTCTTTCAAGATCATGAAGGAGAGCCAGACCATATGGTCAGAAGAATTCATCAAGTGGTGGAAGTGCAACAAATCAGGGAGCAGGTGATGGACATAGCTCACAGTCATCAGCAGAAGATCAAGTAGGCTTTTGACAGGAAGGTCAGGAAGGAGGAATTCAAGCTGGGAGATTTGGTGCTTAAGTGGGATGCACCCAGGAAGGATAGGGGAAAACACTACAAGTTTGATTCCCTCTTGATCGGGCCCTTCAAAATCTTTGAAGTATTCTTAAATAACACGTACAGATTGCAGGATTTGGAGGGTGAAGAAGTCTTTAGCAGCCCAGTAAATGGGCATTTCCTGAAAAAATGTTTTGTTTGAGCCTTAGACGGCTCCTCTGTTTATTTTTGGTTTAATAAATGACTCCATAGACCAATAGAAGGCAACTGGAACTGCAGAAGGAGTTCTTAGAGCATCACAGGGATGAATCTATCCCCCATGGAGCCTAATGTTAGTGTCAATTCTTGCAAGTCATGAGCATCGAGGGCAACACACAGAAGAAGTCCATTTCGGGCTTAAAATCAAGCGAGTGGGCATTTTGTTTTCAACGACGAGGATCCATAGATGGAGCAGATTGACGGTCATCAGGTAAGTTTGATTCGCAAAGTTGCACAAGGTATGGCTCATGAGCTCATCTCTTATGGCCAAAATCACGAAATGATGAGCCATTTCGGCATTTCGGCTACCGGGACTTCAAAGGGAAAAGGGGTTTCTCTTTCACTGCATTTCAAAACCCCGAAACGTGAAATGTGAAAAGCACCCAGGAGCCATGTCAGCATTTCGGCTATCGGGACTTCAAAGGACAAAGGGGTTGCTCTCTTCCACTGCATTTCGAAACCCTGAAATGCGAAAAGCGCCTAGGAGCCATGTTGATATTTCGGCTACCGAGACTTCAAAGGACAAAGGGTTTCTCTCTTCCACTACATTTCGAAACTCTGAAACAAGAAATGTGAAAAGCGCCTAGAAGCCATGTCGGCATTTCGGCTACTGGGACTTCAAAGGACAAAGGGGTTTCTCTTTCACTGCATTTCAAAACCCCAAAATGCGATATGCGAAAAGTGCCCAGGAGCCATTTTGGCATTTTGGCTACTAGGAATTCAAAGGACAAAAGGTTTCTCTTCCACTACATTTCAAAACCCTGAAACGCGAAATGCAAAAAAGTGCCCAGGAGCCATTTTGACATTTCGGCTACCGGGACTTCAAAGGACAAAGGGGTTTCTCTTTATGTTTTCAGTATCATTCACCCTCCATGGAAGAAGCAGTTAATGAATATTGAGCAGGTGTTTGAGACCTCATCTCAACTCATAAATGGAGGGCGTGGAAAAGGCCTGGAGCAATCAACCTGTGGTACCCTTGTATGTTGGTCCCTCTGCAAGAGCCATGCTGAGTTAAGGTGGTGTCTGACGAAGGAGTTCCGTCCAGGTTTGACTGAGGAGCCCTCATGCTCAAAACTAAAGGAGGAAAAAGGCTTAGGAGGTTCCCTTACCTTAGAGACAGGTTCTTTGGTTGTTGGCAAAGTATTCTGAGTTTTCTTTTATTTAGTAGTGATTGTAGCAGGTTTAGCAAGTTTTTCCGCTATGAGGGGCTGATCATGGCTATCAAAATTCCCTTCTTTCTTCTTTAACCTGAGATGATATATGTTAGGAGTGTTGTTGGCCTTTTCCCCTTTACCCAACTCATTAGCTTGAAGGTTCATAAGGGATCCTTCATATGCAGATTGAGTCAAATGGGGAAAAGGGGAAGTGTCTTCAATATAGTGAATTTCGAGGTCGAGCTCATCTATCTCTTCTCCTTCCTCATGAGCAACTAGGCTATTTTTGAGAGGGGTTTGAATGCTCTGATAATCTCTATATTTTCTCCTTTGTTCCCTTGGTAAATCTCTGAGTATATATACTCAGTTTTTGTATTTCTGTAAGGATGGATGGTAGAGCAGAGCTCCCGACTGTAATGTTTTAATGAAGCATTGGTTTTCCTGGCTATGTATCTGTATATGAAATTTCTTTGTTTAATGTAAGACAACTCTCTTTTTCATCTTGTTTCGATCTCAAACTGAAAGGGTTCATGATTGAATGATTCACATGAATTGTCGTGATTGTGTTATAATAAAGGATTTATTATATGCTCTATTACGTTCTTTTAGTGTTTCTACTTTTGAATATAAGAAGTTCTTGTGTTCAAAGTTTTCTTCTACAGGCTGTTGGAAGCCCGAAACCCACAACAACCCTTCACTTTTCCTCACAGAAGTCTTCCTCCTACTCACCCTTATTACAACTTACTTCCTGAAATTGAACTAAGACCTCATTTGCTTGTGCATGCATGGCCTACTTTATGAGTTAGAATGATATTGTTCTGGGTTTACTTTCGTTCATCACCCTTTATCAACAAATCATGACATTCAAACTGATGGGCCTCAGGCTTACTCCTGCTGCAATCCAGGAGTGACATATGACACCAACATGAGGTATTAATGTTTTTTGTGTGAGAGAATATTGGCGCCCACTATGGCACATGAACCCAAGACCAAAATGAGAGTTGTACATGGAGTTTGTAGCGTAGCATGGATCAAAATATTGTGAAAGTGATTGTTATAATTGGAGACAAACTTATGTAAATAGATGACATATGTTTGTGGAGTTAGGGACGTGAAGAATCTAGGTAGTCCGTGATGTTTGATAGCGGACACTATTTTTCGTAGAAGAAAATTAGATTCATGAATTAAGAAATGTTCAATTTAATTTCATAGGGGTTGGAGGAATGCATTTGCATTTCAATTCGGAACAAACTTGATCGACATAATAATTACTTTACATATGGTTTCCATGTGCCCAATTGCATGGATTTCAAGAGGCATGAATGGAGCGTTTAAAATCCATGGAGGTGAGAATTGAATTGTTAAAGGCATGAGTAGAGTTAGTTGCTACATGATAAATTGTTGCATTTGGATTGGTACGTATTAATGAGATGAGCATGTTTTGTTTTACTGAAATGTGAAAGTTACTCATATAAATTTCACATCCATTTAATATAATTTATTCAAAAGGTTTCCCATCTTTTAATGTAAACTATTAAAAAACATCTGACGTCTTATCATTCATGTAAATTCTTAATCCATTAATAAAGTTTGTGAAGGAGCTTGAGAGAGGATTAGTTATTTAATGTTTATGAGAGAGAGTTAGTGCTTGAGACTATTTTTTAATCTCTTATATTTTTTACGATCTTTGGGCATAAATTTTTGTAAGAGGGTTACAAAAACATTTTAAGAGGGTTGTCTAAGAAGGTATCATTATCATTGCAGAAGTGTTGCGCTCTTTTATTTTACTCAAACATTAATAAAAGATATTTATTGGTGGCGGTTGAGTCCCATTTTTGGGGATAGTTGTTATCATTTGGGGTGAAGTGGGACAAATTGTGTTGATTTTTCATATTTTTTTATATCTCTCTTATTATTCAATGGTGACAAGAAATATTGTGTTGCCTAAATTTGTTGGCACAAATTATTTTTATTGGAGAAAACGCATACAACCCATATTTATCAATAAATATTTATGGGAACTTGTAATTGATGGATATGTTATGCTTTTTGCTAACGAATTCAAAGCATTGAGTGATGATGAAAATAAATCTTTAAAGGAACTTGTTAAGAAAGATAATGAAGCTCTTTCTCTCATAGGAAATGCAGTTGAAGAATCTATATTTCCAAGAATCAATGTTGTAGAATCATCCAAGAAAGCATGGTATATTTTAAAGAACACATATGAAGGTGTATCTATAGCTAAATTGCAAACACTAAGGCAAAAATTTGAAAGTGAAAATATGCAAAGTAATGAATCCATTCATTATTACATCACAAAAGTGCAAGATCTTGTTAATCATATGAGGTCATTAGGAGAATATATTTCATAAAGAAGACTAATTGAGAAGATTTTAAGAAGTGTTTTGCCCAATTTTTAGATGGTAACCACCAGTTTTATGGTCTCCAAAGATTTAAATACAATGAAAATTGATGAATTGAGTGTTTTTTTGCTAATTGTTGAAGAAAGTAATCCAACTGAGGAAGTGGAACATGTTTTTTTTTCTAGAATGTATAGAGGAAGAGGAAGAAGTAGGGTTTGATATCACAATTAGAATAAGAATAGGCATCCAAAACAATCAAAAAACTATCAAGGAAATGCATCCACTGTTGGATTCTTTGGTTGACCCAGATTCTACCTTTAGGTTTCCAACAAAACCCTACAAACCACCAGCCCTTCTGGACACTAGAAGGCTACACTATGCACATAGTGCACAATGCAATCTCACTCGAGATGGCTTATGGGTGACAGCAGGACCCAGATGTCTGCAGTCATGAAGGGGATGGTGCTCATGGGGATGTTAGACCTTGTTTCTACCTTTCATATACTTCATAGTTACCATTGCAATACATCTTTAACTAGTTCTATCATTCAACTAACCATTCGTCTTCATTCTACAATAAATATCTAGTGCGCATTGTAAATTAGCCTTAACATATTCATGCATTCATTCATTCATCATAATAAGAATTGAAATACATAAAAGGAAACATTTCACACAATGACACAATATTTTACCGTGGTTCACCCCCCCTGGGTTACGTCCACAAATATATATCTTCTTTATTATTCATCTCCAATTATCTGTGTTGCACACATTACATAAAAAGTATGTATGCATATGGGATACTCTGTGAGGATAACCAATGTTGCACCAAGTTACATAGCTTGCGGCTTGACCCTCAATTAAAGTCCATAAATCTCCAAAACTGACTTCGTATGAGCTCCACAACTCTCAACCAAAACTAATTGTTGTGACTCAAACTCATTTAAGACTCAAAACTGAACTCTCATAGTGATATTATATTATCTCCTATCCTCATACAACCTATATTTATACTACCAAAAGTGGGTTAAACCCATTACATTGATTACCAAAACCCTAACCCTAAGTGGATTAGGTTTGTCCATATAGCGTGTGGTTGGTCCTTGATCCAACCGTTCCTTTCTTTAACTCTACACTGCTTTTTCTTACTATCCGACGTGATGCTTTCCTTCTTTCTTGGTGCACTCTCCAACTATCCTCCAAAACTACTGTATTTTTTCCCAAAATGGCCTATTCCAATAGGCCCCCAACACTTACATGTGGCTCATCTCGAGCCACTCAGGTAGTGTTTGTCTACTGCTGATGCAGGAGTGCTCCAACCCAGCAACGCGCTAGCTAGACAACACATTCATCGTGCATTCAAGGAAGGGAGAGGCGCCCGGCCTCTCAATTTAAATTTTAAATTGTAATTAAATGTTTGTAAGGCTAGTAGAGCCAAGCCATGATTTTTTGCAGGCTATAGATAGAGTCGTCTTTAATGGTTGACAGGCTGAAGATCTAGATCTAATTCGGACTAGACAACCATTGAATGTAATTCAATGTAAATTTATGAGAGTAGGTGAGATGGAGGGAAGAGATCGAGGAGCCCTCTTTGTAAAAAGATCTTTGTATCTAGAGTTCTTAGTTAGGTAGAAGAGAAGAGAAGAGAAGAATAGAGAGATCCGAGACTCAATTGTAGTCCGAGCCTTTGTAACCTTTGTACAGGAATTATGAGATTAATACAAATAGCGCAGTTTTTCCTGCATATTGTATTGTGTGTGTTTATGAATGAATGTCTTTATGCTTTTATGTGCATATGTTGTAGATGTATGTTATATGTCATCTTCAGGGGTAGATAGATTTTCTCATCTATTAAGAATTTTTCTTTGATTTTAAGTTTGGGTTCTTTGTGGCTTCATGCAAGGGGTTGCATGACAGAGTACTGAGGACTCTGTAAGCCACTACAAAGAGTGCACATATGAGTTCTGTAGAATTCAGGAAAAGACATGCCAGGAGGGCGCACCATAGGAAGTCATAAACTCAAGGGAAAAACCTCAAAGTTACTGAATACCTTGAAGGTAATACTGTGCAGAGGAAGGCACAGAGAGAATTTTTTTTTACTGAGGATTTTGTGAAGCTCTTCTAGGAGGGCATTGAGTGAGTGCAAGGGGTGCACAAGAAGAACTCTCTTTTGAGTTCAGAGATAAGAGAAGTGTCAAGGGAAGACACTTATAGAGTTACTGAATACTCTGTAGGTTCAGTGAGGTGTTCTTGAATAGAATTTGCCAGGAGGGCACTTACATCCTTTCAAGGAGAGAAAAGGACAGAGTTGTTGAACACTCTGGAGGAATACATGTGCAAGGACTGCACTAGGCCAACACTCAGTCGAAGTGCTAAGAGACAACCATCTGAAGGATAGTATAAGTGCAAGGAGTGCACACAGAGAGAACTTGTTTCAATTTCCAAATCTCATGAGGTCGAGTGCATAAGTGTGCCAAGAGGGGCACCAGAAGTCTTCTGAAGAAGACACAGAAGGGCCAAGCACCTTAGAAATTGAGCAAGGTTGAAAAGATTAGGAGAGACAGTACCAGTTTTCACACAGAGTGCAAGTATATGCTAGAGCCAAGGTCAAATTCCATTTCCAAATCTCGGGAGGGACAGTGTTTCTAGAACATAGGCAAGACCCAAAGTTTACAGGGTTCGCAGGAGGAAGAATCGAAGGTCGAGACCTTTGACACTTAGAAAATATTCTAAGTCGTAAAGAAAAAGAAATCTCAGGAGGAGGAGAACAACTGTCATTGGATCGACACCGGGAGAGAAGATCTAGACTATTAAATCCACATCCAGACACAGGAGGAATGAGTGCAGGGAAGAATAGATCTAGGCTATCAGATCTGAGCGTAGCGGATCAACAACGTTGGATCCAGAGGAAGAAGCATGAGGCTTAACACTTGTGCAAGTAGGAGAGCCAACTTCACACTACGTGAAGTCCCGACATCATCAGGATCGTCCATCGGAAGGGATGCATGGCATCCGATCAGTGTTTCATTGATTCGCATATCGGAGAAGTCGAAGGGTGGAGTTACGAGAACTCACGATAGCCGAAATCATGACAGGATCTAGGCTGTTGGATCGAGGCAAGCTGTGGGCCATCAATCTGAAGCATTGACATTTCAGGGATCGAAAGATCTAAGGAGAAAGGTCTTTCGACTTCTCAAAACATGAACTCTCGATACAAGGAGGAATAGGTCTGGACCGTTGGATCACAGGGATTGTGGACCGTTGATCTAGCACTCTAGAATATCGACATTTTGGGGTTTCGGGACTTGGAGGAGTCGGGTGTCTTGGAATGAAAATCCTCGACATTGTGAAACATGATAGCACCTTTTGTGTGGGTGTGTGGTCACAACCCATGGTTGTGTGGAGGAGGGAGCTCATGCCTGTTACTTGTTTGTGCGGGCTGAGTCTCTAAAGGACCTGTGGTTATATTTACGTGGAGATTCCTACAAGGAATCGAAGAGCTACTCCAACTCGATAGATTGAAGACCGATCCTTGACCGGGAGGTCAGGGGACCCTATCGAGGCAGAGGTAGGAGGTCTGCATTACCTGCACTGACTTCTTTAGCACTTGAAATTTTCATGTCAACTCTTGTACTTGTGATTTTTCTTGCACACTCCTTTCTGGAATGGTTTCAACTAACTGCATTGTAATGTTCTCCTTTGGAACTTCTACACTCTCCAAGTGTAGCTGTTCTATTTTTCCCTTTGTTGCTTCCAGCTCTGTAATCTTTGTTTATGCCCCTTCTTGCAGTGGCTCCAACTGAGCATGTCTTAACTACTTCTCCATCTAGATTGACTTTAGTTCTTACTATAGGTTCTTCATCTCCTGCACACTCTTCATCCTGTCTAAGATAGCCATATTCTTTTGTTTGTTCCTAAAGTATTGGACTACAGTGTTTATATTTCCCTCTTTCTGGTCCAATTCTTAAATCTTTTCATCTTCCTGCAGTTTTGTCCACATATGTGTTGTACTGTTGTACAGTTCTACCATTCTGTTCATCTCCCACTCAATTTTTTTGTGTATTCTACAACCTGTTGTTCCCTTTGTGCTTTGATCTCTGGTGGAGTGCTAGGGATCAACTTCTCTATCGGGTTTTTGATTTAATGTCTGTACCCTTCCATAGCCCGTGCTATGTTTTGGATCTTCTCTTTTTTGCTTAACTCCTCTTCTTTTGTTTTGTTTGGGATACTCTTAAATAATTCTTCAAGCCTCTGTTATACTTTCTCTACACGTTTTTATTCATCCCTCTCGTGCTGCACTTGGTTGAGGGTTATCTATAGTATTTCCCTTACCTCCTTGGTTGTCTCTAAGTTCATCGCATCAGTCCTTGACATTGATTGAACTTCATTTGTGACACTAATTTGCCGCTTGTATAATGCCTTGGTTGTAATATTGGACAACACCAAGTCCAACTACTCTATATCATTTAAAGTTTTTTGCATTGTGTCTTGGTCTATGTGTAGCACGACTTGGTTAATTTGGGAAGTCACACTTCCCATTGTTGTTGTCTGCAATGTCTCCTTTTCTTCATGGCTTTTCTCCTGTTGCGCTAAGCCTTTTTGTTATGCTACACTAATCTGTAGGCTTTCCAAAAATTATTTAATCCCCATCAACTTTTTCATTAATTCTTATTTTTGTGACTCCATGAAGTATAAGGCTTCTTTTCCTCAATATTGTACTTTTTTTTTCCACCAATTATGCATCATCCTTAGTTATTGTCATTTGAGGGGTCTCCTTGTGTGCCTTCATATTTTTGCGTCATCCTCCTATCATCGTCACTGATCTTCTATTTGTGTTTTTTGTGTCTATGCGGGGTTCTTCTCATCTGATAGGTATCCACTTTCTATCTCCTAGCTAGGGATATTATCACTTTTCTTAGCTTCCATGTTTCTTCCTATTGCACGCTCAGTTTCCGGTACTTAGGCCCTAGGTATTGTTTCCTTCTTCCTCAGCTTCTTTACTGTCATCCTACTCTCTATTGGCTAACTGTGCTCTGATGCTTTCCTGGTGTTTTCTATTAGACTACTTGATTATCCAATTCCTTCTTGTTCCTTTCTTTTCAGCTAGTGGTACCTTCCATTGATCTGGCCATTCCCCTATTACCCATTGTACTTATTTTCTTGCAATACAATATTTCGTCTTCAACCATTTCTTCTTTGGGTCTTTTCGTGCTTGTATCCACATGTTGTGTTGGGATGCTTTGAAGTTTTCTATTCCCTCATGCTCCTTCACCACTTCAGGTGTGATTCTCCAAGTGTTTGCTATTTTTTCTTGCATCTCCTAAAGATACATGCCAAAAATGTTGGCACTAACTTTCCTCTTATTAGGGTTTGCACAGTGTCACAGGGTTATATACCTTGTTGCATGACATTTTCCTCTCATGTCATAGAAAGCTATGTATTTCAATTGTTCCCATTCCACTAAGGATATCAAAATGAGTAGCCAAGAATAATGGAACTCTATCCCAAAATCCTATGCATCTTTGCAATCCTCCAAAAATAGGTTGAGCAAGTATGGTGCCCAACTAAGTACTACCCCATTCCCGCATTGTGTGGTTGTTGCTACCACTCCTACTAGCACCTATTCATTGCGAAATTTTATTAGTAACTTGCAGGCCATTAGTTTTCTCAAGAATCTTGTGGCTAGTTCATTTATGTTTTTGATAATCATGCCTCTGCTTCCCCTATTAGTGCCAAATTGGGATTTTACTTCCTCTACAATCGTCTTCTCCTAAATATTGTTCAAGATTCACCCCATCTGTTGGAATCTCTGTAATATTTGAAATTAAGTATACATCAATTGGGATAGGTCTATCCATCCACAAAAATCCTCCATGTACTCTCGCCAATAGTTTCTTCACGCAGGCACTAAAACCCTTCCCCTTTCCAAACTGTGGGATTTCCAGCAAATTCATGATGCTAGTATTATAAATCCCCGTAATCCACTATTTGGGTTCTAATATTGGAACTCCTAATGAAGTTATCCCTTTTCTCTCCATTCAATTTTCATGTGCAATCTCAGGAAACTTATTCACCTCTATGACATCGTGATATTCATACTTCGGTTTGGGAACAAACCCCAACATGTCCTCTACATCTATTACCAACTCTAGAATTTGGGGCAATGACAATGAAATATGATTTTGTGCGCACACTACTAGTACCGTTGACTTTGTTTTCTTCTTTGATGGACCTATTGTCTCTATTTCTTCCTCCATGTCCTGATCTTTGTCATTGTCCTGTTTATTTGAAATATATTCAAATTTTGGGGGTTCTTTTCTCCTAAGGTTTTTGGGTTCCTCTGATATTGTCTTCTCAATATCTTCTTCATCTTTTTCTCCCTGTTTGTGTGCCACTCCTGGGTTTTTTGTGTAGGGTTTCCTTCTACACTAGGGTTTCATCCTTCTTCCACCTGGTTCACCTATGTTGCTTCTTCTCCTCGACAAACGTCAGACTAAGTGACTCACTCTTTTTCAATGAGATCTCATCCACATCTACCAGTGTTACTGCATCCTCCATTAGTTTGTTGGAGCTTCTTGTCCTTCTTGCAAACTGGCTAGGTGCTCCGAACTTCGGTGGTGTCATTGTTCTAGCTCATGTAAATTTCACTGTAAATCTAGGTTAGATTCTTCACAGTCTTGTCACACACTTTCAACCTGTTCGCTCCTTTGTTCCTTTTTTCTAAAAATCACACTAAGTGTTATTTTTTTCGTGCTTTCCCCCCTTTATAATCTTAGTCATAAATGTGCCTTACTTTGTCGGTCACCGATTTTTCTTTTCCAACCATTTTTCATCCCGACACGTTGTGTTCCCTTTTTCTGTCGCTTGGTATCTTGAATTTTGTTGCATCAATTTGTTGTCGGCTGTGCATTATATTTTCTATCTATATGTATACCACTTATCCATTTACTTAATTTTTTTTATTTTTCTTATTTTTATACCTTTTTCTTCTCTTTTTCTTCTTTTAACTCCTACTATAAACAATATGTAAAAATCTAATCCTCTGTGCAACAACTACTGAGGGTTAATGGGTCGATTGTCCCTATACAGTTTCAGTTGACTACCATTCACCATACCTTTAATCTCTTTGTCTGATAAATCCTGCAGCTGCACAACACCTCCATCTGTGACAAACTTGATCTCATATGGCCCTAGCCAATGCATCCTGAACTTCCCTGGGTGCTACAAATATTTACTATCACGGAGGAAAACCAAATCTCCTTCATTGAAGTTCTTCTTCTTGACATGTATGTCATGCCAATATTTATCCTTTGCTTTCTGTACCTCCTGATGAAAACCAACGATAATTTTGTCTTCTTCAATTTCCATGAGTTGAGATAATATTTCTTGAGTTTTTCCTTTTTCTGTCATGTTTGTAATGGCTGCAATACACAGACTAGGTATCAAATACTCTAGAAGGACTACTACTTCCTGTCTATACACCAAAATGAAAGGTGTCTTCCCTGTTAGCTTCTTGCATGTAGTTCTATAGGCCCATAACATTGTTGGTACCTTCATATCAAAATCATCCATGTTTACATTGAAAAGTTTGGTTAAGGCATTCTCCAATATATTGTTAAATTATTCCACTATTCCATTAGCCCGTGGGTGATATGGAGTACTTTTTTGATGATGTATCTCAAATTATTCAAGAATTTCCTAGATGGTGTTATTGATAAAATGAGTTCCTTGATCACTCATCATAATTCTAGGGCATCCAAATCTTGTGACTACCTTCTCAAACAATAAGTGTGTTGTAGCCTTTGTGTTGCAATCCTTCATTGCTACTGCATTATCCCATCTAGTTAAATATTGTGTCGAAATAATGATATATCTTTCTCCTAATCTTCTAGTTGGTGGATTAATTGGACCTAGAAAATCTACTTCCCATTTATCAAAAACCTTCAAAGTTACCTGAGGTCTTAATGGCATCTCATCCCTCTTGGATGGATTTCCAACCCTCTCATAGACATCACAATTTTGACAATAATCCTTTGCATCCTTGTGAACTTTTGCCCACCATAATCTTGCACACAATATCTTCTACGCAGTATCCTTTCCTGCATAATTTCCTCTAGCTATGCCTTCATGTGCTTCTACCAAAATCATAGGATAGGACGTTCATGTTCCATCACACAGCTCCTCGGAATGTTATATTCTCCTAGTTTATATATGTGTACTACAATAATTTGATAGTTTGCAGCTCTAACTACCAAGTTCTTCTTCTCCACAGTATTAAATTCCTTTGGGGAAACTCCTGTACTCAAAAAATTCAATAATGTCGGCAAAATATTCATCAACAATCTGCACTGAAAATAATTGTGCATCAAGAAATTTGTCCTCCAAACTGCTTGGTTATTCTCCATTAGTTATCCTTGATAGATGATCTTTCCTTGCATTCAATCTTCCTAGTTTCACAACAACTTTGAAATAAAACTCTCAAAATAGAAAAAAATATCTACATATTCTTCCCCCCAACACTGGCTTGTTGACCAAATATCTAAGAGAAGAGTGATCTGTAAACATATGAAAATGTTGAACTAACAAATAATGTCTGAACTTCTGCAATGCATACACCATAGCTAGACCTTCCCTTTCTGTTGTATTGTAATTTTGTTCTGAATCTAATAGCTTCCTGCTTACAAATGCTATGGGATGATCTATATCACCTTCTCCTAGCTACGTTAATACTTCTCCAAGTGTTGTTGAAGATGCAACCACATGCACATGAAACTCTTTTGACCAATATGTAAACACTAAAATTGGCGCAGTCGCCATATTCTCCTTCAAGATATCCAAGTTATGTTGGAACTCATCATTCCACTAATATTTTATATCTTTATTTAGTAATTTGTCCATGGGCGTAGTAATCTGTGCATATCCCATTATGAAATTCTTATATTAACCTGTGTGACCAAGTGTATATTTTAACTGATGCACTGACTTATGTGGTGGTAAATTAAAAATGACAACAATTTTCGCAGGATCAACTAGCAGACTCTGTTTACACACCACATTCCCTAACAAAATCTCAAATGGTGTGTTGAAAATGCATCTCTTAATGTTCAATGAAATATGAAACTATCTACACTTGTCTAACATCAATCTTAATAACTTCAACATGATCCTTCAATAAACTAAATATTGTCCAATCATCCAAATAGACTTCCAAAAACTTATGTATAAAATCCTTAAAGGCAACTACTAATACTCTTGAAAAGATAGAAGGTACATTCTTCAATCCAAACAACATTATTGTATATTGATATGACCCCCATTCTATGGAAAATGTAGTCTTATGTCGATATTTTGGTGCTATCATGATCTAGTGATACCCTGAAAACCCATCAGTGAATGAATATGCTTCTTGACCTCCTACATTCTCCAATACTTCATTTGTAAATGGGGTAGTGAAGGGATCATGCAGATAGGAATCACTCAAGTTCTTAAAGTATACATAGATCCTTATTTCCCCTTGCTTCTTCTCCTGGACCACCATAGGGATAATCCACTTAGATTCTTCAACAGGTTCTATTATACCAACCTCTAACATCTTATTAATTTCTACCTTCACTTTCTAGTTATATACTGGATTCAATCTGTAAGGTCTCTATAATACTGGTCTAGCATCTGGCCTTAAAGAGATCTTAATTTCTCCAAGTTCTCCTTCTACCCCTTTCATCTCTAAAAATGTTGTTGGAAATAGGTCATTATACTCGCACAATATTTTTGTTATTCTTTCTACTGTATGGTTATCCCAATAGTCACCAATACTTGCAATCTTTGGCTTCTCTTCTATTCCAATGTTGACCTTCTTTATCCTTAGAAGTGTATCAAAATATCCTGACTATAATTGTGGACCTTCTACTTCTCTTTCCCCTTCAACTTATGTTATTTGATATCATGCAGATTTTCTTTTGTTCGATCATCTTCTGTGACATGATAATAGTGTAACAATTCTCTGAAAATCTGTTGGTTCTAGTTCTGATAAGTTGTCACAATTTCAACTTCTGGTTCTTCAAAAATATCGTCTCTTACCAAATTCAGTGCTATATCCATCATTGGATTATCATGTTCAAATGCAAATGTAATGACAAATTTCTGTTGCATCTCTTCCTAATTTGCATCTTCTCTACACAGTTCCAATTTTGTATACCAATTTCTTGGTATGCCTTCCAGTGTATGAATAAAGTGATGTGTCCATTCCTATGGTGGTACTAATATCCATTGGACCATGCATATGTTTGTATGTTCTCTAGTTTTCCCTATTAAATCATACGTCTCCAAATATTTCTTCTCCTGCTCTGCGCCAAATATGATGTGTAGTAATCTTTAACATTGATACCAGACATTGATATTCTCCTTATGAGTACCCCACCAACGAGCATGTGTTTCTTTCAAGGTAATTTCTAATTCTATAAATCTCCAATTCTCCAAAAATTCTATCTAAAATTTTCTTAAAAATTATTCTAAATCATTTTGACCATAAAAAGTTGGAGGTTCCCTTACCTCTATGCCAACCCATCTTAGTGCATGCATCATTCTTGCACATCTTCTGGTAGAAATATCATGTAAGCGTTGCTTCCAGTTCTCTAGTCTTGTGTCATAGTCTAAAGCACAAGAACTAATTCTTATCCAACTAAGAATTCCATCTACAGTTGGGTTGATGTAATCTTCTTCTAGCACAGTAGTTCTATACAACTAATTTATATCTTCTGTAATGAAGTTTTTTGTCATAGGTTCCACATATATTCCTCCTTCTGAAGGATCTAATGGTGTTATAACTCTGTATTCTCATGATTCAAATATCATCTTCCTGGTTGTCAAATTTATAATAGGCTGATTGCAAACTCCTAATCCAGTCCCAACAATGATGGATAGGGTGTAGTGTTATCTACTATATCAATGACTTCAAAGTATGCCATAGTGTGCACACCATCTAGATCCACTGGTATGCCCTTCAATATTCCAATTGGCACCACTCTATTTTTATTTTCTAGCTTCAACTGAGTAGGTGAAAACCCCAGTGTAAGTTCCCCCATGGCTTCCCATGTCTTCTTAGGAATAACATTTACTTCAGACCCCAAATCTAATATTATATCACCCATATTGAAATCACCAATGTTTGCATTGAAACTGAACTCCCTACTTGTTCTTCTCTTCCTATCAACATGATTTACCATCTTTATCCCTTATTCCCCAGAATTTCACTTTTCTAATAGATTTTTTAATACTTGCATAGATGACTTATCATTCAACAACTTCACACAAGATACCAAAAAGTTTCTTAAAATACTTACCTTTTCTGTAGACTGACCCTTGTTGGTCTAATCAAATAAGTGAGGCATGTCATATACTGGTACATCATCTACTAGCTTTGTTCCTGATGTAGAAGTAATGTTCTCCTTCAATATCTCTTGTATAGCCTCCTTGAATGTCTCCTTTTATTTTTGCGCATCAAAAATTTGTTGAGTTGTTGTATTCTTCTTGATCCACAAATACTGGTCCTAATTATGCTTCGCTGCATCTTCTCATGTATTGGCTCCACCTCTAGTAACTATATTTATATTCTTCCCATCATATTCTCTGGTTTCCACAACAATCCACTAAACATTATGATTTTTCGGATTCCTCTTATCCTATATCTGTGTTAATAGTGTCAGAAAATCTTCCGTCTCATGATCTGTTGTGCAACAATACATACATGTAATTGGTGCATGTGGACAACCTCTTGCATAATGTCTAGGTTTCTGACAATTGTGACATGTTACTGGTCCTCTACCTCCTCCAAATCCTCTTCCTCAACGAACTCCACCTCTGAAGCCTCCTCTATTTCTTTGATTATCTATGTTTTGTGCATTATATTGTGGTCCTTGATTATACTGCGGTTGCGCATTATATTGCAGTGGAACTGCAAATTGTTGTTCGTTATTGTACTGTGGTTGTTATTGAAACTAATGCACGTTATTATACTGTGGTTGCATTTCAAACTGTTGCATAGGTTTTCCTATCATGTGTTCATCCTTCACCCTATAAGTTTATGAGGTCCTCTCCTTCATTATTTCCAAGGTTCTACAATCCTTGTCTTCATGTCCTACAAACTTGCAGAAGTTGCGAAATGTACTCTTTGGCATTGTCTGATATGTTTTCATCATGGGACAATGATAGGGATCATGTCCATGTGTTCTACCTATCTCACACAATGGTCCTCCTGTATGCAAGGGATTTGGAATCCATGCTCCCAAGTACTGTGCAAATGTTGGACACTCATTCTTATGATGTCCTTTTGTTTTTCATAATGTATACCAAATAACTTCCCTCTTTTCTTGTCCTTTATTCTAATTCAATTGAAATGTTAGATTCTTTAAATCTGCCCTCTACTCTTCCACAAATAGATATGTATGTTTATATTGATTATCCTCCAATTGTAAAGCTGCTTGCAGAGCATCGGCCTGACTCCAGAACTTTTGTTGCCTCAATGGGTACTTAATATGTGGCAATAATGAATTAACAAACAAATGTATATGTTGCATATTTGTAATAGGATACTTCAACTTACCTTTCAATATCTTGAACTTCTAATCAATTTCCCAAACTGAATCTCATGGATTCTTTTTTATATCTATCATCTCATTAATGAACTGATCCTCTGAACTTGGTCATTGAAACTCATTAATTAAGTCCTTCACATTTGTGACAATTCTAGGTGCTCCCTCTAGGTTGTTTACTGTGAGGCCCATATACCAGTCAAGTACGCGGTCTCTGAATGTGATTGCAAGATGCGTAAATTTTTTATATTAATATGTGTTAGCGTCGGAAGTCACTCCTAGATTGCTTGCAGGAGCAGAGCCCGACACCCATCAGTTTTATGTCACGATTTGTTTATAAAGGGATGATCGAATGGAGATAACGGCTCAGGGAAATATCACTCTAAATCAGGGACTGGGTCTGGCCATGTAAGGGACAAAAGAGGTCTTGACCGAACTTCAGCCAGTGAGTTGATTTAAAGATGGATAGGTGGAAGAATTGGGAGAAGAATAGACAAAACACCCCAGGCAACAGGCTTTCAGCAGTTTGCAGAAGAAAGACTCTGAATGCAAGGTCCGCTTGGTTTAGGGTCTTAAGAAACTGAAAGGGGACTTGACTGGACCCTCCAATTCCAGGTCGTTCAGCACTGGGAAAAATCACAAGAACTGGTTAGAGACGGTGCAACCATTACAGTGATCCATTACAACATCATCTTATAACAGCTGCAAATCAACTGGATCCTCCAATTCCGAGCTGCTCTAACACAGTGTAAACAAAGACATGAAAGAAACTGGCATTCATAAAGCAAGAAGTCTCAAAAGTCCATGCATAACCAGATTTACAGTGCTTCGTTAAAACTTTACAACCGGGAGCTCTGCTCAACCATCAATAGATACAAAAATGGCAAAAATGCCTTCATAGACTCAAAACAACCACAACAACACGAACAAGATGTAGCATTAAAAGCTTTGCGTCTGCATGGCTTCTGACAGTCAACACCTGCAGTCTCTGAATGATCGTGTGGCTTATGGCAGACGTAATCTCACTCCTGACAGCTTCATAGGCGAATCGACGTGCCTTTAATTCATTGTCGGGCTTTCCCGTTATGGCGGAGGCGATGTCTAACCACCACCAACTACTTCAATAACTGCTTCATGGGGATTGAGGATGATCCAGCCAACCTGGCACTTTAGGGATGTGGAAGACCCTTTGCTCTGTCACCTGGATTGACTGAACTGCCTGATGAGAAGGCATGCTGGCTAGCACGAAGGATAGGGTGCATAATAGGAGTGGTGGTGCTAACATTGCAAGGATGAAGTAAGAAGTGATGAGGTGTGAGAGAGGTTACAGGGGAAGACACATGGTAGAGGGAGCGAAAGATGATGGGAGGCCGGCGTGGAATGGAGCAGGTTACATGGTGGATGGTGAGTGGATGATGAGATGGGGGAAGGGACCACATGGATGGAAGGAGGGGAGATGGATAGCTGTCGGAGGACGAGGAGGGACTAAAGGGAGTGAGTCATGTCATATGGTGAAGTGGAGAATAGGTGGCAAGGGAAAGGCAACTCGGAGGGCGAAAAGACGGGAAATGGTGCAAGAGATGACACAACAGGAAAAAGGGGGGGGTCCCGCATGATTAAACACAGAAAGGCAATGGGAGACTAGATCACCTGCGCGCCTTTGATCCGGGCGCTCGTGATCGTGACCGTTGGAGAGATGCACTCTAGATTCTAGACCCCCCCCCC
>SNQJ01S0010765.1:48551-65035 GCA_010110895.2 Picea sitchensis | reverse complement strand
TCATCAGGACGATTAGTCCTGATGATGAATCCCGATTCGGATTCGAAACGTCGATGACAAAAATGACACCAACTGTGGATTATCCGGCAATTAATCTCGAAATGACATACCTTGCTGAATTCTGGCTTATTCTAGAGAGAGATCTTGTAGAGCGTTCCTTGCACGAAATATTTGATGAATTGATACAAAACTATTAAAAACCATACTAGAGACTTTACCCTAACCAACACACTTGGTCTCATTGAATTGGGATCTGTTAGGAAGAATTTATGATGTTTTTACCCGAAACACCTGTTTTTTACTAGTTTCAGGACTGGCCACAAACCCTATTTTCCATGGAGTGTAACTCCCAAAATAAAATGAACCAAAAGCTGATTTTTTTACCATGGATACTTGGATATGTTTTATCAATGGAATAACAATTTCATGGTATGAATCATTATATAAAAAACGTTATAGCGAAAATGGTGAGATGACCTGTAAATAACATACCTTAGAAAGCACCATCAAAAGAATTTATCCTTCCTTGCATTTCGGCCTTCTTTTCTTCACCTTGCCTCAGAATTTCGGCTTAGATACCCTTGGTTACCTTAGACACTTATAGATATTCAATATGCTCAAGTGTGATTAAAATGAGAGAGCCTTGACTCTTATTTATACTCTCCAAGTAGCTTCCTTAAAAACATCTTCTAGATCACTTGGCCCCACTTTCCTTATTTTAGGGTTAACCCACTTCTAATTTCTCCCTTAAATTTATTATTTAAATAATTTATTTTGTATTCACTTTGAATTATAATACACTCATTAATTCACTTTATTATTTACCTTTTAAAATCTCTTAAGCCACTTTGACTACTTTGACCTTTTGGGGCTTCTAGATGACATATGAGGGTCCTCCAACTTCGTAAGGCCATAGCTCTCAAACCGTGAAGAGTTATGTGACGTTACACATATCAAAAGAAATGGAATGACATGTACTATCCATATAGAATAGTATTATCTGAAAATATATCATAACTCATACTGTTATCCACCAAACAAACTTGGGTCCATTACCCAAACTTGGGGTCTCGAACTTCTCATGGCCATAACTCTCTAACCGTGAGGATTTATGTGACGTTCTACATACCACCAGAAATGGCATGACAAGAAATATCCATCTAATATAGTTTCCCTAAAAAATTTAATTTCCTTAATCTCATTATTCCAAAATTAAGGATGGGTTCTCTTACTCTGCAAAGAGTCTTCCCGTGAGGGCTTTCACCATAATGGGACCACTTTGGAGTTCATCCATATTTACTTCTTATCAACCATGAAAAAAAAATAATGAGTCATATTTACATCAAACAATCTTGGTTCCATTACCCAGAACTTTGTGCTATGGGGCTTTCTTCAAGGGTTGATATCAATGACAACCAACCTTAATCAACAATCTCCCCCTTTGGCATTGATGAAAACAATCTGATGCAATACTGAAATCATATCACTCATGATCCCCCTGGAACCATGCCTCTATCATCTACATCTGATAAATATTCTCCCCATGGAACCATGCCTCTATCCTCTACATCTGATAAATATGCTCCCCCTGGAACCATGCCTCTATCCTCTGCATCTAAGAAATCTCTCCCCTTTTGTCATCTATGACAAAGGTATCTCTCCATATGGGGTTGCTCTCACTGACTGAACTGTCCTCTTATGGTTCTTCCTTATGTACATCTAATACATATAAGATAAGCATTCAAAAAGAATTAAAAAATCATTCATTTTGGAGTAGAAATAACTCCAAGTCTTTGGCGAAGATATTCAAAGGATTCCCGTGGAAGTGGTTTTGTAAATATGTTTGCCACTTATTCTTTTGTGCCCACATACTCAACTCTGATGTTGTTTTCTGCCACCTGTTCTCATAGAAAGTGATACTTTATTGGAATGTGCTTCGTCTTGGAGTGCATCACTGGGTTTTTTGAGATACTGATGGCGCTTGTATTATCACAATATATTGGAATGGGCTCATCATACTCAACTTGTATATCTGTCAAAGTTTGTTTCATCCAAAGAACCTGTGTACAACATGTTGTTTCTGCCATATACTCTGCCTCGTCTATAGATAGAGATACTGATGATTGTTTCTTGCTCAACCATGATACTAAACACTCACCTAAGTAGAACGCTGCTCCACTAGTGCTTCATCATTCATCAATAAAGCCTGCCCAATCTGCATCAGTGTAGGCAATTAGTGATAGATATTTTCCTTTTGGATACCATAGCCCCAAAATCTTATGTTCCTTTGAGATATCTGAAAATACTCTTCACTGTTAATACATGTGATTCCTTTGGTGCTTCTTGAAATTGTGCCACCTGTCCAACTGCTTGCATTACATCTAGTCTAGATGTTGTCACATACAATAGGCTACCAATCATTGACCTGTATTGCATTTGATCTGTAGACTTTGAATCATCATCTTTTCTCAACTTGCAACTGATTTGCAATCTTCCATTCTGAATCTCTTTAGCATTTCTCTGATATACTTGGTTTGAGAAATAAAAATTCCTTGGTTTCTTTGACGTATCTGAAGTCCTGGAAAGAAGGATAGTTCTCCAAGTAGCGACATTTCAAATTCTTTATGCATATCTTTTGCAAATTTCTGGCTTAACCTGTCATCATCACTACCCAAAATAATATCATCAACATAAACTTCAATTAATAAAATATTACCTTGACTTAACTTGATGTAGAGGTTGTTGTCTGCACTTCCTTTTCTGAACCCTGCCTGCTGCAGATACTTATCCAGTCTGGAGTACCATGCTCTAGGATCTTGTTTTAGACCATACAAGGCCTTCTTTAATTTACACACATAATCTGTATTCTCTAAAAACTGAAATCCTTCCGGTTGTTTAATGTAGACTCCTTCTTCAAGTTCCCCATTCAAAAAATCTGATTTTACATCCATCTGATATACTTTAACATTTTTGGAGCATGCATAAGCTAAAAGAAAACATATTGCTTCCATTTTGGAAACTGGGGCAAATGTCTCTTCAAATTCAATTCCTTCAATATGAGCATATCCTTTACATACCAATCTATCTTTGTTCCTTGTAACCTCTCCATCTTCATTCAATTTATTTGTGAAAACCCATTTTGTGCCGATCACATTCTTATTTTTTGGTCTTGGAACCAATTCCCAAGTGTCCATTTTCTCTATTTGATCCAATTCTTCATCCATGGCCTTATTCCAAAATTCATCCTTGCTGTCTTCTTCAAAACAATTTGTTTCAATTGTAGATAAGAGTGGTAGGTGTGTTTTTTCTGGTGAACGGAGTTTTCTTCTAGTCTCAACTCCTGCATCTTTGTTTCCAATAATCTAATCTGAAGGATGATTCTTCTGTACTCGTTTGCTAGGTGTCTTTGGAGATACTTGTTGAACTTGCTCTTCTACTTCTGTCAGATTCTCTTCATCTTCATTACTTTGTTGAACTTGCTCTTCTACTGGGCCGACTTCTTCATCTTCATCTTTTACTTCTTTTTTCATCTTCTTCAAAACAAATTTCCATTGATTTGTTTTCATCTTCCTCTTTGATTCTCGGTCTCCGCCCGCTTCATCAATTGTTATGTTGATTCTTTCCACAACTTGCCAATCTAGATTGTAACACTTGTATGATTTCCTTTGTACTTGATTAACCAACAAGTATTCCTTTGTCCACACGGTGAGTCAAACTTCTTCTCATTCTTCCTTCCATCTCTTTGATGTAGCATTTTCTTTCAAAAACTCAAGTGCTTCACATTTGTTGGTCTTCCTTTCCATAGCTCGTAGGGAGTTTTTATTAGTGTTGTTTCTAAGCATTTAATTTGTTTTGAATGTGAACCTTTGTATGTGACCGTTTGTTTCCAAAAATATCTCTGTCAACTTTGAATCCATTATCATTGTTTTAGCCATTTCTTTGTACTATCCCATTTCTTTCTTTCATAAACTCCATTCTATTGAGGTGTCCTAGTAGCGGATAATTGCCTTTTTATTCCAATTGACTCACAGCAAGAGTCCATAAATTCCCTTCGTGAATTCTCCTCCATTATCCGACATCTTAAGCATTGAGTCTTGAATCCATCTCATTTTCAACCATTTCCCTTGTAGATATTGAAGTTTTGAAAATCTCTAACTTGTTCTTAAGAAAGCAAACTGTAGTCATTCTTGTATAATCATCAATCCACAACATAAATTATCTCTCACCTTTAAGCCTTTTTGTTGTAGTTGGTCCAACTAGACTATGCACAATTTCTAGTGGTTTTGTTGTTGAATATTCCTTTGATTTGAATCAGTCTTTGTTTCTTTCCTTGTTGGCAATGCTTGCATAACTTGTTGGTTGGTTTCATAATCTGGGCATTTCTCTAACTTCTTCCTTTTTATTGACTTTGAAAAGGTTACCAAAATGCATGTGACCCATTCTTTCTTGCCATCCAACTTTCATTTTCATTTCTAGACAACACTTTTCATTTCCACTTTAACACATATATGTTGCTTGAAGTTCTTAGAAGCTAGACACCAATTTCCCTAACCTTCTTTCTTATTCAATGCTTTTGTGAATCAAAAGTAACTTTATGACCTTTGGTCACACATTCCTGGACTTCCACACTTAAAAGATTATGTTTCATATCTTCTACTAGTAGAATATTTTCCTTCATTCTTGTTCTCAATTCGGATTGTGCCTTTTCCAATGATTTTTGGCTGAACTCATCATCAAGGAGATTGATCCATCTATTTCCTTTTCAATGTAAACCTGTATTTATCAATTGTCATGTGTTTTGAACACTATCAACATACCAACCACGTTTCTTATGTTTATCTTGTAGAGAAAATGTTCATTCTTCATTGCTATACAAATATTTCTTTCTTATCCATGTAATTTTCAGTTCTTTGTGACTTTGTTCAGTTCTTTAGTAGGAACTATCATCTCTACAATTCTTTTAACACGTGTCCAAAAATTGTTACATTTAACATTCCACTGCTCGAAGATTCAAACTGCTTGTAACTTCTTCAGAGCTTCACCAGTCTTCTTGAATAACCTCTTGGGAGGAGTTTAGGAAGGGTGGATGGAATGGATGGACGGACGGAAGGAATGGAGGAATGGACGGAGGAAATGGAAAGGACGGATGGACGGAAGGATGCCGGAGGAAAGGATGGAAGGAAATGGAGGATGGATGGATGGACGGATGGAATGGATGGATGGAGGATGGATGGAGCAGGGTGGCGGACGGATGGATGGATGGATGGATGGATGGAAATGGAGGAAAGGAATGGAAATGGATGGAATGGATGGAAGGATGGATGGAGGAAGGAATGGAGGGAAATGGATGGATGGAGGGAGGAATGGAATGGAGCCGGAATGGAATGGATAATGGACGGATGGACAGGAATGGACCGATGAATGGACCGGATGGAATGAAATGGAAGGAAGGATGGACAGGAGGATGGATGATGAAATGGACAGGAATGGATGGAATGGAGCCTGAGGAAAGGAGGATGGACGGAGGAAGGAAGGAGGATGGAGGACGGAGCAGGAATGGAATGGATGGACTGAGGAGGAATGGAAGGATGGATGGATGGAAGGATGGAGGATGGATGGATGATGGATGGATGGAATGGATGGAGGATGGAATGGATGGAATGGAGGGAGGACGGACGGATCCCTCATTACTTCACTTTATTATTTATCTTTTAAAATCTCTTAAACCACTTTGACTACTTTGACCTTTTGGGGCTTCTAGATGACATATGAGGGTCTTCCAACTTCGTAAGGTCATAACTCTCAAACCGTGAGGAGTTATGTGACATTCCACATACCACCAGAAATGGCATGGCATGTACTATCCATATATAATAGTATTGTCTGAAAATATATCATAACTAATACCATTATCCATCAAATAAACTTGGGTCCATTACCCAAACCTGGGGTCTTCAACTTCTCATGGCCATAACTCTCTAACCGTGAGGAGTTATGTGACGTTCTACATACCACTGGAAATGGCATGATAAGAAATATCCATCTAGGATAGTTTCCCTGACAAATTCACTGTCCTTCATCTCATTATTCAAAAATTAATCATGGGTTCTCTTACTCCGCAAAGCGTCTTCCCGTGAGGGATTTCACCATAAGGGGACCACTTTGGATTTCATCCATATTTATTTCTTATCAACCATGAAAAAATAGTAATGAGTCATATTTACATCAAAAAATATTGGTTCCATTACCCATACCTTTGTGCTATGGGGATTTCTTCAAGGGTTGACATCAATGACAACCAACCTTAATCAACAAGAGTTTCTGAAGTTAAAGGGAAAGGCATAGTTGCAATTCCAACATTGCATGGAAATAAGAAGATTATTGATGACACATTGTTGACACCGACATTGAAGAAGAACCTACTTTCTATAGGTTAGATGATGGAGAAAAACTATAAGTTATTGTTTGATAATAAAGAATGCTTAATCATGGATAAGTTGAATGAAATTGTAGTAGTAGCAAGAGGAGAAATGACTGAAGATAGAATCTTCAAAATTTGTTTTGATTCAAGTAAATCACATGGTCTGAATCTTACGAAAGAAATGAATATAAGGATTTGGAATTTAATAATGGGACATTTGAATTTTCAGAGTTTGGTGTTGTTAAGGAAGCAGAATATGGTGACTTCTTTATATCAAGAATGATGATGAAGTATGTGAAGGGTGTATTTTTGGGGAAAAACACAGGGAAAGTTTCTCAAATAGAACATGGATGGATAGAGAGAATATAGCACTAGCACATTCAAATTTGTGTGGTCCAATGGAGACTATGTCTTTTGGAAAGGCATGTTATTTTCTTACTTTCATTGATGATTATTCCAGGAAGACATGGGTGTATTTTTTGCAGGAGAAGTCTGAAGTGTTTTCTCATTTTCTTGAGTTTAAGGCTTTAGTTGAAAAGAAAAGTGGTTTGAAAATTCTCTCCCTACGTATATATAATGGGGGAGAATATAGATCACATGAATTTTTGAATTATTGCAGAAAGAATGGAATAAAGTGAGAGTTTACCAATTCTTACTCTCCTCGGAAAAATGGATTCGTGAAAAGGTAAAAAGGGAAAATAGTTGAAATGGCTCGAAGCATGTTAAAAACTAAGTCTCTTGGAAATGAATTTTGGGCTGAAGTAGTGCACACAATTGTTTACACCCTCAATAAATGTCCTACGAGATCAATATTGAATTTGACTCTAGAAGAAGCTTGGTCAGGATATAAACCAGGTGTTTCTCATATGAAAGTTTTTGGTTGCATTTCATATGCAAATGTTCCTAAGGAAAAGATGAGAAAATTGGATGATAAAAGTGTTAAGTGAATTTTCATTGGATATAGTATTGAAACATTAAGTTACAATTTGTTCTATTCTCAAGCAAAGAAGGTGATAATAAGCATAGATGTTGTAATATCCCTCTGCCGAACCCAAATGTAAATATAATCCAAGTATATTTAATCTAGTGAGTTGTTTAGATATCATTTTTTGTAATACACATTTCATGGCATGGTGCATGCATATATTGCGCAACAAAGTGATGTAGTGTGCACATTTATGGATACCGCGCGTAGTAACTAAAGTGCCTGCAACCTTAAAGACAGAGGATACAACGTGCAGTAACTAAAGAGCGCACAACCTTGAGGTCAGCGGATACTGTGTGCAGTAACTAAAGTGCACGCAATATTAAGGCCAACGAACCTTTGTGTATATAATATGCATTATAGGCTGGTGAGCCAGTATTATAAGCCAGAATGCTTATGTTTTGGAATTAGGCCAGAGCACCTAGATGTTAAAGGCTGGAGCGCCTATTTTGTATATGTCTCATGATTAATATAAAAATACATCGTTGCACATAGACTGACCCACGATAAAGAGAAGGAGGACTATATTCCACCAAATAGGGAAAGGGAGGGCCTAAAGCTAAGAACAAGGCTAAGCTAGAGAGCTTAAAGACAAAAATAAATATTATATTAATATTTATTTAAAAACGTAAAGTACAGATAATTAATTTATCCTAAGTCCTAAAGTAGGGGACAAGTGTATCCGAGTAGCTTCCAACATGACAAGTGTCAAGTTGGAGACATGCATACTTATTGTTGAGACTTAGCTCCTTTGGGGGGGATCGACCATTGTGGGAGGTGGGGGGGAAAGAGAAGGGCAGGGAATATTACCATTTTTCCTTCGACCAGAGAACTAGTATCTGGGATACAATCCGTCAGTCCTTGAGATACCTTGTATCTTCCTACCACTGTTCCTAGACCTGATGAATAACCATTCTTGTTGGTGTACTTGTCATCTTGGGAGCGGAATTAAAGAGGAGGGTTGCCAAGCCCGTGAGCAATTATCTGAGTGAGAGAATTGCTGAGGATCGATTTCCTAAAGGTGATAAACTACAACTACAGTGCTCTGAGACTTGCAGTCTGGCTTGTTGTTGAAGCCCTGGAAGGGAAGTGGGGCAGCCGAAGGACTGTTGAGCAGAGAAGGGGAACACTTCCTTAGGTGGGACAAGCATGTGGGGAATGAGAGGTTGTAGGTTGTCTCTTGAGTGAGCACCTGAGATGGAGTCTTTTTGGTTGACCGTGAACCTTTAGCCTGGTTAGTAATCCCTTTCCCAGGTGGAGTCTAGTCCCAACTCAGGGGTGACTCACTGTTGAGAGTGATGAACAGTGTAGTCTAAGGCTGGGAGGTTCATGGATGGTCTGCACATAGTTGGTGACATTATTACCAAGATAAGTATCGGTTATGTGATGAATTTACATGTTGCATTGTCATTTATGTGTTATTTTATGGGTTTTATTGCTTGTGTGAGCATATCTGTCCGTATGTTTAAGGGTATAGCCCTGTATACACTACATGTCTATGGTTACTGTTAATTCAGTCTGAAATCATATATTTACATAATGAAACTGTTTGTTTATGATTATATGAGAAGCTTCTGCTAATGCATTGTATGTAGATGTTTAATTGCATGCAGTTCAATATGTATGTATGCCCGTGTGTGTATATACGTATTTGAAGAGAAAAATTTATGTGACATAGCTCAGTTGAATACTGGGGCATTACATTATGTTGTCAGAACTAAGTTAAGTGTCTGAGTAGTGACATTCCCCGGCCTGTTGGTGGTCAGGGTATGTTATAGTATGGTATCAGAGCATCATTTTTCGACATTGAGCCTAAATGGGCCAAACCAGTCAAATGGAGACGAGATTACAGTATGGTATCGATTACAGTATGGTATACATTATATTTCGTTTATGGAAAATTGAGCCACCGCATGGAAGAATAATATGTAGGGATGTGTGCGCTAAATTTAGCATTGCGCGGAGTGCATACACATAGTAAAGGTGCACGTGGTGTGCACAGTATTGTAAGACACATTGAAGTTTGGTGGGTGCGCACATAGTAGGAGTATGAGTTGTATCGCTATAGTGCAGGCAAGGCTGCGCGCAAGTAGTTGTGCACAGTAGCGACAGAGTATTCGATAGGGCATATAGATTATTGTATGCGGTAAGCCATATTGAACTTTAGCATGGTGCAATGCATAGAGAGAAATGCATGTGGAATATCTGAGTGAGATACAGAAACAATGCATAAGGGATATTGGTGCGCAACGCAGAAGTAGTGCACACAAGTTATTGGTGCAACGAAGAGGAAATGTATAGCAGATACAGGTTTACAGAAACATGATTTACTTTATAAAGTCATTTGCATGATAAATAAAGGTACACAGGTTGAATTTTTCTGCGCGCAAAATCATTTGAAAGGCTAATTAAAAGTTTAATAGAAAATTTACATAGTATTCAAAGAAGAGAAATACACAAATGCATGGAAGTATTATTTAAAATGAGTCAAGCAAGTGAGATGAATTATGGGTTTTATTCAAACAGCTGAAAGTGAAATATAAGTTACAAGAAGACACATAATATTAAAGGAAACAAGATTCATATCATCATCAGTGGAATCTTGTCATAAGCAGTACAAAATCCGCTTTTGCACTTATATATTCATTCAAAATCCAGAATTACAAAAGGGGATGATTCAAAATAGTAGTGGCCCTATTTAAAGAGACCGTACAAGAATAGGTCTATCATCTTTGGAGCTTCCTTACCTATGCTATCATCTGTCCCAAAAATCGTTGAAATATACTCAATTGTATTTGAGGGCTCATTTCAGCTTAGCTAGCTCCTCCTTTAAAGAATCTAACCAGACTGGTTGATTCTCTCCAACACTCTCAACCGCTTCGGCGACGGGTTATTTCTTTTGTTGCTTGCTTTGTTTCTTCTTAGTAGTTGGTCTGTTGATAACCAGATCTCTCATGATTGGATTCATCCTGATTTCCAATATCGAATTAGTAACAGGTACTGTGTGAAATTTAGTCGTCGGTATCTGCGCGACTACCTTTTCCTTCGTACCTGCAAGAAAATTTAGCATGTTTCCCGAATAACCAATCTCATTGGATTTAACTGGGTCCATATACCTTAGTTTTGTGAACACCAGAATAATTTTGCAGAGATGAGAAGTTTGAACCAGTTTGTAGACTGCTCGCTGATGGATAAGATGATGCTTCCATACCCAATAGTTGGTAAGTATAGAGCCTCAATCATGAATCTCTAACAAACTTGCGCACCAATACAATGGGTTGCCATGCTCGGATAATCCATTTCAAATGATTAAACTTTTTGAGTTCGTTACATGGCAGTGTTCACCTAACTTCAAATGATTGTGATGTATGAGCGAATGAGATGGAGTGATCTGACTAACCATCACCCGTCCCACGAATGGTGGATTTGACATATTGAAGCATGTGACATCGAAACTTATGAAAAAGTGGTTTCGACAAACCACCTTTCACCTGATGTATCTATGCATGATGATGTAGTTCTTGCTAAGTTCTCAAAACTTGGGTCTTGTCTAAGAATTGTCATGGTGGGAACACCAAGAAATCAGAAAATATAATTCCGATATATTTATTGAACCGAAATAGTTCATATTTCTCATGGATTGTTGATTTAGTTAACCTAATAAGTTTTAATGGATGCACATTTTTCATAATTAACAATAACTAGATCAGATCAGATCAAGTACTAAATCCACAGGAATGGAAGAGACACGGAGAAATTATAGTCAACAAGATGAGAGCAGAGGGATGAATGTCCAATTGGACATTGAAGGAACAAACTCCAATGGACATGGAGAGGAAAGGAATGAAAACCTGAATATGGTAGAGACCATTAAAAATTTGCAAAAGGATGTCCAAAGCCATAAAGATGATAATGAAAGGCTTATGAGATCCAAAGAGCAGTAGGATGAATTCAACATGAATTTATTGCAAAGTCTGAACAAAATAGAAAAGAAATCGGAAAAATAAAGTGACTCAATAAAATCTGGAAGCTACAAACCTTCGGATAAGAAAAAGAAATCAGGAAATGTTAGCAGACACCACCATCACTCCCCGAAGCATTCCAATTAAAGAGCAGGTAGCAGCCCAAGTACATCCCCTATCATACAGCATAAGAGGTCTGGGGTGGATAAGCTACGAGGAGAAATGAACAAAATCAAACCTCCTACATTTGATGGTGAACACAAGAAGGATGAAGATGCAGAAACATGGTTGTTGGGCATGAGAAAGTATTTTCAATTACACGATTATTCTTCTCATGCAGAAGGTGGAATTTCCATCTATCAACTCAAAGGAAAGGCATCCATGTGGTGGGATCATCTTGTGCAGATACAACACATTAAAGACAAGAGCATTACTTGGAGGGAATTTAAGAGGTATTTTGAGAAGAAATACTTGACTAAGAGGTATTATGACAAGAAAATGAAAGAGATCTTTGAACTTAAACTTGGAAGCATGACCATAGATGAATATGAAAGAAGATTCCTAGAACTGCTGAAGTATGTCTCCTTCATCAAGGATGAGACAGAAATTCAAAGGTATTTGAGTGGATTGCCAATATTCATTAGTGAAAAAATATAATATGATGATCCCAATACATTGGAAGAGACCATAAGGCGAGCTAAATGTCTATATGATCAACAAAAAGAAATGCCAACTTTCCAAAAAACTTGGGAAGACAAAAAGAAGTTCAAGGTGGATCAGAGGAAGAAAGGATTTAAACCATCATTCTTCAGAAATAGTCCACAGGGACCACCAACTTCTAAAGAGCCCAAAACGATAGAGGCAGAAGGCTAAAGGCCAAGGAAGCCCCCTATTCAATGTTGGGGTTGTAAACGAGATCATAGATTCAGAGATTTTCCTTACAGAGGTGAAAAAAGAAGGACTGTTTATAATGTACAACAAGCTGAAATAATGGAGGACATGGGCAGAAATGTGCCAAGGATCTATGCAGCCCTGGATAAAAAGCAAGCAGAATATCAGTCACACATGATTGAAATGGAAGATATGATTAACAACCAAACCATTGCTATTTTAATTGATTCAAGAGCTAGTCATAGTTATATAGACCTTAACATGGTAGAAAGTTTGAAATTGCCAAGAAGCAAGCATGGAAAATATTGGTTGGTACAATTGGCTACAGGAGCCAAAAGAAAGGCTAATGAGATGGTTAAGTCATGTCTCATGGACATGAACAGACTGAACACCAAGACAGATTTGAATATCTTACCCTTAGGTTCCTATGACTATTTAATTGGTATGGATTGGTTGGACCCACATCATGCTCTATTGTATTGTCATAACAAAGCATTCACTTTCTTGGATGAAGAAGGGAACCAAAGGAAAGTGCAGGGAATTCCCAGGGTAGTAACCGTTAGAGAAATTTCAGCATTGCAGCTAAAGAAATGTTATAGAAGAGGATGTCAAATATTTGTAGCTCATATGGAGGAGACAACTAAAGACAAGGTGCCAAATTTGGAGGATTATATAGTCCTGAAAGAGTTTGAATGATTATTCAAGGAAGTACTAGGACTACCCCCAAAGACAGACCTTGATTTTTCTATAAATCTGACACCAGGAGAAGCTCCCGTGTCAAATACTCCTTACAGAATGAGTACACCAAAATTGAAAGAGTTGCAAATGAAGCTTGAAGAACTTCTGAAGAAGGGGTATATACACCCAAGTGTTTCACCTTGGGGTGCCCCAGTCTTGTTTGTGAAAAAGAAAGATGGAACGTTAATATTGTGCATTGATTTGAGACAGTTGAATAAAGTGACTATAAAGAACAAGTATCCTCTGCCAAGGATCGATGATCTTTTTTATCAATTGAAGGATGCAAATATCTTTTCAAAGATAGATCTCAGATCAGGATACCATTAGGTAATAATTAAGGAGGAAGATATCAACAATACCGCCTTCAGGACATGAATGGTCATTATGAGTTCATAGTGGTGCCATTTGGGTTTTTAAATGCACCAGCTGTTTTCATGTGCTTAATGAATGGTGTTTTCCGAGAATATTTAGATAAGTTTTTCATTGTATTTTTGGATGACATTCTTATATACTCTAAGACAGAGGAAGAGAATGAACATCATTTGAGGATGGTGTTGCAAGTATTAAGGAAGCATTAGTTGTATGCCAAATTGAGCAAGTGCTCATTTTATCAGAAACAAATTCATTATTTGGGGCATGTCATCTCAAAAGATGGGATAGCAGTGGACCTTGAGAAGATTGAAGAGATTAGAGAATGGTCAACAACAAAGAATATGAAAGAGGTCAGATCATTCATGGGCCTTGTAGGCTACTACAGGAGATTCATTAGAGGATTCTCAAAGATAGCACACCCAATCACTTCCTTGCAAAGAAAGGGTATGAAGTTTCAGTGGACGTCGGACTATGAAAGGAGTTTTCAACATTTGAAACAATTATTGACAAGTATTCTAATACTAAGGATTGCAAACCCAAATGAAGATTTTATTGTATGCACAGATGCATGTAATGAAGGACTTGGTGGATTCCTCAGTCAAAATGGATTTGTGATATGTTATGAATCAAGGAAGTTAAAGGATAATGAAAGAAACTATGCCACTCATGATTTGGAGTTGGTATCCATAGTGCATGCCCTGAGGAAATGGAGACACTACCTCATGGGTAAAAGGTTTGAGCTAAGAATAGACCACAATGGTTTGAAATATTTATTTGATCATCCAAATATAAATTCTAGACAAAGCAGATGGTTAGAATTTCTAAGTGAATATGACTTTGATATAAATCATATCAAGGGGAAAGAAAATGAAGTGCCTAATGCACTCAGCAGGAGGGTGCATGAGCTTCATGCTACATCCATAAGCATGTATCAGACTGATGTTAAAAGAAAAATTCTGGAGGCTGCAAATACATACCTGCAATACACAGAATTGATAGCAAAACTATAGCAAGGTAAGACACCACAAAAGATGGATAATTATAAGTTGGGAGTAGATGGAATACTGTTGCACAAGAACAAAATTTTTGTACCAAATGTCCAGAACTTGAAACGTATAATTTTTCATGAGATGAATAATGTTCCTTATGTAGGGCACCCTGGATATCATAAAACCGTAGCAATGGTCAAGAGACAATACTTTTGTCCAGGTATGAAGAGAGAAATTGTAAAATACATCGCTAGGTGTATGGAATGCCAGAAAGTTAAAACATAGCATAGGCACCCAACATGATTTCTGCAACCTTTGCCCATTCCTTAATGGAAGTGGGAAGTGGTGACAATGGATTTTATTATGGGATTGCCTAGAATAGGCAAGATACATGATTCGATTATGGTGGTGGTGGACAAGCTTACAAAATATGCCCATTTTATTGCACTAAAAACTACTCTCAAAGAAACAAATGTTGTTGATATTTTCATGAAGGAGGTGGCACGATTGCATGGAATTCCAAAAACGATTGTGTCTGACAGAGACTCGAAATTCATCTTGAATTTATGGAAATGATTGTTCAAAGGGTTTGGAATGAATTTGAACTTTAGTACATCTTACCATCCTGAGACTGATGGACAGACAGAGAGGGTGAATAGAGTGATATAAGATATGTTGAGAATGTATGTGATGGATAAACCATCAAAATGGGAAGACTACCTACATTTAGTAGAATTCACTTACAACAATGGGTATTAGGCATCATTGAAGATGATCCCATTTGAAGCACTTTACGGCAGAAGGTGCAATAATCCAGTAAGTTGGGATAATCCAGCTGATAGAATAGTAGTCGATCCAGAGTTGCTCAAGGAGATGGAGGACCAAATGTTAAAAATTAAGCAGAATTTTAAAGTTTCCCAAGACAGACAGAAAAGTTATGCTGATAAAAATGGAATCCACAGAGAATTCAAAGTGGGTGATCATGTTTTCCTGAAAGTGAATGCTAACAGGAGTTCTCTGAAGCTGGGAAGTTGCACCAAGTTGGTAGCCAGATTTTGTGGACCATTTGAAATCCTAGAGAGGATTGGTCCAATTGCTTATATGATTGTATTGCTTGCATCTATGTCTATTCATAATGTATTAATGTATCATTGCTAAAGAAATACATACCTAATGTTAATCATGTTATTGATTGGAATGTTATTCAGGTGGAGCAAGAA
The DNA here is from genome assembly GCA_010110895.2 of Picea sitchensis. Classification (NCBI taxonomy): domain Eukaryota; kingdom Viridiplantae; phylum Streptophyta; class Pinopsida; order Pinales; family Pinaceae; genus Picea; species Picea sitchensis. The sequence goes on along the minus strand of SNQJ01S0010765.1, from coordinate 49,457 downwards.
GGCACTTTCCAAGTGCATCCGGTGCGGATTTTGGATCGGAAAATCAAACAACTTCGGAATCGATCCATAGGGATAGTAAAGGTCCAATGGACCTGGTACGGAACTGAAGATGCTACTTGGGAGCATGAGGATGCAATGCGAGAAGAATACCCACATCTTTTTGAAAATTTTTGAAAATTTTGTTGTATATCAGTACATGATTCACTGAGGACAGTGCATAAATAAGGGGAGGGGATTGTAATATCCCTCAACCGAACGCAAATGTAAATATAATCCAAGTATATTTAAGAAAGTGAGCTCTTTAGATATCATTTTTTGTAATACACCTTTCATGGCATGGTGCGTGCATATACTGCGCAGTAAAGGTATGTAGTGTGCACATTTCTGGATACCACACGCAGTAACTAAAGTGCGCACAACCTTAAAGACAAAGGATATAGCACGCAGTAACTAAAGAGTGTGCAACCTTGAGTTCAGCGGATACCGTGAGCAGTAACTAAAGTTTGCGCAATATTAAGATCAACAAACCTTTGTGTATATAATATGCATTATAGGCTGGTGAGCCAGTATTATAAGTCAGAATGCTTATCTTTTGGAATTAGGCCAGAGCGCCTAGATGTTAAAGGTTGGAGAACCTATTTTGTATATGTCTCATGATTAATATAAAAATACATCGTTGCACGCAGACTGACCCACGATAAAGAGAAAGGGGACTAGATTCCATAAAATAGGGAAAGGGAGGGCCTAAAGCTAAGAATAGGGCTAAGCTAGAGAGCTTAAAGCCGAAAAGAAATATTATATTAATATTTCTTTAAAAACGTAAAGTATGGATAATTAATTTATCCTAAGTCCTAAAGTAGGGGACACGTGTGTCAGAGTAGCTTCCAACATGACAAGTGTCAAGTT
>SNQJ01S0010765.1:18702-32107 GCA_010110895.2 Picea sitchensis | reverse complement strand
CACACTTATTGCTCCAAGGATTCTGAGACCATGGATCTGATAGCTACTCACAATCTATCTTGACAAAGCAAATCTCAAAGCCACTCTATCCAAGCTAACAATCCCAAGCCAAAAAAAACTTAGCTAATCCAAAAATTTCCAAAGCTAACTTTCTCCATGAGATCTCCTCTCCTTTTATAAGTTGAAGAAGATAAGGTGAGGGGGTTAGGATGATCCCACTTTCTTGCTCCACTTGAATCACATTCCAATCAATAACATGATTAGCTTCAGGTATATATTTCTTAAGAAATGACACATGAAATACATTATGTATAGACATAGATGCAAGAAATGCAAGCATATAAGCTACTGGACCAATCCTCTCTAGGATTTCAGATGACCCGCAATATCTAACTGCCAACTTGGCACAACTTCCCAACTTCAAGGAACTTCTGTTGGATTTCACCTTCAAGAAAACATGATCACCCACTTTAAATTCCCTGTGAGTTCTCTTCTTGTCAGCATAGATTTTCTACCTGTCTTGGGAAGCCTTCAAATTCTATTTAATCTTTAGCATTTTCTCTTCCATTTCCTTAAGCAACTTTGGCCCAATTATTTCTCTAACAACTAGGTTGTTCCAACTTACTGGGGTGTTTCACTTTTTGCCATAAAGTGCCTCAAATAGGCTCATCTTCAGTGATGCTTGATACCCATTGTTGTAGGCAAATTCTACCAAGTGTAGATAATCTTCCCATTTATATGGTTTGTCCATCACATACATACTTAGCATATCCTCTATCAATCAGTTCACCCTTTCTGTTTTCCCATCAGACTCGGGATGATAGGCTTTGCTAAAGTTCAGATTTGTTCTAAACCCTTTGAATAACCCCTTCCAAAACTTTGAAGTAAACCTTGGGTCTCTATCAGACACAATTGTCTTGGGTATTCCATGCAAATGTGCTACTTCCCTCATATAAATATCATCAACTTTGGTTGCCTTGTGAGTAACCTTCATAGGAATGAAATGGGCAACTTTAGTAAGCTTGTCCACCACCACCATGATTGCATCATGTTGCTTGCTTGTTCTGGGAAGTTTTGTGATGAAATTCATTGTCACCACTTCCCACTTCCATTGAGGAATGGGTAATGGCTGCAACAACCCAGTTGGGTGTCTATGCTCAACCTTGACCCTTTGACACTCCAAGAGTTTAGCTATGTAGTCAACAATCTCCCTCTTCATGCCTGGCCAATAATATTGGCTCTTGACTACTGAAACTATTTTTTGATATCCCGGGTGTCCTGCATAAGGCACATTATGCATTTATTTTAAAATCACACTCCTCAATTCAAGAGAATTGGGTACATAAACTATGTCTTTGTACAAGAGAATTCCATCAATTCCCAATTCATAATTTTCTTCTTTCTACTGCATTTTACCTTGCTGCAATTTAGTTACCAATTCCATGTACTGCAAATCAAATTTTGCAGCCTCATAAATTATACCTTTAAGATCTATCTGATACATGCTAATGGTTGTATCATGTATTTCATTCACTGTTCTGTTGAGTGCATCAACCACTTTGTTCTCATTTCCTTTGATGTGCTTGATATCAAGGTCATCTTCACAGAGGAATTCCAACCATCTACTCTTCCTAACATTCAAGGTAGGATGATCAAACAGGTACTTCAGACCATTATGGTTTGTCCTCAACTCAAACCTCTTTCCCATGAGATAGTGCCTCCACTTCTTCAAAGCATGCACTATGGTTGCCAACTCCAAATCATGAGTGGCGTATATCCTTTCATGCTCTTTCAATTTTATGGACTTGAAACATATCACAAATCCTTTCTAACTAAGGACTCCACCAAGTCCTTCTTTGCATGCATCTGTGCAAATCATGAAATCTTCATTCGGATCTGCAATCTTCAAAATTGGAGCACTAGTTAACAACTGCTTCAATTGTTGGAAGCTCTTCTCACATTATTTTGTCCATTGAAACTTATTTCCCTTCCTTTGCAAAGAAGTGATGGGGTGAGATATTCTCAAAAACCTTGCAATGAACCTTTTGTAGTATCCATGTAGACCCATGAAGGATCTTACTTCTGTTACATTGTTAGGTGTTTTCCACCCTTTAATGACCTCAAAATTTTCAGGTTCCTATTGTTATCCCTTCTTCAGATATGATATGCCCCAAGTAGTGAATTATGTTTTGATAAAATGAGAACTTTCTAAATTTTGCATACATCTGATGTTCTCTTAGCGTTTGCAACATGATCCTCAAATGATTTTCATGCTCTTATTCTGACTTGGAATATACAAGGATGTCATCCAAAAAAAAATGACAAACTTGTCTAAATATTACCAAAAACACCATTCATTAAGCACATAAAAACAACTGGTTGATTTGATAACCCAAATGGCACCACTGTGAACTCATAATGACCATACCTTGCTCTGAAGGCGGTCTTGTTGATGTCTTCCTATTTAATCCTTACCTGATGATATCCTAACCTAAGATCAATCTTTGAGAATATATTTCCATCCTTCAACTCATCAAAGAGATCATCGATCCTTGGAAAAGGATACTCGTTCTTTATATTCACTTTGTTCAACTGTCTGAAATCGATGCACAATCTCAATGTCCCATCTTTCTTCTTCATAAACAAGACTGGGGCACCCCAAGGTGACATGCTTGGGCATATATACCCCTTCTTTATAAGCTCTTCAAGATGCATTTTCAACTCCTTCAGCTCTAGTGTACTCATTATGTAAGGAGGCTTTGATACCAGAGCTTCTCCAGGCATTAAATTTATAGAGAAATCAATATCTCTCTTTCGGGGTAGTCCTGGTATCTCCTTGAACACATCTTCAAAATCTTCCAGAACTACATGATCCTCCAGATTTGGCACCTTATCCTTAGATGCTTCCTCCATATGGGCTGCAAATATTTGACAACCCTTCCTGTAACACTTCTTCAACTGCATTGCTGAGATTTCCCAGAAAATAACTGCCCTAGTAATTCCTTGGAATGTTCTTCGATTTCCTTCCTAATCCAAGCAACTGAATTCCTTGTTATGGAAGTATAATATTGCATGGTGTTGGTCCAACCAATTCATACCAATTAGGAAATCATATGATCCCAACAACAAGATGTTCAAATCTGCCTTGGTACACAGTCCATTCATGCCCACTCGACATGATTTAACCAATTCAACGACCTTTCTGTTGGCTTCAGTAGCTAGTTGTACCACCCAAGATTTCCCATGCTTGCTTCTTGGTAATTGAAATATTTCCACTACCTTAGGGTCTATATAGCTATGACTAACCCCTAAATCAATTAAAATAGTAAAGGCATGGTTATTGATCATACCTTCAACTTCAATCATGTATGATTGAAACTCAGTTTTCTTGTTGTCTAGGTCTGCATAGATCCTTGGTACACTTCTTTCCATGTCCTCCACTATTTTTGCTTGCTGAACATTGTGGACAACTCTCACCTTGTCATTTTTGTGATGAAAATCTCTATACTTGTGGTCTCATTTACAACCCCAACATTGAATGGGTGCCCGCCTTGACCTTTTCCCACCTACCTCATCCATTATATACTCTCTAAAATATGGTTTCCCTTGAGGACTGTTTCTAAAAAATGTAGGATTGTTTTCCTTCTGCCTCTGTTCCTTCTTGAAATTCTTCTTATCCTCCCAAGCCTTCTGGAAAGTAGGATTTCCTTTTTGTTGATCATATAAGCATTTTTCTCCCCTTATAGTTTCTTTTAGAGTCTTGGGATCATCATATTGGATTTTATCACTGATGAAATATGGCAGCCCACTCAGGTACCTCTGAATCTTCACTGTCTCATCCTTGATGAAGGAGACATACTTCAACAACTTTAAGAATCTCCTTTCATATTCATTAATATCCATGCTTCCCAGTTTAATTTCAAAGAACTCTTTCATTTTTCTGTCAGAATGCCTCTTGGTCAGGTATTTATTCTCAAAATGCCTCTTGAAATCCTTCCAAGTCACATTTTTCTCCCTGAGGTATTGTACTTGCACCAGCTGATCCCACCACATGGATGCCTTTCCTTTAAGCTGGTAGATGGAAATTCTTCTCTCTGCATGAGAATAATAGCTATGCAATTGGAAGTAATTCCTCATTCCTAGTAGCCATGTCTCAACATCTCCATCCTTCTTATTCTCTCCATCAAAAGTAGGAGGTTTGATCTTATTCATTTCTCCTTTCAACTCATCCACCCTAGACCTCATATGTTTCCTGACAAGGGATGGAATTTAGCTACTTTGTTCTCTCCTATGGGAATGCTTTTGGGAGTGATGGTGATGTCTGCTACCACTCCTTGATCTTCCTTTCTTCTAAGGGGTCTTGTGCCTTCCTGATTTGTTGGAGCCACTCTCCTTATCCAAATTCTTTTCAATTCTTTCCAGGCTCTGAATTAACTTCATGTTGAATTATTCATGTTGTTCCTTGTCCTTCATAATCCTCTCATTAGCATCCTTGTGGCTCTGGACATCTGTTTGCAATTTTCTGAGGTCTCAGCCAAATTTATGTCTTCCTCCCTTTCTCCTCCATGTCCATTGGAGTTGGTTCCTTCCCTCTCCAACTGGACATTCAACCCTTTTTTTTCATCTTCTTGACCAAATACTATCTAAGTATCATCCATCACTTATGTACTCGATGCTGACTCTGATCTGACTACTGTTAATTCTGCAAAAAAAAATGTACAACCAATAGAGCTTTGTCAGGCTAACTGTTCGTAATAATCTCATGGAAACATAAACCATTATGATTCATTAATATATCAGACTTATTTTATGTTTTTTTCTTGAGAGATTGACTATTCATATCCAATTTCTTGGTGAAAATTTATCTTCTACCGTTCAATGCCTTTCCAATGGATTCTTTCTTACTCAATTCTGAGTTTCGAGCAGGAAGTTATGGCTACTTGAACAATTTGTCCCTTTTATGTTCTTTAAACAAAATTTTGGGGTGCTATCCCCTTCCATTCAGCCTTTAATATGCATGTGACCACAGTTGTTACTAAGTGATAATAGTTGGGTGCTTACTCCATGCTTCAGAGTTTCAGGTTTCGGGTGTTTTCAACTCAGCACAACGCCAATATCTCGAACCCCGAACATGAGAAGTTCGCAACTGATGTGGGAGGGATCAACGGTCCCCACTCTCTACCCAAATCAATGACCATAATTATCTTCAGGACTACATTCTTTAGGTTTCCAAATCCTTCCATGCCATAAACCTCTGGAGTGAAAACTCTCCAGAGTGTCAAATCTTCTGACATGCGTTCACGACTGTCAAGGGTCACGATGAACTCCAACGCTTTGGCCTTCAGGAGATCTCAACCCACGCGAACCCACTTTCCTCCCAAGTGGCTAACCTATAAAATGCAGGATCCGGTGCCACACATCCCCTACGACCATTAGGGGCCCCACTATCCATGCTCAAGAAGAGTGCCACGTGGTGAAATATTAAAAGCAGACACGTGGCCCACTATGACGGGTGACACATGTCACGCTCTAAATGGAATTTATATATTCCAAGGTTCTTAAATTACTGACATGTGGCACACATCCCATGTTTCCATGTCATCCCTAGTGACGTCAGCATGTCACGTTAGATTGGTGCTTCAAAACTTTGACACTTCGGGCTTCAGAAGTTGTTACTTACACAAGCTCGTTCAATTCTAAATGCCAAACTTCTGCACTAGTTTATCTTCTGGGGTCCACATAGTACATTTTTCATCATATAAGGTGGTGACATGTGGCCCCATGTGTCGGATTTCTTTTGGTCCAACAAGATCATCAAAGTATCATTCTGACTGAAACGTGGTAGGACTAAGGAATTCCACATCACCCTGGGTGACGTCATCATGCCACATCACTTCGGGACTTTGGGCTTCGGGAGTTTGTGCCTTACCACACTTTCTTTCTCCCGAGCATCGAATTCTAAATGGATATGAGTTCTATGGTTCACAACCTCTCACACGTAGATATGATGGTTGAGATTTGTTTTCATCATCGTTGCACCTTACCACTTTCCCTTGGCTTGATCTACGACTGCCAACTATTCTTGCCCAAATCCAACTATAAACACTCCCCCCCAGATCTATGGTGTAGATCCATTTCATGACTTCGGAACTTCGGGATTCGATGCTTTCTTTTCTATAACATGTAAACTTCACCAAATTCACGAAGTCTGAAGTACTTAGGGGTTGACTTTCATGCACTTTTCTCCAAATCTGATGGTTGTGAAGGATTTTCTTCCTTCCAAACAAATCCCATGGCCCAACACCACGGATTTTTTGGTTTCTTTCCCTGTTTCCATTCCTTAAACCGTTATACCTCACGAGCTTCTGAACATAGTCCAAGTGCTCTCTCAATGCCTTTCTGGCACTCTAGGACACTCTGAAATTCAAATTTTGTCCATTTCAACAACAATTCCTTTCTGAAACCTTTTTTTCAACTTCCACTTTCCTGGCCCATCCAGGCTCAGTGTTGAAACCATGGCTTTGATACCATTTTGTGACGTCCCCAACCACTGAACAGGCTGGGCAATGCCACCTAACGACTGTATCTTTTAATTCTCTACTCTGATATACATATACATATACATACATACATACATACATATATATATATATATATATATATATATATATATGATGAAATTTTAAATAGAAACAAAATTTTGTTCATACACATATTTGTTGAGACCCGAAATTGACATCCCCATTACCATATTATACTCCTTATCTATACCTTTTTGGCCTACCTAAGCTTGGATGAATGAAAAGAACGCTACCATTAGCCAGTGATAAGGTCATAAGTTAAAGTATGGTTAATTCATGCATTTTGTGGTTCATTGAACTAGGGAATTAATATTTCATGTACTAATGCTTCAATTTGTCATATATAAATCTTTGACCTCTAGATATCCAATGTTCCTGTACCATCTCAGCTATTTGGTACCTGCACACGAAGACTGCTGCTATCTGAATATGGTACCAAACACATCCAGTACTAAAATAACATCTGTTCCGATCTGGTACCAACGACCACACACTGTCATGATCTGGTACCACCTTCTACGCACTGTCATGATCTAGTACCAATTTGGAAGAGCCTAATGCACTAAGTTAGTTCCATATCTCACCTAAACCAATTGGTGGGCATCTATCTATTTTAGTAAGGCTCTGATAAGAATAGTTTGTTGATTTCCTCATCCTCATGCATTTCGTGTCATGAGGATGAAGCTAAAGATGTAACCGAATGATTGAATTAGACAACTGATTGATTTGTAAATCGCTTCACCTCCTTGTGTTTCACGATTTAGACTATTAAATAGTCGTGGCAAGGATGGTAGAAGGGAGAGGCGATCATATTACCAATATGTAAAGCAACATATGATAGCACAAAACATATCCTGAGTGAAGCTTAATAGAATGTTATTTTATCTCCGTATTATGATTATCTATGATTGAGTATGAGTTGAGTTGTTAATGAGAGTTTGATTTTATGTTTTGAAATGTGAGTGAGAGTAATGTGTGTGTTGAATACAATCCTCCTATAGACATCAATAGCTGACCTATTGAAGCGGCAAGGGCCCACCGCCCAACAAAGGTCAACATCTTTGTAGATTAGCATTAGTATTTGTTTTCAGTAGTGTAATTGATAAATTAGTTGAAGCTTTAACTATGTTAGAGGATAGAAATATAGCTTAGATTTCCATTCTATAATTTCTTAAGAGACCTTTTACTTACTCTGTTATTGCATATGCCTTGTTTTGTTCTCATGAATTTGATTTCCTTGAGTGATCATAGATGTTGGCAGCAATAGTCAAAACCATTTGGAGAAGAACTAGTGAAGTCCATTGTGAACCACACAAGAACCAACATATTGACTATTGAACTACCCATGCTATGCTTTGATGAGTGATGTGTGATTTCCTTTCAGAAGTGTGGATTGCATAGTTAGTTTTTTGGGTCAGATAGCAAATTTGATCTATCAAATCAATTCCATATCATACTTGCATGTGCCATAATGGAATAGATAACCTCTCTGTGAAAGACAACCAAAGTACATTTCAATTTGCTATTTTGATTTATTTTCAGCATGCATAATCCAGCTTAATTCTATACTCGTGACATTAGAAATTACCTTTCTTATTGGTGTCTTGTAACTCTGTTGATTATGAATCCCGGATTGATAATTAATGAGTGCATTATACTAAACATATAAGCAGCACAACATTTTGGCACCGCTACCGAGGAGTTGTAAATGGTAGGAAGTGATTATTAGCTTAGATTGTTTGCATAAATTTTAATGTTTTTAAGGCTGCTTGAGGGAGGAGGATAAAACATTTAAGATGTGAGTGAAGAGCCACGCGACCACTAGAGTGGGGTTCTCTGAAGCCAGGTTGCCTTCTTACGTTCTAGATAGAATTAGGATTTCAATTCAGTTAAAGAATCAAATTTCCATTTTATGCATAGATATAGAGATAACAAGGGTAGATTTGTAAGCTCCAACGATTTAAAAGAAAACCCCCCCACTAATCCAACTGACACTGGTGTAGGAAAAATTCCACCAACAGAAAAGTCAAGGGGAGACACCGAGGCTCCAGAAGGAGAACCTAAAATGGAAGAATCAATATTGGGATGGGCAGAACATGAGTCTACTAAACATTTAGGAGACATAGAAAATCCAGCGTCTGAACCATCCATCAATAGAATGGAAGAAGAAGAAGGAAATGCAGCTACAGAGACTGAGACCTTTGGGTTTCCAATCTTGGATATCTCCAGAAACATCAGCATGAAGAATATCCCACTATCATCATTACCCACTTTCAGAGGTATGTCAACTGAAGATCCAGATTTATTTTTATTTGAGTTTTACATATTATGTAGAAGCTATAACTACTTAGACGATGCCCAAAAACTTAAGATCTTTCCTGCTACAATGAAAGATTCAGCCTTAAGATGGTTCATGATCTTAGGAGAAAATACAATCCTCTCTTGGGATCAAATGAAAGACACATTTTTACAAAAATACCAAGACTATTGTAAGGATAATGTTAAAACTGACATTTTTAAAATGCAGCAAACAGAAGATGAAAGTCCTGAAGACTACTTAGAAAGGTTCTTATACAACTACCAGAAATCAAAACTATTCACCACAGAACCAGCCGTAGTAAGAACTATATTCTTGAAAGGTCTTAGGGATGATTGCATATAAGTTTTAAACTTTTTGAGTTCAGGAGATGTACACCAAAATCCTTTTTCAGAAATTGCAGATTATTGTAGGAGGTATTCAAGAGGACAAGCTAAAACAGGCAAAGGACCAAGAGATCCTTTTAGCATAAATACAAAACAAAGCTCAGGGACTGTCACCAGAACTGAGTTAGGAAACTTATTGGAGAACTTTAAAACAGACTTCTTGAGCACAATAAGTAACTAGTTAGATACTTTGAAACTGAAAAAGAAACAAGAAGAAGAGGTTGCTTTAGCAATATTTTGTCATAGATGCCGAAGGAAGCACGGTGACAAAGAATGCCCATTAAATGTCATAGAAATATGTGTTATGTGTACAGTGGAGCACCCCACATCTGAGTGTCCAAACTTGCTTGAACTACAAGCCATGTATAGGGGAGGAGGAGTCTCACAAGAACAACCATATCCTTCTAGAATACCTTGGAGAGGCCAAAACCCCAATACATTTTATGACCCTAATACACAATATCAACAACAACAATGGGGTCCTTCCCCAGTGACCTATCCACAATGGACACCTCAGCAAAATCAACCTTGGTAATAAGGTTGGAGGGGACCTATGTATGGAAATCCCACTTACCCTACATATCCACAGTACCCTGCAAACATTTCCCAATTACTACCTGGATTCAATCCACCATAGATGCAATATTTACTCCCACCTTCTATACAACAACAATTTACAACCCTCTTGAACCCTAATCAACAATAGCAAGTATCTATAAATGTCAATCAACAATCACAAAACCAAGTTGCCCACAATCCTCCAAGACCAAAAACAATCCCTGCCCAGCCAGTCCCTAACCCTGGTAATCGACCCACACACCCTGTGAAGAATACAGAAGTTCAAACCTTTCCCACCTATGAAATTCAACTACGATTGGGGAAAGTAGTAAACCAATCAGATCCTGCAGTAATAATTCAGGAAGAAAAATATAATCATTCTGAGGAAGAAAACACTCAAACCACCCCCGCAGAAGAAGAGGCCTCTCCTCCTATCCCAATCATTTCTCAATCTATATGGGTACCCCAACAAATTAATCTCCCACCTTACCCCGAGATACTATTAGCAAAGAAACATGACCCACCCTTGCACAAAGATATAGAAGATGAATTACGAAATGTGTGTATAAAAATACCTCTGCTACAAGCCATTAAGGATATCCCTATATATGCCAAAATCATAAAATATCTTTGCATTAAGAAACCAGGAAGGAAGAATAAGGAACATCCCCTTGTTCAGGTGGTGGGACAATTATTTGAATTCATTTATAAAATGCCATACAAATATAATGACCCTAGAAATCTAGTAGTCACTATTGAAATTAATGGCATTTCTCTACAAAACACACTCATTGATTTGGGTGCAACTATTAATGTAATGCCTTTTGACACTATGCAGAAGCTCCAAATTAATCAGTTAAGACCAACCCAAACCATGATCGAGTTGGCAGATAAGTCAGTCAGTAGCCCTGCAGGAAGTCTAGATGATGTCATAGTCACCCTGGCTTCTTGGGAATATCCAGTAGACTTTTTAGTCATCTATTCTAAATCATCCTCCAAACCAGGACACCCTGTAATTCTTGGCCGCCATTGGTTAGCCATAGTAGATTCTTTTATCAACTATCGGTCTGGTGAGATGACTATATCCAATGGCACACATAGCTAAAAACTTGTTCTCTTCTCTCCTACCCAACTGACACATGAAACACCTATTTGGTTATAAAACCCTTATGGAGAGGAAGATTGCATCAGACCTCTGTTAACACTTGAACAAGTAAGAGGAATACAAGAACAATTAGATGAACAAGTCTTAAGATTATTTTTGGCTGACACAAATTGTATTGAATACCCAAAGTCTTTTGCAGAATTGTCACATATTTTTAGTTCCGAATTTCAACAAACTTGGCACCCTGATATCACTCAATTATATACTTTATCTCCAGCTTCCTTAGAAAAACAAGAAACTACTGAACTTGTTGATATTAGCCCAGGAAAACCTTTGTATATCAACTCTAGTTTGGAACCAGAACAAAAGACACAAGTGATTGAAATGCTCCAAAGACAATTTTATGCCTTTGCATGGGATTATGCATACATGAAAGGCATTCACCTTGACACATGCACACATCATATCTACACTAATGACCAAATCAGACTAGTTAGGCAACCTTAGCGAAGGATGAATCTATCCCTTAAGGATATTGTAAAAGAGGAATTGCAAAAACTCTTTCGAGCCAATCTCATATACCCCATTTCAGATAGTCAATGGGTATCTCCACTTGTCATAATTCCCAAGAAAAATGGTAAGTGGAGGATATGTGTAGACTTCTGGGAGTTGAACAAATCCACCCATAGGGATTACTTTCCCTTACCATTTATTGATCAGGTGTTGGATACCCTGTCTAGAAAGAAATATTTTTCATTCTTGGATGGGTTTAGTGGTTACAACCAGATACAAATAGCACCCGAAGACTAGGAGAATACCACTTTCACCTACCCTTGGGGCACATATTCTTATAGGTTTCTCCCTTTCGGACTTTGCAATTCCCCAACCACTTTTCAAAGAGCTGTCCTAGCCATTTTCTCTGACTTGACTAATGATTGTGTGGAAGTCTACATGGATGACTTTACATTCCATGGACAAGACTTCTAGGAAACATTGGCCAGTTTAGAAAAAGTTTTGATTAGGTGTAAGGAAACTAATCTTTCCTTAAGTAATGAAAAATAAAAAATGATTCTCACTGAAGGTATTGTTTTGGGACATCACATTTCCCATTCTGGCATGAGAGTTGATCCGACAAAGATTTATATCATCACACAAATCAGAATACCTTCCTCACAAAAGGAAGTCTGTAGCTTCTTAGGACATGCTGGCTATTATAGAAGATTCGTTCCGAATTTCACAAGCCTAGCTACCCCTTTATTCAAATTATTATCTAAAGAAGACGAATTTAAGTGGGATGATAAATGCCAAATATCTTTTGAAATTCTAAAACAAAAGTTGTCAACTACCCTTGTATTAAGAGGACCAAATTGGTCCCTTCCTTTCCATATCTGTACTGATGCCTCAGACACAGCCCTTGGGGCAGTCCTTGGACAAAGAGAAAATCAAATGCCCTATGTTATTTACTTCGTCAGTCAAAATCTGTCTCCAGCTAAAGTTAATTATACGGTCACAGAAAACGAATTTCTAGTTGTAGTCCATGCTATCAATAAATTTAGACACTACATTACAGGATATCAAGATTTTCTACACACTGATCATTCAGCCATCCGATTCTTAATGAACAAACCTGTAACAAATCCTAGAGATACAAGATGGCTCTTATTATTACAAGAGTTTAATATCAATATTATTGATAGACCAGGTAAAGATAATCTTGTGGCTGATTTCTTATCTAGAATGATTCATCTGGGAGATAATGCACCAGTAGAAGATACCTTTCCTGATGAAAATTTATTTTCTATTTCTACATTCACTCCATGGTATGCAAATGTTGCTAACTATATTGTGACAAGGAAGATGCCTCAAAAATTTTCTCCTAGAGAAAAACAGAAAGTAATTCAACTAAGTGAAAACTACATGTGGCACGATGACTGCCTCTACAAAATAGTACCAGATTTGGTGATCAGAAGATGTGTAATGGAAGATGAAATTCACGATATTTTACAAGCCTGCCATGATGGCCCTTCTGGAGGACACTTTGCAGACAAAAGGATTTATTACAAAGTTCTACAACCAGGTTACTACTTGCCCCATATTTTCAGAGATGCTAGAACCTATGTATCCAATTGTGATGAATGCCAATGAATGGGTAAGCCTATTGCATGAGATCAAATGCCACTTCAATCCCAAGTAGTTATTGAACCATTTGAGAAATGGGAATTAGATTTTGTAGCGCCCATTAACCCTGCAACTAAAAAGAAAAAGTATATACTTGTATGCACTAACTATGTGACTAAATGGGTTGAAGCAAAAGCTTTACTGGCAGCAAGTGAACAATCAGTGGTAGATTTCCTTTTTACTGATATCTTTACTAGATTTTGTGTACCTCGAGAAATTGTCACTGATCAGGGAACTCAATTTACCTCTCATCTAGTCAAAGCTATTACAGAACAGTACC
>SNQJ01S0010765.1:0-18610 GCA_010110895.2 Picea sitchensis | reverse complement strand
GAATCTACCAACAAAGTTATTGAGTCCATTCTTACCAAAACAGTACAGTTGCACCATAAGGATTGGGCTGATAGATTATTAGAAGCCTTATGGGCTTATAGAATCACCTGGAGGAATACAACAGGACATACACCCTATGAGTTAGTGTATGGGTGTTACACATCAACATTACTCACTTCAATAAGTGTCGCAAGTGTCACATGTTTCTCACAAGTGTCGCAAGTGTCAAGCAAAGCATACTGCCATGATGCCTATTTCATACTTATAACAACATTAAGAAGACACTTAAAATACCTCAAACACTTGATTTGAAGGAAGAGGAATGGTTAACTGAAGTTAGGTACCTCTTGCCATCTGAAAGAACCATTGAATCTAGGTTTTGAGAAGAGAGTGCTCCCCTATATCTCTCTTAGGAGAACTGGCGCTCGTGCTAGGGAGTGTTATAACACTGAACAAACCTTCTGGAGGAGTTTTATTGATTTTAAGAGTGCTGGCACCCCCTAAAGCCTACTAGGGAGCGCTATAGCACTCTAATGGCCCTTTTGAGGGAGTGCTGCCTATTCTGGGCAGCCGTTGGTCTGTTGAGGAGAATAAGGGGAAGATCTTTTCAATCTTGGAAGGTAGTTGAATTCAAACCCCTGGTCCAGCCATGATCTTAGGGAAGATCCCTGACTCAAGGAGGAGAATCCTCAACTTACCCTAAAGATACCTCAAGAGGTTAGGCCTCTCTAAACATATATAAGCAGGCTCTATCATGGTGGAAAGGAGGAAGAATTAGAAGCATGAAACCTATGATCTCATAGGAAACACACAGTGAACTGGAGGAGAGTAATCAGTGAAGTTGTTGTTATCNGGATCATGGATATTTTGAGCAAGTGTTAGACAAAGGGGATTTGACGAAGCTGCTACATTCGCATCTACGGTTGTAAGTTACTTCCATCATTGTTCTCATCAATATGACATGCTTGGCCTGTTTCTTTCTAGTTTGTGTTTAATCTCACATGAACGTGTCTCTAATAGATAGGTCTATTTCAAGCTAATATCAGTAGAGTAGGAAGTGGTTGTACTATTGTTTGTCCACAGGGCTTATCGAGGAGTGAAAGATTGGAGCTCAACTCAGAGCGTGTAGGGAAAAAGGCCGGTAAAAGGTACTTATCTTCTCCTTCCTCCTCATACATTAGTTTATATAGATCTAAAATGAAGTCAGTGTCCATAATAAGCATCTTCTATCTTAAGAGTTAAGAGTCTAGCTCTCAAGAGGAGATCTACCTGTCCACAGGGAGATTTTCCTTCAACAGAAACTCGCGACTCCACTGGGGAGAATCGAATAAAAAAATTTTGTTTTGATTTTTCCTCATAGACCTTGTCTTACCATTTGATTGTTTTTAGAACTTGTTCACCCCTTTTTTCTTGATTTCATATGCTGATTGACTCCTTACCCCATCACACTCAGCTTGATTGCCAAAATTTGACTGAAATTTTGGGTTTTTGGACATTTTCATGAGATTTTTAAGCCTGGCGTGCTTGTGGCTATGTTAGAAGAGCACCAACACTCACTGGATGTGTTAGACAGAGTGCTATAATTCTTGGTGCCCCTTACACTAGAGCGCCAGCCCTCTTTTGGAAAAAAACCTTTCCAGAATTGCTTTTTCTAAGGTCCAATCTCTGTGTTTCACTGGCTAAGCCTCTCTATGAGTCAATGCTTCTTCCCTCTGGACTTTGACATCCTTCCTTCTAAGGAACAAATACCTTGCTGTTCAGATTTTGTGGCCTTCTTCATTATTTTTTGAGTTTTTTCTGCTATTGGGAGTTTGAAATCAATCCACTATTTTTTCTCTCCTATTTGACCGAGCAAGAAACTCTGGTGAAGGACATCAGAAGTCTATGAATCTCTTCATTTGTTTTTTTTTTTAGGTCATTGTTCTTCAACATCTCTCTTTTGTGTGGAATTCTTGATTTTCTTTGTTATCCTTGTTTTCTTTTGCTTCTTGTTTTCAATCATAACAAGAGGGTGTGTTGTGTGTACGAAACCTGCTTATGCTCCTCTAAGTTTCCTTGATCTAAAAAGTTAATTGGCAGGGGAAGTGTCATATTGAATTAATCATTATTCACACACAAACAATAAAGAGGCACCTTAGTGATTGATTTGCATATTAGAGGACATTTCTAGAAAGTTTTAGCATCACATTGGATTTGATTGAGGACATTCCTTATTAGTGTTTGATAGTGAAAACAACTCTCTCTCTCCCTTAAATAGACATTCATCGAAAAGAAACGACTGCTTATCATCTTTTATGCATTTTTTTGGGGGGGATTGAGTCGTCATTCCATCCGTTTCACTTTCATACACCCCCTTTTGAGTAATGAACAACTATAAAATGAACGCTAATTAAAAACTATCTAGAACATTTTTTTTTCTAGGATCCTCCACCAATAGTAGACTAGGATTAGCACTTTGGATTAGGCTATGAGTATAACTCTCCAAAGTTTCCAAAACAAACATTATCATCCTGAGCTAGGGAGAGTCAAATCCAATTGTCGTATAAGTTTGTTGGGATCCCCCTCTCACACAGGGGTTATGCACGAGGTCACACTCGGGAAAGCTATGGAGATTATCCCTCCGTGGTTTGACTGATTGTAGTAGTTGGATTGTATTATGGGGATCGCTTAAAGGTATACCCACAATGTTGAGTGGAAGCCTTTCAAGTTGATTTTGGGCTAGATACCCTGCCCGTACGTTCGGACTGGACTGTCGACTGTACCCGCCCAGGGGGTGACTGCGAATTGGTACCCTTAGTAGCCATAATATTTAGGGTCCTACACAAGGTGACAGTGAAGGGAAGTCTCACTGTACCTGGAACAGACATTGGTCAAACTCACTCGGGCTCCTTGGAGGTTAAATCCATAATTACTGCGTGGAATCTTGCACCAAGGTGAAAGTCCATTAAACAGGTCACTATTGTAACTGTTCCACCATATCCCTGCCCCTTCTTGACTTGATCATGCGACGTTCGATTTCATCACCAAATAGCACGGTCATAGAGAGAATTTTTTGTTTTCTTGGTTGTGATTCCTAGATTCTATTAGCATATGATGCTTCTTTTCAGTAGTTGGCCATAGATTTTTTTTGCCGACTCTTTTTTGCCAACATTGACCCTCCACATCGTTCACGTAAGGGACAAGGACTTCCTCCAGAAAATATGGAAGAGACTACCCCTTTACCCCCTCATTCTATGGAGAAATATCCTCAACAAAGCGAGGTTCACAAAATTATAACCTCCCAAGAGGAAGTTCCCACCTCTTTAGAAAATTTTCGAATTATTTCAGAGTCTCTGGAGGCTTATCGCATTCCTGAGGGATATGAGAGGCGTGTTCTCCAACTGAACTCAGCCGGTGAATTTGTTGTCGTCAATCCTTCTGACGTTCTGACTGGGTCTCATTCAAACCCTCTAGTCGAAGACCCCTTTTGGACCACAGATGTTGTTCGAAGCCCACCGTGCATGGTGCAGGATCTTTACGGAATAGGAATAGGTGTCGATGTGCCTATTACCTACACCATACCCTTAAATAATTTTACCGGTACTACCGTTTTTTCCACTACATCGTCTGTTGATCCGAATACATCATCTGTTGGCCCAAGGTCCACTTTTTCTCTCCAGACGGCCCACTCTACAATGGACCCTCACGTTCCAACTATTCCCGTCGGTAATGTGGTGGTTAGCCAGGCTACAATTGGCACACCACTAACACCTAGACCTTCATCATCACTCCCTTTTGGGTAAAGAGCACTGAATTCTTCCATTGTCACTACTACCCAAGTTATGCTTGGAAGTTATATACCTATACAACAACCCGGAGGGACCAGTCTTGGTGGCTTCAACCCATTAAGCAGCACCGGTCAGTCATTTACATATGGTTCCCAAGTTTCAGGAACTCCACCTCATGCTGGGGGGCATCCTCTCGCCGGAGGACAACTTCCATTTGGAGGGCACCCTCATGCTGGGGGGAAGCCTCAATATGGAGCCTACCATCAACTGCATGGACAAAATGTGTCTACCACATCCAATCCATGGAATATCCCTTTTCCAGGAAACCCACGGTTCTCGGGGGGACACAATCCTCAAGCTCCACAACAACCTCTTCCCCCTCAATGGACTCATCTATATCCTCCTTATGGACAAACGCCAAATATGGATTATAATCCTCAAAACCCATCTGGTCATCCTCCGCTCATGCATGTTTCTCGAACCCCCTCAAATCCTGTGTACCTTGGTCAACACCAACCTTATAAAAGAGGACCCATTGGTTACAATTATCTACCTAACCCAGTGTATGGTCCTACTAGTGTTCCTATGCCACACCAGTATCACCTGTAGGTTAACCAACAACTACCTTTCCTAGCGACTCTGGATCTCCCAGACTTGTCTCGATTAACGAATGATCCTATTTTTCATTCTCCGGTTTGGCCAACTATTCCAGCTAAACTTCCTTCTGATATTCCAAAATTTGATGGAAAGTCCAGCGAAGACCCAAACAACCATCTGATGACTTTCCATTTGTGGTGTTCATCGAACTCCCTCATGGATGATTCTATACGTTTGTGTCTTTTCCAACGAACGCTTACAGGTTCTGCAACAAAGTGGTATATTGAACTACCACGTGCTTCTTTTCATGATTTCAACTCCCTTGCCATGTCCTTCCTCACGCACTTCCAACTACCCATTCGATACGAGACGGGTACTGAACTATTGACCTCCCTTCATCAGACAAACTTCATACATATCTTTGATCATATTCATGAATGGAGACGACAATGAAAGTTAATCAAAGCGGTCATTCCTAACCAATTATTAGTGGAATGGTTCACTAAATCACTGTTACCCCCGATCGCTCGTGATGTTGCTATGGGTGGTGTAGTCATCGAGGAAGAAGCTATTTCTCGAGCTCAGTACTTAGAGTTTATTTATTCACAATCTGGTACTCTGTACGAATTGGTACCAAATGCTACCCATGCCACTACTGATCCATCCAAACCATCATCTACCTCACACGCGGATGGAGTCATTGGCTCCATCAAAACCCAATCTACTTCCCAGTCGACTGGAACAACCCAGCGGTCCACTTCAATGTCTGCTCCCAGTTCAACCACACCCTCCTCTACCTCCCCTCAAACTCAGGTCTCTGAAGTGAATACGGTCCAATCGACCCCTTCACAACAATCTGGAGGTAAGAAGAAAGCAAGAAATAAACTGAAGAAAAACAATAACAATGAACAACCAAAAAATCAAACTCAAACCCTTGCTGCCAGAAAACAACTACAACGGAAACCAAAATTCCCATGTCTCATTTGTGGCGATGACCACTACACTTGAGATTGTCCACATTGCAATGAAGTGGCCAATATTTTTAAGGGAAATTCACAACCCGCTGTGCTTACCCAGCCTTTTCCACAGCAACAATCTTTGGTTTCTCAAACCCCCACTCCAGGGGGCAGTTCCAGCCAATCCTATGATGAGGCCTCGACAAGTGCCCACATTTACATGTTTAACGGGATTAATCTAACCACTCGCACTATGACATATGACACACCGATTAAACCTGATAAGCTGAAGACCACTAATGGTTCCTTACCGGACCCATCACCATCTTCCGTTAGTCCTCTGTCTGCTAGCCCTCCATCTGGGTCACTCTAGATAAATAAACCTTCGTTTGACTCCATCTTATGCCCTCCTAAAAGCACTATCCAAAAATCTACCTTTAATCCTAGTTCACGGGCTGCCCAAAACTACAACATCGTTGAAGATTTGGCTCAAGCACTATGTGCTATGTCTTCTTTGGAAGTTCTACAACACTGTCCCAGTCAACGTAGAATGCTTTTGGATTCCATCGGCACTTTCAATCCTGAGTCATCTAATAACCTCACGTTTAATTTGGATGATCATCAGCCTCAACTCTCCCACCAACTAGCTTTTCAAATCGATGTTGTTGTTCACAATCAACAAATCCACCGAACTATCTTGGATGAGGGAGCCTCTACTTGTGTCATGTCTTTGGCTTGTTGGAAAGGCTTGAAATCACCCACCCTTAACAAATCCCCTACGATGTTACGCTCTTTCGATGGGCAAGGTTTTCATCCTCACGGACTTTTGCAATCCTTAGCCGTTCAGTTGGGCAGAAAAACTGTTACTGTTGATGTCGAGGTGGTCGATGCCCCCCTCGATTACAACCTACTACTCGGTATAAGTTGGTTCTATACTATGACTGTCATTGCCTCGTCGGTGTTTTGATGTGTACAATTACCCCATCAAGGCAAAATTGTCACTATCGACCAACTAGATTTTTGTACACCCGATGCTCATACCCCCCCTGTTACCAACAATATTCCTTTTTTGGGAGACCACAAAGTTACGTATGAAAGCATTGGTGTTGGCTTGTTGAAATATTCTATCCTTATGGGTACCTTCCCTACACCACTTCCACCCACCACACATCATATTGCCACCCTCAATATGATTTCGACTATGGCTTATCAATCTTTGGAATCATCTGACCCTTGGATTATACCTAGTCCTATGGAATTCGATGTGCTAGGTGACACCATGCCACTTAGCCCAGCCGAGGCCGCATACATGGCTATTCAATATACCTCTCCCTCCCTGGACAACCCCCATCTATTGGCACCCGATGCCTACTCGATGTCGTCATGGTTGGATTCCCTATCATCTGCAATCGATTACATTTCCCACATTTTTCCTTCTGACGAATCTATAATGGAAATGATTAGTATTGACGACGTACCTTGGGATGATAACCATCATCGATCCTATTTTCTTCCACCTCTAGAATAAATTCATAAAGACATACACTCTGTCTTCCCTCCTGATGTTACCAATTCTCCACAATTTCTCATCCTCACACAAGATACTCTTTATGAGGGGAATATGGGTAATATCTCTACTACGATCGTTATTGATATTTTGATCAAAGAAGGTGTTGTGGAAAACATTAACCTCGGTGCTAATTGCACACCCGAAGAAGTGGTATCTTACACCGCTCTATTTAAAGAATTCTGTGATGTCTTCGCTTGGAGCTACGAAGAAATGCCAGGAATCGACCCCTCGATCGTCGTACATGAAATCAAGACTTACCCAGGGGAAAAACCTATTCGAAAGAAACTCCACCCAGTTCATCCCAAGAAAATCATAGCCATAAAGGCAAAAGTTGAGAAACTTTTAAAATATGGCTTTATCTATCCTATCCCTTTGACAGAATCGGTCTCTAACCTTGTTCTGGTTGCCAAAAAATAGGGGACCATTCGTGTCTGTGTTGACTATCGAGATCTCAATAAGGCTTGTCCAAAGGACAACTACCCTACGCCCTTCATCAACTAGATCATTGATAATTGCGCTGGGAGCGTAATCTTCTCTTTCATGGATGGTTTCTCTGGGTATAACCAGATTGAAATTTTACCTGTTGATCAACATAAGACAGCCTTTATCTACCCATGGGGAACTTTCGCCTATCGGAAGCTACCTTTTGGTCTCAAAAATGTTAGTGCTACTTTCTAGCGGGCCATGTCATACGCTTTCCACGATATCAAGCATATTGCAGAACCTTACCTCGACGACTTACCTGCCCACTCATCTAATCGATCAGATCACGTTGATCACTTATGGGCTATTTTTCTTCGATGTCGATTTTACTGTATCTTCTTGAACCCACATAAGTGTATTTTTGCTGTCGAATCCGGTCGACTCCTCGGTTTTGTTGTCTCTAAAGACGAGATTCGGGTGGATCCCTTAAAGATTAAGGCTATTCTGGCCTTACCCCCGCCTACTAGTTTGACCCAACTCCAAAGTTTGCAAGGAAAAGCAAACTTCCTTCGCCGTTTCATTTGTAACTATGCTGAGATAACTAAAGGATTCATGCGATTGTTCCATAAAAACACCCCTTTCATCTGGGATGACATTACTCAATGATCATTTGATGCTCTCAAGCATGCCTTGACCCACGCGCCTTTGTTGCACCCTCCAGAGTATACAAAGGACTACATCCTTTACTTAGTCACCTCCACTTCCACTATTGTGATGGTGTTAGTTCAGGAGGACCCCAACAGTGAGGAACATGTGATATATTACCTGAGCAAGATTCTATCTGGACCCGAACTCTGATATTCACATGTAGAAAAACTGGCTCTGGCAGCCGTCATCATTGTCCAGAAATTTCTCCATTACATCCTACTATGCACCACCACTGTGATTGCGGACTCAAACCCCATGTACCATGTCTTGACACGTCAGGTGCTTGGGGGAAAATACTTTAAATGGATCGTCATCCTTCAGGAATTCGATCTTGAATTTGCAAAGTCCAAAGCCAAAAATTCCCTAGTGTTTGCGGAGCTTATCTGCGACCTCCCCCATGCTGATGAAGATATTGAACCTAGATATTCTCTCCCTGACGAAACTCTTTTCCTCCTCAGCACCTCTGATCCTTGGTATGGAGACATCCTCCTTTATCTCCAAACCCAATGCTTTTAGCCTAACACTTCCCGTGAAGAGCGTTGATGTATTCACCACCATTCTCGTCGTTATCTTATCGTCAATGACACCTTGTATCGCCATGGTATTGATACTATCCTTCGATGAT
Source organism: Picea sitchensis (assembly GCA_010110895.2). Taxonomy (NCBI): domain Eukaryota; kingdom Viridiplantae; phylum Streptophyta; class Pinopsida; order Pinales; family Pinaceae; genus Picea; species Picea sitchensis. The sequence goes on along the minus strand of SNQJ01S0010765.1, from coordinate 9,964 downwards.
GTTTGATTCATGCAGAGGATGAACACATTCTGAATGACTGTCACCTTGGAGCCTATGGCGGTCACCTTTCTGGGATGGCTATAGCCCAGAAAATTCTACGTGTCGGTTATTTTTGGCCCTCAATTTTCAAAGATTGTATTGAGGCAGTCAAAAAATTCCCACCCTGCCAAGTTTTTAATCACAAGGCATGCACCCACCCTACTATGTTGCACCCCGTTATCGCCATCGACCCCTTTTCCAGGTGGGGTATCGATTTCATGTAATGTAATCCTACCTCAGTTGGGGGGCACGGTTATATAATCGTCGTTGTCAACTACTTTACAAAATGGGCTGAGGCTATGCCTACCTTTCTGAATGATGGTCATACCATAGATATTTTTGTTTTTAACCACATCATAACTCATTTTGGTGTACCATGCGCAATTGTCACCGATCACGGTTCACACTTTAGGAACCATATGATGAGTGAATTGCATGCCAAGTTGGGTTTTTTCCATGAAAACTCATCCACATACTATCCTCAGGCCAACGGACAAGTTGAAGCCATCAAAAAGGTCCTCAAAACCATGATTCAATGCATGGTAGGGGAAAATAAGACATCCTGGCATCTACAACTTTTCTCCGCTCTCTGGGCTTACCGTACTTCCATGAAAACCGCAACTGGGTTCACTCCTTTCCAGTTAGTGTATGGCATCAAAGTTGTTTTACCAATCAAGTGTGAGATTCCATCTGTGAAACTTAAAGTAGAACTCCTACCCCATACTTCTGCTGAAGAAGAACATTTCTTATATCTGAAAAAACTGGATGAAGCACGTCGTGATGCCGCTCTTGTTAACGAGGCACATCAGAAACGGATAAAAAATCAATACGACAAATCTGTCCATCCTCAGACTTTTGCAGAAGGAGACTTAGTCCTCGTCTATGACCAAGCTCATGACAAACTAGGGACAGGTAAGTTAGAACCTCTATGGCATGGCCCTTACATTGTGAAACGTGTTCTGCACAGAGGCACCTATGAGTTAGTTGATTATGATGGAANCCAGAATGGGATTTACCTTAAAAAGTACTATGCCTAGATCACCTAGCATGTGTACTTTGTACATTATTGTATTTTAGTTTGGTGTGTCTGTTTCTTTTGCGTGCTTGAGTTTTTACGTTTTCCACTCATAACTGTGTCTTGTGTTCTCATGCGCAGATGACGTCTTCCTTTCCTGTCTTTGTCGGGTTTGCGGATGGCGCTAGTCGACACACCCAGAACGTTGCTTCTGCAACATGGGTCATTTACCAATCTAACGAGTTGGTGAGTTCAGGGGGTGTTTACTTAGGACCAGCGACTAATAACATGGCAGAATATCATGCTGTCCTCGGACTTTTGACCCAAGCCTCCTCCCTAGGTATCTCTCGTATCATTGTTAACCTAGACTCCCAACTCGTGGTCTGTCAACTTAATCGTATCTACGCTATTCGTAATCCTATCCTGCTACGTCTCCACCTATGATTTCATCGTCTTGAACGAATATTTGATTACATCGAATACAGACATATTCCAAGAGAACTCAACAATGTTTTGGATTCGTTAGCCAATTACACCATGGATCGGTATCTTGCCCATAGATAAGGTTTCATGAAGGAAAACAAATTGTACACCACATGTAAATTAAACCACATCACATTAAAGACATCATCATTTACAAATCTTCTAGCACTGTAAAAAATCGGCACTGTATATATATATATAGTGTGTCTGAAAATGTTTTGATTACATCAAAAAAGTATTTGGAAGAGCAAAATTTTGGGTCTTTACACCCATACAACATCGTCCGACAAGTCATACAAAATATATAATCACCAGAGAGACTCTAATCTCTCTGCACTGCATTATGATGAGAATAGCATATCACTGCGCGCACTACTCATATCAGTAGAGAATTAAAATTCTCGGGCACCCCCATAGTGTGTCTCTGTAGATGTAAAGGCACTTCTCTCCTCCATAGAGCAGGAATGCCCATTGTAAGGCCTTGAAGGTTTCTTTCAACCTCCCGGAGACCTATCACTAGTGCCCCCGGATCTACTGCAACTTGAGAATCCCTGCGACATCTCGGTACTGGTATCTCAGCCAGACGTACTGCTCCCTTGTCTGCATGTTGAAAACAATACATCCATTAGAAACTCGTCTACGTACCCAAAAAAATATACATACGTTAAAATTTAAAAAAAAAATACTAGACAAGGTATTGTTTAGTCTCTCACCTGACGCATCCCAATCTTCCCTCGTTGGTAGAATTAGATCCATACTCCTACGGAAGTCCACCTCGGCATATGGAAAGTATTCTATCCAAATATATTGGCATCTCAGCCAAGTGAAGAAGTCACCAGTGAAGTGGAACTCTGACTCTGCCACTAGTCTCAGAGACAGACTAGTCCATCGTTCCATCCGTGGTTCTCCCACTGGTCGTACTGCCAATGAAATATGAGGCTACATCTAGGGATGCGCTCTAAGAAGAATGAGACCAAGAAAGAACCATATCTGAATTGCTTCTGCCCCATTCTACATCTCGAAACCTGTTCCTTCACGTTTCAAAGAAACCCTGCACTCCAGTTAAACAGTGTTGGCTCCAAACACTATACGCCATAAGCTACCTATGATCTCGACGCTAGATGTGCGCTAGTGCTTCCTGTCACACTTGTGATGGAAAATAAAATAAACCAAAGTGGTAATTCTCTGATATCCTTGATTGGGATTCTACCCCCCACCAGTCTTGATCCTGGGACATAATGACATGCCAGGTACACATCCACTTGCTCAGGAAGCTCCCTCTGTCCGGAAAAAGCTATAGGAGCCCCTCTTTTCGAGAGGCCAGTCAAGAAGTATACATCTTCCAACTCAATGGTTAGAATCTATGTTCTGATATGAAACCCTTGCTCTGTAACATCCCACAAGCTGATTATCTACTCAAGCAGAAGGATCTCTTTCTTCATCTTTTGCAGTTTGAATAATTTCAAAAGTCTACAATCTCTCAACGTGGCCCACGTGCGAGGACTCTGCAAAGCAGCCAAATCATCAAGATCATGCTCCCATTCCTTCCACTCAATCATGGTCGTTGCCAAAGTCACCTACAAACAAAAAAAAAACAAAGAATTTCATTATTCAATTTTTTGGCAATTTCTTAAGTAATTAAAAAACTTGAAATCCATTGCCCATACTATTCAAAAAGGACCACGCCCTCTTTTTTATTACTCAATAATCACTACGCAGCAATAAAACATTTTAAATTAAAATAATGACTGCGTGGGCATATTTTTGAGTTTCTTATGGATTCCTTAACAAAAACGGCCTATCTACTCATGTATCAAGGCGTTGACATCTATTCTACCACCCTCTAAAAATTCTTTTGTAAACAAATGTCTTTTTCCGATCGTTTTGAATAGAGGCCGATTTGATCTTTTTTGGACGACCTAGGGATTCATTTTTTTATTCAAATATTGTTGTGAAAACAAATTTTGAACCATGTAATTGAAAGAGGAGGAAATGAAGATCTACCTGGTCCAAACAGTGATAGAAATGATCAACCGTAGCTCCGGTATTAAGAAAAACAAGATCCACCTCCAAAATGAGAATCTCCACTGCTACAAATCCTTATGCAAATGAAATGGTAAATGAAGATTTTTCTTGTATTACTATTTACAAATTTCCATTTTTTTTATAAGGTATAGTTATTTGTGGGTTTCTTTAACAATATAATGGCCTCACTAAACCTCTGGATTGCAGTTTTGACACTACAGGTTTCAAAGAAGTTTTGATCGTTTGTTTACCTTGTCACATCCACGAGCATAGTCTTAGTTCGTTCTCAAGATTGAGAATATAAGAACGCACCGGGTAAACTTTTATCTCTTTTTTGGACCCGTATGGACACACGAAAAAGGAACCCCCTGGAGTCACCTTTAAACTCTTTTCAGACTCTCTAAACATGAAAATATCGTCGAGTGATCTTGCTTCCTTTCACACTCGTTAAAAGGTTCGAAAGGGCGTCTTTCGAGTGGTAGTTTATCTCTTTTTCGGCCTCGTGAGACTAAATGTATGAAAAAGGAATTGACAGAGTTCTCTTTAAAGTGTTTTTCCAGACTCTCTAATCATGAAAAACCTTCAAGTTTTCTGTCTTTGGACTCGCTGAAACAAACATCGACAGGCCCATACAGGACCGAACCCTTACTTCTTCTAGTTCGTTAAACAAAGGAAGAGGAACTTACCAAAGGTGAGTTATATCAAGCATTTTTTACCCTCCTCGAGCTCGTTAAATTAAAAAGAGGTACTCGTCTATCTAGATGGGGGAAAATTTGAAAGAAACAAGCCAAGCAGTTTCTTGAGAACATTACCAAGTAACTCTTAGAGTTGCCCTTGAACATGACACTTTGTCTTTTGCGCACATTATAATCCATTGAACCTTTGCACTGAGCCAATCCTTTGAGTTTCTTTCAATCCTCTGGGTCACCTGATGTAAGTCACAGCATCCACTGCATCATCAACTTTTGGTCCATGTCATGTTTATGTTGTTGTGCCTCAGTGTTCAAGGGAAGTATCCATCTCATAAGTCAACCGTCACAAATATATTGTCTCAATACCCATTCCAGTCCATGTTCATTTGATCTACCAATTACATCTCCATTTCTGTTTCGTTTCATTGATGGGGGATACATCAAGGCCCTCCTTCGACGAGCCTATTCCTGTCAACTTCAACACATTATCCAGGAATTAGACTTAGAAACCCGTTAGTACTTTGGGACTTGCATGCCTCAATGGCAGGCCTCCTCACATCCGACAGTAGGTTTACATCATTGACCTCTGATCAGATGATTCCACAAATGTTCGACTCCAGCTCATCCATTCACATTCGTTGGAATGTACTAGGGTACCTTGGGAATCATTGACATTAATGGTGATCTCCCTCATGCTTGTTAACGGTTTACATCATTGACTGGTAATCAAGTGGTTTCTTCCATGTTCGACGCCAGGACATCTATTCACATGGTTAGATTCATACCACATCGGGATTGGTAAGAAAACCCTGGGTTGAGCCATCACTCTGATATGTACTTTGCCCAGGTTGCGAAGGAGTTTCTCTTGAACAGTGGCAGATATACTGTCACATAGATCCACCTTGTATTGGTCATGGCTATGTCTTGTCATCTCATAGATCCACTATGTATTCTTCACGGCTACGATCAGTTCAGGTCATCAGAGTATAGATCCACATTGTATCCTCGATGGCTATACCTTTTATCAATACAATTATGGATCCTCAATGTATTTTATGGTGGCCATATCTTGCAAGTCTTGATCACCCAAGCATAGGTATGCTTGCCTTGGGTTTGAAACATGTCATAATATTTGTTGGATGTTTGTGTGCATCTTCTGTTAGGTTCTCCGCATCTATAGCCTTGCTTGAAAGTCTACAAATCATTTCATTTATCAGTTCTCATCTTCTAACTTCATACTTTGGGGGGCAATCTGTTACACATCAACATTACTCGCTTCGATAAGTGTCGCATGTTGCTCACAAGTGTCGCAAGTGTCAAGCAAATCATACTGCCATGATGCCTATGTCATAGTTATAACGACATTAAGAAGACACTTAAAATACCTCAAACACTTGATTTGAAGGAAGAGGAATGGTTAACTAAAGTTAGGTACCTCTTGCCATCTGAAAGAACCATTGAATCTAGGTTTTTAGAAGAGAGAGCTCCCCTATATCTCTCTTAGGAGCGCTGGTGCTTGTGCTAGGGAGTGTTATAACACTAAAAAACCCTTCTGGAGGAGCGTTATTGATTTTAAGAGTGCTGGCGCCCCCTAAATCCTACTAGGGAGTCTTATAGCACTCTGATGGCCCTTTTGAGGGAGCGCTGGCTATTCTGGGCAGTAGTTGGTCTGTTGAGGAGAATAAGGGGAAGATATTTTTAATCTTGGAAGGCAGTTGAATTCGAACCCATGGTCTAGCCATGATCTTAGGGAAGATCCCTGACTCAAGGAGGAGAATCCTCAACTTACCCTAAAGATACCTCAAGAGGATAGGCCTCTCTAAACCTATATAAGCAGGCTATACCATGGTGGAAAGGAGGAAGAATTAGAAGCATGAAACCTATGATCTCATAGGAAACACACAGTGAACTGGAGGAGAGTAACCAGTGAAGTTGTTGTCATCTGGATCATGGATCTTTTGAGCAAGGGTTAGACAAAGGGGATTTGACGAAGCTATTGCATTCGCATCTACGGTTGTAAGTTACTTTTGTCATTGTTCTCATCAATATGACATGCTTGGCCTGTTTCTTTCTAGTTTGTGTTTAATATCACATGAACTTGTCTCTAATAGATAGGTCTATTTCAAGCTAATATCAGTAGAGTAGGAAGTGGTTGTACTATTATTTGTCTACAGGGCTTATCGAGGAGCGAAATATTGGAGCTCAACTCAGAGCGTGCAGGGATAAATGCCGGTAAAAGGTACTTCTATTCTCCTTCCTCTTCATACATTAGTTTATATAGATCTAAAAGGAAGTCAGTGTCCATGATAAGAATCTTTTGTCTTAAGATTTAAGAGTCTAGATCTCAAGAGGAGATCTACTTGTCCACAGGGAGATTTTCCTTCAACAATGGGAAGCAGGTGCTTCTCCCCATAGAATTTCAGATCAAAACCTTCAGGACTACATTACAAGTTGGCATGAACTTGGATGAAGCCCAACAACAAAGACTCTTGTAGCTTAATGAGTTGGATGAAACTAGGCAGGAAGCACTTCAAAGGACTACCCTGATTCAAGAACAGAGAACAAGATGGCACGACAAGTATCTCAAAAAGAAAAATTTTCAACAAGGCGATTGGGCCCTATTGTATGACAGGAGATTCAAGAACTTCAAAGGTAAGTTAACTACCTGTTGGATGGGACCTTACAAAATTGACACTATTTGTCACACACCCACTACCTCAATCAAATTTTTTGTTGATTTCTACCAATACCGAGCCCCCGAATTACCTACAGAGGCCTAGCGCCAACTAATTCTTTCTCTCTCTCCATTCCCATGTGATCACGGGTCATGATCACAGTTCAAATAAACGCAGTGCCTCTTTGTATTTCATGCCTCAGCACTATAGTGATGTCGAATCATTCGACTTTGCAACCATCAAACCTCGATAGGGCTAGTGAGCGGCCAATAGGGACAAATCCCACCAGGGATGGAGAACAACCAACGTGAACATGCCCCATCGCACGGTTACATGGAGTACAGGTGGATGAGGGGGAAATGTGACACGATAGTCGACAGGACAAGAGGGGGCCCTATTTCACACACTACACTATTCCGGACCCCCCCCTCTCATTAAAGGCAGAATGACAAGGGGAGTCTGAAATTCACCTGAGAACCGTTGATCAAGGTGAGTTAATCTCAACCGTTTGAGAGTTTCCCATCCGATTCCAACCCCCCCCCCACTGCTAAAGGTAGAACAGCAAGGGGGATCCTGAATGAAACCTCTGCCGTAGATCTGGGTGGGTGGACTCTGGCCATCCAGATATTCTCGTTGCTTATCTTAATGTGCATTCACGCCCCATCTTAAAGCCGACACCTCTTCCTCACATCAGACGGTCGTTACAGACCCTGAGATTCCCTGAAGGAATCTTGTCCGTTCATCGGGACTTAACCACATACTAATGCCTTGACATTTTGGGTCGAGATTTATCAAGGCGAGAGCCCAAGTTATTGTCAACAGAACTCCTGAATCCCTGATCCCTGATTTCCCAAAATGGGTAATCTCATGACACGTGGCCTTCTCAAATTAAATGATCCATGACTTCTCCTGGGTTTCCACCATGGAAAGTCCTGATCCCTTGTCACCAGGACTCCCGATATCGCGATTCCTGATTTCCCGAAATGGGTAATCTCATGACATGTGGCCTTCTCAAATCGAATGATCCACAACTTCTCCGGGGTTTCCACCATGGAAAGTCCTGATCCATTGTCACCAGGACTCCCGATCTCGTGATTCTCGATTTCCCGAAATGGGTAATCTCATGACACGTGGCCTCTGTCAATCGGATGGCTCAGATCTATCCCAGGGTTTTCACCCCTATCCACTGGGGGTTTAACCCTCAGGTATCTTCTAACAGATCCAATGGTTGTCGGGTTTTTTAGCCAAGATCTGACGGCTCAGACTGGTTCCTAATTTGTACATTTTCCCACAACTTCCTGGACGTGGAAAAATCAACGGTCCAGATGTTCTCCTGAACCTTGGGGATCTACGATCTCGATTTCTTCCCTGCCCATGAAGACACAGAAAACAAAGGGGTAAGGATTTTAACTCCTTACTTACTCCTACCAATCTAACGGTCATGCGTGACCACAGGTTTCCCGACAGAATCTCGTCCGTCGATCAACACCTATTTATGGTTAAGGTACTTAACCTTTCAGCTTCTTCCTCCAATTTGACAGTCGTGAGTGACCACCGATCTCCCGACGAGATCTTGTTCATCGATTTGATACTTCATCCTTGTGCTGTCATCTTGGGTTTTCAAGAGGATCGTTCCTCCTCACGCAGGTTTACTAAGGTCTTATGCCTTCACATTCTCCTTCCTGGTTCTTGATGGGATTTTCAAGGAAGGTATCTCTATGGGAAGGTTTACCCAGGGTGCTATCTGAGGCATATAAGGGTACCTTTCACCCATGAATCAGACATGTAGTCTGAATTAGGTCAGTAAGCATATAAATAGCGATTCATGAGGACATAAGCCATACGTAGTCTTTCCATACAAATATACAACTACCAGTACTAATCAAAACACCATACAGACATTCTTATAATGAAATCATTCACAGTTTCATAGCTTATGAGCATAATTATCAGAATACATATATTTCAAGATGCCAAAGGCAAAAAACTTATCATAAAGTAACACCAAAGGTTATGCAACTGCTGAGAGGGGTGCTCGTTTCCACCCAACCGTAGGTTTAGTGACTCCCAGCGGATTTACCACTAGCCACCCCCGAGCTGAGACCACGATGCTGTGAGACTGCGTCTCTGTCTGACAGTGACCAAGAGAAAAGGTTACTCTCCTTCCTCTCTGCTAGCACTCACTCTGCATATTGCCAGATTTCTCTTCCTCCCCTCGCGCCTGCCCCCAATTGCTTCTACCCCAGGCCTTATGCTCTTGCGAGGTTGCGTGTGGCATGATTTCCCTCACACTGGTTAGTCATGATGGCTCTACGGATGGGAGGTTCACCTCCCCATCCCTCATTAATTCCTGAGGAGCCATCAGCCTGCCATCCTGCAAGACATTTAATTCGGGGCCAGCGAGTCACTTTTGGTTCTCCAGACCAGTGAAGTCCAAATACGGTATTAATTCTCGGTGGAAGTTAACGCCACCTTTCTAGGTGCCTTCCACCACCATCGTGGTCTCTTTTTCTGCACATCCCCTCTCAACAGTCCTGCAATATAAATTCATAATTTTATTCACATTCATTGACCTTTTCCACAAGGTCCATTCACATCACATATTCACATTCGTGAGTTTGCCACAGTTCTGGCCAGTCCAGTTATTTTTAAAAACTGGGGGAAACAGGGTGTTACAATTCCCTCCCCCTTAACGGAAAATCATCCTTGATGTTCTTATCTTTTAACATGAATTGCATGTACAAAAGTAAACAAAATCAGATATGCCTGTCTCATGGCATCCTCCATTTCCCATGTAGCCTCATCTGGGCCAAAATGTCTCCACTACACCTTTACCTGTGCAATGGTTCGGTTCCGAAGCGGGGTTTCCTTTCTGTCCAATATGCATTGGGGTTCTGGTAGAAATCCTCCCTCCGGTTCCACCTGGATCACAGACCAGTCAATTATATGATTAGCATCATGTGTATATTTCTTCAATAATGAAACATGGAAAACATTATGTGCTTTTACTATGGGAGGAAGTGCTAGCCGATAGG
>SNQJ01S0010764.1:248999-286046 GCA_010110895.2 Picea sitchensis | reverse complement strand
AGGGTCCCTTATTCATCAGCAGTTGGCAGCTTGATGTATGCAATGGTTTGCACAAGACCAAATATTGCACATGCAGTGGGAGTTGTGAGCAGGTATATGAACAATCCAGGTAAAGAACATTGGGAGGCAGTAAAGTGGATTCTTGGGTAGTTGAGAGGTACTTCTACTCATGCATTATGTTTTGGAGGTTCAGACACTTTTCTACAGGGATATGTTGACTCAGATATGGCAGGTGATAAAGACAGCAGGAGGAGCACCACAGGGTATGTTTTTACTATAGGTGGAATAACAGTAAGTTGGATTTTGAAACTGCAAAAGGTTGTTTCACTTTCAACAACAGAGGCAAAGTATGTGTCTTCTACAGAGGCAAGTAAAGATATGATTTGGTTACAAAGGTTTATGGAGGAATTGGGAAAGAAGCAGGAGAATAGCAGGTTGTACTCTTACAGTGAGAGTATAATTCATCTTGCAAAGAACTCAACCTTCCATTCAAATACTAAGAATATACAGTTGAGGTACCACTTCATATGATCCACCTTGGAAGATGGACATTTGAAGTTGGAAAAGATACACACTAGCCAGAATCCTGCAGACATGCTAACAAAGGGAGTAACCAAAGAGAATCTGAGTTCCTTCTCAGTTTCAGTTGGTATTCAAGAATGAAGATGAAGATGAGAAATTTTCTAGGTCCAAGAAGGTTTAGAGTCCATCATATACAATAGTGATGGAGTTGTTGAGATCAGTCTCCAAGTGGGAGATTGTTGGTTGTGGAGCCTGATTATGTTCCCAATTCAGAGGTCCTTGCTTTCAGCCATGTTTATACCCCATGAAGAGTTTACACACCAGAAGTATGTATACTCTTCCACACGGGGGATTACAGAGGGGGGGTACCCCCTCTGCGGGGTCAGGGGGGCCTATCCCCCTGACTGGGGGGTTCGGGGGAAAGTGGGCCCCTGAAGGAAAAATTTCCTTGTAAATGTATATTGTAATTTCATTGTAAATCTGGACCGTTCATTATAAGGTCACATATCTAACGGTAGAAATTATGTTAGGGTTTTTTTCCCTAGAAGGAAACCCTTTGTTACGAGGGAAATGTATCGTGGCTATGCATTATGGTGAGTATTGTATTATGAGAGAGGATTCTGTGAGAGAAAGAAGAGGAAGTTACAACGGGTTTTGTTGTAGGTTGTATTCCTTCATTTGTTGGATAATAATAAAGGAAGGACTTGGAAAATTCTCTGGTGGACGTATCCCACACTGGGTGAACCACGTAAATCTGTGTCTCTATTGTATTGTGTATTTTCTGTGTTTTTTTTCTGCATTTGTTTTATTTTATTGCTCCGCGGTCCTATTTTTCTAACAAATATTGGATGCAGACCAAAGAAGGGTGGAGTATTGAGCTCAAAAGAATTGTTACCCACAACCTTGGTGATGATGTAAGGCCCATAACAAAGTGGGCGAAGCTTCCGATGGGGCCTAGTAAGACGCTCCTTTTGCAAATGTAACCAAACTTTGTTGCCAACCTAAAACTGGTGTGGTACCCTGTGTTGATCATGGCACTGCATCTACTTAGCATTGGATTTCTGCAAAAAATATCCTAGACATGTTGGTGGATGTGCTCAATCCGCTCAATGAATCTGGTGGCTTTGTTGATCACAAATTGATCAGGGGAATAGTTTGTCTATGCGGTGGCAAGAGGAAGTGTAACATCAATGGGTCCCAAGGGTTGGAATCCAGACCCACCTGAAATGGGCTATGGTTGATGGAACTATGGAGAGACATATTGTAACTGTGTTGGACATATAGGAGACTCTTGTCCTATGTACGTGGATTCTTAGAATTGTACATGCACATGATGTGCACAATCATCTGATTGATGACCTCTGTTTGGCCATCGGTTTGGGGGTGGAAAGTAGTGGATTATGTGAGCTTGGTGTCCAACAGAGACCAGAGACTCGACCAAAAGGTGTTCAGGAACCTGTTGTCTCGGTTGGAGATGATGGCCTGTGGTATCCAAAAGTGGACCCACACTCGTTCGAAGAAGAGCTTAGCAATATCTGTTGCTGTGACATTCTTCTTACAGGTTGTGAGGATAGCCATCTTCGAAAACCAATCAATGACCACAAACACATAGTCATTTCCTTGCTTGGTGGATGACAAGCCAGACATGTAATCCATTGAGATCGATTCCCAAGGATTCTTGGGAATAGGAAGAGGGGTGTATAAGCCTTTCTTCTTGATGGTCGGCTTAGAAATGGCACATGCACTGCAAGATATGATATACTTGATGACGTCCTGTCGAAGTTTTGGCCAATAAAAATGTTTCTGAAGAACGACCACAGTTTTCTCGATGCTAAAATTTCCACCACCCGACTATAATTGGATTCCCAAATAAGCTTTGCACACCCTCTTGTAGGAACATAGAGATGGCCTAGGTGGCATAAGATTCTATCCTGAATGTGAAAATCAATGACAATTGTGCATGTACCCAAGTGCTAATAGGTGGTGGAGAAGTCTAGATCTTGTTGATAAAGTTGGGGCCACTCAGATGCTTCATGTCCATAGGAGTGGAGCACAGTGGTGAGTGCAGCCACAGGAGGGTGACTGAGGCAGTCAACGACATGATTATAGATACTTGTCTTATAATTTATGTTGAGATGGAACTACTTCAGGTAGGTGGAATACTTCTGATGGTATTCGTTCTGCAATTTTCCTTGTGTTTGTATGAAATGAAGAGGCTTTTGATCAGTGTGTATGATAGTCTATTTCCCTAGAATGTAATGTTTTCATTGACGACAGAATTTTACAATGGAATACATTTCCTTGTCATAGGTGGGGTATTTTTAGACAGTATCAGAGAGTGTCTCACTATGGTATGCCACCGGATGCCTATATTGAGTGAGAACGGTGCCCACAACATAGTCACATGCATCAGTCTCAATCTCGAATGGTTGTTGCAGATCAAGCAAGGAGAGTACAAGAGTTGAGCACAAGCAATGCTTCAGATCATAGAATTCTCATTTCTTCTTCTTCCCCCACACAAACTTGGCCCTATCATCTCCCTTGGTCACCTGGATGAGGGCCCATGGAGTATGGGAGAATCCCAACCCAAACCGTCGGTAGAAGTTGGTTAATCCCAAAAATCTCTGAAGCTCGGTCAGTGTGGTTGGGGCTGGACAATCATGGATGACTTGGATCTTAGTTGGATCAACATGTAACCCATGATCATCAACAATGTAGCCCAATTATTGGACCTTATTCATGCCAAAAAAGCATTTTTCCAAGTTGGCATAAAGCTTGTGCTACCACAGAGTGCTCAAAACCTGCTGAATGTGCCGCATTTGCTCCTCCCATGTTCTGTTGAAGATGAGGATGTCATATAATTATACTACCACAAAGGAGTTGGTGAAGGGTCTCAATACATCATCCATCAGCCTCGTTAAAGTGGTTGGTGCATTTGTTAAGCCAAAGGGCATGACTAGCCATTTGTAGAGACCTTCTTTAGATGTGAAGGTTGTCTTCCATACATCAATTGGTTTGATGGGAACCTGGTGGTAGCCAAACTTTAGGTCAATCTTGCTGAAGAACTTTTCCCCCTTGAGTTGGTCAAGAAGTTCATCAATCCAGGGAATGGGGTAGCGGTTCCTTATTGTGATTTTGTTTAGGGCTCTGTAATCAATTCACAATTGCTAGGTCCTGTCCTTCTTTTGCACCAGTACAATCGGCCTTCCGCAAGGGGAGGATTTGGGTCTGATGTGCCCATTTTGAATAAGCTCTTGGATCTGACGCCTGATTTTGTCATTTTCCATCAGCGAGCACCGATAGACTGGTCCATTGGGTAGAGGTGCATTAGTGGTCAAATCAATTGGATGCTTGACTTGGCAGTGTGTTGGTACCCATGTAGGTGAGGAAAAGATGTCTTTGTATTCTCCCATGATCCTGTCCACTTTCTTCTACTACAAAGAGAGGCATTGTGCAAGGGCCATGGATGTGGCAGCAACCTTCTTCTTACTGTGAGAATGGATCACAAAGAAGACGAACTTCCCGATCTATGAAATGACCTTACTGCATTGCTTAGAAAAGATTAAAGAAATAGTAGTAGGTGGTGCTACCTCTGAGATCCTGTACAATTGTCTACTCAAAGTAATAATAACAATGTGGGGTCTAGAATCATACACAACATGACACTTCCACAAATATGGTTGTCCTAAAAGAACATCACAAACTTCAAGGGGAGAAATATCACATAGAACCTCATCTTTGAAAGGCTTGATGTCGTAGGGAAGATGACACTATTGGATGACACAAAGATATCTTCCTTGGTGAAGCCAACTAATGGTGTAGGGTTTCCGGTGTGGTGTCGTTGGCAGGTCCAGCCACTTGATGACCTTTGTTGAAATCGGGTTCTTTTGACTACCAATGTCGATAATGAAATGAATTAGAAACCCCTTGACCCAAATCTGCGAGTGAAAGTGGCATTCCCCTTCCTCTGGCTCTTCTGGTTCACTTGGACGAACTTTGGTGGTAGTGACAGTGGCACTAGGTTCACCATCAATAATCCACTTCCCTCCTTCAGGATTTGTCTTGGAATCAGAATCGACCTCTAATTCGGAAGCCTTCAACTCGGCCATGAGGGACTGCTTGGAGAGACATTCTTCAGTGTTGTGCCAAGGACCTAATGGTACTCACACCATTTTCCCATGTCCTTCTTTGTCTTCTCATTTACCTTCTTGTGTTTCAGCTTGGACTGGTTGTCCTCAGGGTGGCCATCTCAATTTGGTCCCTTGTTGTATGGGTTGGGGCTGCCTTTTCCCTGCTTCGGTTGTGAGGGGTTTGAATATCCAAACTCTCGTCGTTTCTACTTAAATTTTTGCTCGATCTTGACAGCGTATGTATAAGCCATGCCCAATGAGGCGATGTTCAGGAACTCCATTTATGTTTCAATGTATCTATGCAAACAACCGTGGTATTTGAGCACCAGATGATGCTTAGAGTCTTTGATACGCAATTTGGTGCGTAGGGTGTTGAAACTATTGGTGAAATCTACTACGGTCTAGTCCCTTTCTTGACGTAGGGTGGTCCATCTGATGTATAAGTCATAGTAGCCTCCAACAAGGTAGTATTTTTCTTTAATGGCATCTCAGAACGAATATCATGTAGGGGCCACCACAAACATTGTGTATTCCTCCATTCCCCTTTTCTCAGAGTAAGTATCCCACCAGTCTTTAACATGGGGAACTACCTTGAGGAGTGAAAAAGTGATATTTTCCCTATCGAAAAAATTGTGGACTGAAAATATCCTTCTAACAAATTCAACCATTTATATACAACATCCACATCTATCTGTCCTTCAAATAATGGAATATCAAATATTACCTGTACCTTGAAGGGGGTTGCATGGCCACTTGATGAAGATGCTTCTTCTGTGGGCAGTCGTCGAAGGATCTGCACGAAGTTGTCCATTATTTCGTTCCTTTATCATGCGAGGGCTTCCTCGAGAAACATTTTAATAGGATCTCTTGCTCCATCATCTCTCTTTTCATCCCCCATGGGTTGTTGTCGGGCCCAGAGCGACCGATATTTTAATGGCTCGATTGGTTTGAGTCCCAACTTCTTGTACCCAGATCTTGTCGGGGACATGCACGAAGAAAAATAAATAAAGAACAGATTGCTCTGATATCACTGATCCAGATTTAGGAGCAGAACAAATTGATTAACATACTGAATACAAAAAAAGAAGACATATGAAGAATAACACAAACATACAGTGAACAATATCTTAAATTAAATAATGAAATAGGATGAAACTGTAAAACTGCAGAACTAAAACACTTTCTCGAATGGTGGTAGCTATCTCTGAGAAGAGATGTGGTTGCTATGTGCATCTGTCTGAGAAGAATGGAATACAATGAGGCTCCAGAGGCATCTTTGATATTACTCATAAATTCCAAAACCCTAGACATCCAAAAACCTAACCCTAGAAGGTGAAACGCCAAAAGTCATGTGGGCCATATGGGTAAGTTGGTGTAATTTGGTACCTCAACTTCCAAGGGTCATAACTTTTGCATACAACCTCCATTTTAGGCACGCGATAGCCTGTTGGAAAGTTCTTTCATCGAACTACACATTTCACCATCAAAATCTGAATGTGTCTACAGTTTGATTGTGGCGAGCCAAAAAAACAACGTTTAGGACCCCAAAATAGCCCTAGAAGTACACCAAGATGTGTTTACATGAAAACATACAAAATAAGCCAGTTGGATTAGGCAAGAGGCCACTTGTATTGACCTAGAGGATGTGTGGGGCTTCAGACAACCCCATAAATGTAGAATCCACAATTACAAAGCAGTACAAAAGAACATGTTGAACAAAAAACAGACACAAGGAGCCAGTTGAAATAAATGGTTGGGTGGCCACCAACATCCACCTGGATCAAGGAGCCTCCCATAATAGAACTTTATAAGAAAACACTACTATAAAAATAGGAAGCAACAAAGATCATTATAGTAATAATAAAATAAACAAGTCTTGCAATCTCATTAGGATGTCACCAATGATCACCATCTTGGAGGCCATAAGCTTTCAGAAGGGATTCAATATATTTATACAAAGTAGGTGGTGTGTTTTATATTACGTTTTCTTACCTATATAGTTACATGAATACAAATTCAAGTACCAATAACAATTCTACCTAGTTCCTCATGCTTTGAGCTCAAAGAATTTTATAAAGTAATGGAATGATGCACTTATGACATAATCAATGACCAAAATACTTATGGATGAAATGCATGTAATTATTTTATATGTCTAGTGTTTGGTTCTAATGGTTTTTGATGATCCATCAGTGAACAAAATTCATTTTTGTGAGGTCTATCCTAAATATATTAACCAAATGATTAATAAGTGATTAGTACTAGAAGAAGAGATAGTTTTAACGAAGGGTATATTATATAGGATTATTCACAACTTATTTTGTATGATTTATTTTGGTTATGAATTCACTAATCTAATTTTAGTCATTAATTGTTTATCCTTAAGTTAGTCGAGAGTTTTATTAATCACTTTTAAGCATTCATATATTATCAACCAATTAAATATTATCTACTCGTTTAAGAATAAATTTCATGGAAATGACTTTCTCTACATTTTATGATTTATAAGTGTAATCCACCTTCAGGGGACTAAGTGTCCCCACCCCTCATGTACTTTAATGAATGCTAATTTATGATATGTGCATATTTATTTCTCTTTATATATGTTATTATAGACATGTGTTGTAGTGATAGTTTCTATTTTGGTTACAATTACATTACATATTTCCTATAAAAAATTGATTACATTACGTGCTTCCTATAAAACAAATTGATGATAGTATATTGCAAAATATGTATAGTGTAGCGATTGTGTGTCCCATAGAAATAGTATTAAAAGGAGTTTCTCAAAGTAAGTAAATAAATAAATAAATAAATAAATAAATAGTGGCATCTAACCATTATGGATTTTCAAGATATTAGAGCATATTGAGCACATTGATACTTTGTATTATAGATTTTCTCAATCACCAAATTTACAAATTTGTAATATATTCCATAATTTTTTTATTAAATATTCCTCCATAATGTGATAGATTTATTTGATATTAATATGGAAGACATAAGTAAATTTCTTACACATCTAAAATCATTTGTGGAAATAAAGTTGTAAGGACCTGAAAAAAACCATTGAGATGGTTTAGATGTGATGAAAAATATATAATGATGATGATACATGAATTTGTCCATAAATAGTTTAGATGTGATAAAAAATATATAATAATAATAATAATAAATGAATTTGTCCATAAATATTAAATGACTAATGACTATATTTGTACCTCTTTTATGATAGTAATATTACCATCAAACCCAACCAAACATGTAAGGTGATCATCACCCAACATGCAAAGTGATCATCAATTATAGTTGTTTGAATTCTAGTAACCAAAACATTCAACATACTTTTGATAACTCAAATCATGAGTTCAAAATTTCCTTATGATCCATTAAAAGGTCCAAAAACACATCACATCGATACAACATACTTTTGATAACTCAAATCATGAGTTCTAGATTTCCTTTCGATCCATGAAAATGTCCCAAAACACATCACATCAATACAACATACTTTTGATAACTCAAATCATGAGTTCAAAATTTCCTTTTGATCCATTAAAATGTCCCAAAACACATCACAACGATACATCATAGGTCCTCGAATTCAATTGGAATGCCACCGAATTTTGTATGCTTTTATGTTGGTTCCAATGTCAAAAAGTTATATTAATCGCTTAATGTTAATGTGTGCAGACGTCAAAATTCTACACCACTACAATACAAGCCTATAGTATATTGTTTTATATTCCACATGGTAGGAAAATTACAATACAGATGTATACCTTTTTTATGTGTTTATTTTTCATCCCATTTATGCATCCTTATATATCCCTTTTTGTTTACTTTTGGATCCCATTCATGCTTCATGCATGACATTTGCATCTTTCAACATCTTGTTTTGTGCCTCGATGCATCCTTTTTTCATTCTAAGGTATCCATAACATCCTTATATTTAACCCTACATAAATTTTCCAGCGAACCTTTTCCTTGTTAGTGTCTCCTTTGCATCTCAAAGTGTTCTCCTCGTCGAGATATTTTGAAGAAGTTATCATGTGCCCAATTCTATGTTCATATACTTGAGTTATGGTATCAAGACTTTAACCATCTCCTCTCTAATTTAAGGCACAAGGCTCTTGGCATTCTTGTTTCTCATCTTGTCACCTTGTTAACTATATATTTTTGTTGCAATTTTTAATAACAAATTTATCAACCTTTATCAAGGACTTTTCAAATAGATCATAGTAGCGTCATATATCTCTTATTCATGGTCAACACTACTTTTTATCTGCATTTCTTATTATTGGTCTCTTAAGTGGTGTGTTGCATATGTGTATCACTTATATATGCCTCTTATGATATGTTTCTTATGTTGAATGAGTGGGTCACTTATGTGTGGCTTATGGTGTGTCAATTACATGTGTCACTAATGGTGTTACTTATGTTCGTTGGTTAAGCAAATTAGTTAAGTGTCGCTTATGATACATTATTTCTTATGTACGAGAGGTATAACCATTTTTCTAAACTAGGTTAGTTAAGATTTATTGTTGTGACTATATTCTCCAATGTTCTAGACAATTGGATGCACTCATCCTACAAGGAGATCAAATCAAGCTATTATCAACTCTTTCATGTTATGTAAAAAAAATTGTAATCATATCTTCAGTTATCTCTACAACCAACATCCACCAAACACGGGATAAACAATATCTTTTAATCTATCTATGTTTTGATAGTTCTGATTTGAGGGTATCAGTTTTGATCCACTCCATTTTGCTTCTATGCATATATACATCTATATAACATAGGAGGAGGACATGATTATTGTAAGAGGGATTGGAATCCTTTCTTGGATACTTGTAATGTCCAATTTCATTCCATAATAATCAACTAATGATATTATGTTCTTGTTCTTAAAGTGCTCACTTAATTTGTAAGTTTTCCTACAATGTTTATGTAATGTCGCCTTCCAATTGATCATGATGAATCATGACTTAATAGCCTATATGACTCTCGTAGGCTATAATCAACAAGGACAAGGGAGTCAAGGAGGTTTATTTGGTGTCATTAGGTTAAAAGAATGATAAAATCCTAAAGTGACATTAAGTAAAAATAAATAATTATATTTAAATGAAATTGGAGGTAAAATAAAGTGAGGGTTTGATTTGGTCAAAAAGGGGAAATATCTAGAAGGCTCGGAGGAAGGATAAATAGAGGGGTAACCATTCTCTTTGGCATTATGACTAGATCTATGATTTTGGACATTGTTTCATTAGGGTTTAGAAAAACCCTACCACCATTGCAATTTGGTTTTGGTAGTGAAAAATCCACCTTAGATAAAAAAAGGAGAAGGATCTATATGAGGTCTTCATTGGAGTCTCAGATTGGTTTGTGTCAGCTTGGAAGAATATCTAGGTGCGAAGGGAGTTTACAGATATTTCCAAAGGAGGTCGATTGTTTATTCTACAGTGACTAGGAGGGTTTATGGGAAACCATGGGAGGGGTCATTCCTCTGGGTTGAGTACAGGGCATCCCACAAGGCCTCGCTTGTTGGATAGCCTAATCCAATAAGGCCCTTCTTGTTGCACAATCACATCGAGTGAGTATCTCTGCAAATTGGGGTTACAGGTTCGTTGAGGTATGAGTGGCCAGATCACAACGATAGGTGTTTCTGGAGAAGATTGATACTACACCAGCGAAGGCTAGGTGGTCCAAGGGAAGACATATCATATCTTGAGGAAATTTTGGCATCATTACTAGGTTTATTATTGTTCTTTGTTAGTAGATATTGCAACTTCCTTGTAGCCAGTAGATATGTGTGTTTAGGAGGGTTTTGTAGTTGTTGTTATATCCAATAAGGATATTTGTATTTGTTTTGATTTGGGTTTCCATACCATAATAAGATTCCATGGTTATCTTCTCTATTCTCTTTGTAATGGGTGCATGTAATATGCTTGACAATATTCCTATCTTGGTGACATATGAAACTGTTTGTAATACATTTCCAACAGCGTTAATGCAAAGTTCTTGATAAAATCACACAAAGAGAAACAATAATTTGAACAACAAACATAATTTTTCTATCTATCCTAGTTAGGGACCTTACAATGGTATCATAGTTGGTGATCTTGCTAGCCTATTATTTCTTGAAACATTGATGCCAAGGAAAACTAGACGATGAGGGAAAAAACCCACCCCAATATTAGATTCATCAAAAAAGGTAGAATTAGAGGGAGTTATGGTGGATCATCATGAAGTCAGGACCATATAGTTGCTGGAAAGCATAGCCAATGGGCAACAACAATTAACACAAGTTCTGACACGGTTCTTTTTTGGAAATCAATTAAACCAAAACTAGAGAGGTACCAATGGGAACCATGTAAAGGCCAACCATAAAGGTGGTAGGACTCTTGAAGGGAGTAATGCCTATGTGCCAACAAAAGGTGTCTTCCAGGAATTTAATAGAAAGGTACCAAGACCATTATTTCCAAAATTCCTTGAGGAGTAGCCTACAGGAGCACAAGAACAACAGGGGCCGATAGACGTAATGAAATCCTACTTTAGGGAGTATCAATTGTTGTAAGAAGGACCCCAGGAATCCATTTATTAAAAAAACTACTACAACCTAAGGTATTGTAGATATTCCTGGGGTCCTTCTTACATCCCAGGGATCTTCCTCATCTGCAATACCTTAGGTAAGGGATTCCTGAAGATCTGCAATACTACTACAACATTTTAAAAGTGTAACTTGATTGTAAAGTCGTGAAGGACTGTAAGGGATTGCAGATATTGAGTGTTGAATCTTATCTGGAAATAATTGTTAGTTATTGTAATAGGACAGAGTAGGTAACTGCTAAGAGTTTGATAGGATAGGTTGCATACAGGACGAGAGATCTCATGGAGCTAATACTTAGATAGTTTTTTCATTGTTGCATTGTAATACAACAAATAGAATAGAGAGAAGGATATAGAGATCCGAAAGATCAGTAGAACATAATAGAGGGGAATAAATACTATGTAATTTGTTTTGATGAAGGAATAGAACAAACATAGTTGTTCCAAATCCTTGGACCGTGTTCATTTGATGTATGAATGAATGAATGTTATATTATGTGTGTGTGATTTATTTCATTTTCGTTCATGTATGATTGTTCGAGAGGTTGAATGTATGAGTTTGTGATGAAACTGGATGAGTTTCAATTGTTTCTCTTTTGACACTCATATGCAAGGTGTGCATATCAAACACAAGGAGTGTGCCGACTAAGTCTCGGAGTGACTGAGAGAAGTTGAGAGAGAACAAAGGAAACTTAGACCAGGTGCAAGGTGTGCACAATGTCATGAAACGACCAAGTTTCGAAGAACCTGAACCAGAGGAACGCCAGGTGGGCAAGAAGAATTTATTTTCAAGAAATCCTTCGATCTACGTTATCAAAATCCCGAGTGTTAGCACTCCATAAATCTATTTGGCTGAAAAAACGATAACACAGGTATCTTTTTCAACCAACTTTGAGACCCGAAACTAGCCTTTCTAATATGGAGAGGGCTCTCTCAGAAATGGTGCGGTCTTCGTGCAGGATATGAATTTGAAAACAATGGCTATATTTAACACCTATGATGAAATGGGTTCTGGTTATATTGGCACAAGAAGGTAAGACTTGGGCTATGCGGTCGACTTGTGGAAGAGACGGGACAAATGACTCAATGACTAGACTTGAGAGGATAAGGCTAGGCAAGCAACAACCTTCAGTGTAAAACCATAATGTGTGGCAGGAGAAATTACAGGAAGTAACTCAGGAGTGCCATTGTGGAAAAATTCGGAGTTAGCTTTAGAGGAAAACGTTTTGTCTAAGTGGCACGAACAAGGGGCGTTGTGTAGTGAATCCATAGGTTCGATAATTTGTTCAGAAATAGATAGAAAGATATATGAAATAAAGATAACAGGAAAGCACATACACAAATAAACAAGCACAATACATCCAACTGTCACAACTACAATCTTATCTTCAAGCTACAAGACCTTTGCATTAAATTTCGGTCAAAACTCATATTACATACAATAGTTGTCGTCTACCACATTTTCCAACCAACCCTGTTTACATAAAACTAATCCCCATATATAGAAAGATAATGTCACCCTTGGCTGTTAGGGTCGAGCTACTCTCTCCTGGAATCATGGATCTGTTTTCTTTGAAAGAGAACAATAACTTCAATGGATTCACTAAAAATAGAAAACCCAACTTTGCCAAATCATAACCATAACCAAAATATTCTTTATAGTCATTGATCATGTTCCAAAATAAACCACATGGTTGTGATGAGCCATCATTTTCACTTTTGGACACTCTATCATCCCTGCACAACAAGTCTTCTATGCAACAGTAACCTACAACAAAAATGCAGCAGAATGTGCAGCAAACTAGTAAAATAGGACTTAAATATGATATCGTATCTCACTGATATAAAACTATTTTTAGAAAGTGAGAGAGTTTTTTGTATTTAAGATCGTTATAAATAAAAAACCTCTCTTGGTTTCTTGAAATTCATCTCCAACTGGCCGGAATACGTGTCGCAAAAACATGTCTCGAACAAGAAATCACAAAAATGGAAGAATAGGGCTCAAAGATTCCTTCAAATATCCCAATCTGTGACACATTTCATAAATATGAGAGAGGTTTTTATTATTTGGTTTGTCCTCGCCAAAAACCTCTCGGGGATTTTCATAATACTTCTCCAGTTGGTCAAAAATTGATCTTGAAGTTTACCACTAAAACATTAATTTGCACAGTGTGACCTGTAGCTTGTGCGCAGGAAAATCGACTAGGCGACAAAATCCATGGCACGAAAACATCCTATGCACGACAACATCCTCTATGCAGTGTGTAGTGAATTTTTCAGTGTGCAGTGAATTTTGCAGTGAGCAGTTGCAAATTGAAATGGGAATAAATAAATGATAAACTTTTGTTTGAAACTAGCCCTTGGATATGTTAGATGATGCCAGGCATAAAAACGACATGGGTGCTAGCAAGCATGACTTTGCAAATTGTTGACAAACCTCTAACCTTAGCCATAAAAATCATGGTGCTAACAGCTAGCTCCAACAGGGATGCGATCCTCCATGTGAGGTAGAAAATAACAGTAGACTAGGTGCCAATCCATTGGGCTTATACCAAACTCAACTTTCCAATTGTAACTTGTAACCTTCGTCTGCTAAAAACCCAAAACTGTATATGCTCCAAACTGAAATCTAAAACTAAGATGAAAATGAAAACTGCAGATTACTAAAAGAAATTCTCATGGTACCGATCTTATTCGCACCTACCTACTATAACAGTTGAAATAAAATTCCAATCAAGTGAAATCATAATGCCAATGCAACCATGCAAGGAATTTATCCACTTTTTTCTTTCTTTACACATGCTTGCTCCAAAGCCAGTTTACTGATAATCCATTCAAAAATTTATCTATAAATTCAAATCTCAAAAAATTAAAAACATTGGGACTGTTTACTACC
The DNA here is from genome assembly GCA_010110895.2 of Picea sitchensis. Taxonomy (NCBI): domain Eukaryota; kingdom Viridiplantae; phylum Streptophyta; class Pinopsida; order Pinales; family Pinaceae; genus Picea; species Picea sitchensis. The sequence continues at coordinate 271,886 of SNQJ01S0010764.1, read as the reverse complement.
TCCAACAAAACTGCAAATGGGTCCTCTAAAACATGCAAAAAACAACAACCATGTTTCACCCCTTCTACTACATTCTCATTTTCGTGTGATTTAACATATTGATTTCCACCAAGAGACTAGAAAATATGTTGAGACTGTTCGAAATAACAATCTTCTGAATCAGAAGACAATGCTGGCTGAAATGAAACCCCTAGTGGCAAGCAATCCATATCTAACACTGATTTTGATTGACCATCATATTTATTTCCAAGCTGGTTGTTGATCACAGGCTACAAATCTAAACTGAAATAACCTTCCATGTAATCAACAATAGGGTCATTAAAAGTATGAGAAGGTTGCTGGTCCTCTTCACTGATAACAATTTCTCATGTAAAAAAATGTCGATGTGAATGCAATCAGACTTCAATTCTTCCTCTGTTATCTCATGATTTACTTTCAACAATTCAAAGGAAGAAAAGCATAATGGAAGACAATTTTCATTTGCAAGTCCATTGCTTTCTTCATATTCAACACCATGCCTGTAGGATTTATTATTTGAAACATTATAAACATTTTTCTTCAGTAATTCGAAAGATACAAAACACAATGGAAAAGTTATTTCATCTAATTCAAAACTTTCTTCATTTTCTTCTTTGTAGCTGTGATATGTAGGCAGTTTGCTCTCATTACACTGCTGAAAATGAACATTTTTTTGATAGAGAACATGCAACTGGTTTTCCTAGGAAGTCAACATCATAATCATCATCATATTTACCATATATAGGAAAATCAACAACATCTGCAATGTCATCTAACGAGAAAAATCTTGGGACAATCAACCTTCTCTTCAACAAGTTGATTTGCAAATTCATTTTCTTGATTGTCTAAAAATGAATACATAAAAAAATCAGCCTCATGCTTATCATGGGATGGATCATAAGCGAAATTAGCACCTTCTTTTTCAATAAGAGGAATATAATCCTTTACAAAAACATCAACATTTAAAGCTTCAAGAGGACATATGATATTATTAACCCTCTTCTCAAGATTCAAATCAATTGTTCTTTGTTTATATTCATTGTCATGTTCTTTAGCATCCTAATCCTCATTTCGAATCTATTTACATGCCTGAATATTGTCTTCAAATTCCTGATCATTGTTAAACATCTATTGCAAAGACATAGACTTCCTCTCCATCAAAAGAAAATATAATTCTGATTGAAAGGTTATTACATAATGGAGCATGGAAACCACTTCAAGAGGTTGGACTTATTTAGGCAGTTTATAATAAAGACTAGAAAACCTCCTGCTAAAGTTTGAGATGGTTTCATCTTTCATTCTTCTCATGGCATAAAACTTTGAAAGGAGTAGATCCCATGAATTTTTCTCACCCCAAAACCTACAGAAAGCTTCCTTCAGTTCATCCCACGAGATAATCGACTGAGGCTGCAAATGTTTGAACCATGCTTTGGCATCTCCTTGTAAGGACTGAGAAAAGTCCCTCATAGACACATCATCATGTTCGATCTCAAAAAGGTCTATGAAATTCTCAAAGACCTGAATATGTTTTTCAATTGATTGTGCATCAAGTTCTCCATCGAACCTAGGGAGATACTTATAATGTTTTCAGAGGAAAGTCATGAAGGATGGAAGGAAATTTAAGAGGATTGTATCTTTCTTGAATCTTGGAGGGTGTAGGATTAAGAACTAAAGGTACAATATCAAATTTGGTTTCATTAAGCTCACAAGAATGATCATGAACATCATAAGGCTCAGAGGAAGGAGCTTGGTGAATATCGGTTACACAAGAAGACAGAGGTATACCTATAGTTTGCAATGAAGGATATACAAGGGTATATCTCTGGGCTTCATTTAAGTGAAGAAATATTCTTTTGAAAAACTTAGGAAAGGACAAGAAGATATTGATCAAACATAATAGTACTTCTTGAACTAAACTTAAGCTCAAGTACCTTAATTTTCCATATTGCTCTTCCATATCTCTGTCAACAGGTCTCATTCTCCAGTGGAGTCTTTGAATCGCATTTGAAGACTTATTGGAGTTGCCATGAAAAATTTAGCTCTGGATTCTTCTGCCAGTAAAATCACCTTCAATTGATTTTCTGATGTGTGGAGTCGCCAGAGAAGAAATATAGCCAATATCTGCCTAAGTGTCTACTTCTCTCAGACCTTAGAACTGAAACAATGTCGTTCTTCCCAGGGAAAGTTTCATTCAATTCCATCCTCGACAATGGCGCCATAATGTTAGCACTCCGTAAATCTGTTTGGTTGATAAAAAGACGATGAAGCTAACTTCTTCAACCAACTTTGAGACCCAAAACTATCCTTTCGGATCTGGAGAGGGATCTCTCAGAAATGGCGTGGTTTCCACACAGGATATGAATTTGAAAACAATGGCTAGATTTAACACCTATGATTAAATGGGTTCTGGTTATATTGGTGCAGGAAGGTAAGACTTGGGCTATGGGGTCGACCTGAGGAAGAGATGGGACAAATGACTTAGTGAATAGACTTGAGAGGATAAGGCTAGGCGAGCAACAACCTTCAGTGTAAAATCGTAATGTGTGGTGGGAGAAATTATAGGAAGTAACTCAGGAGCCCCGTTGTGGATGAATTCAGAGCTAGTTTTAGAGGAAAATGTTTTGTCTAAGTGGTGCGAACAAGGGGCACTACGCAACGAATCTGCAGGTTCGATAATTCGTTCTGAAATAGACATAAAGAGATATGAAATAAAGATAAAAGGAAAGAACATACGCAAATAAAGAATCATAATACATCCAACTGTCACAACTAGAATCTTATTGTCAAGCTATAAGACCTTTTCATTAAATTCCGGTCAAAACTCAGATTACATACAATAGCTGTCATCTACCACATTTTCTAACCAACCCTGTTTACATAAAATTGATCCCCATATATAGAAATCTAATGTCACCCTTGGTTGTTAGGGTTGATCTACTCTCTCCTGGAATCATGGATCCGTTTTCTTTGAAAGAGAATAATCACTTCAATAGATTCACTAAAAATAGAAAACCCGACTTTGCCAAATCATAATCATAACCGAAATATTGTTTACAATCATTGATCATGAGCCAAAATTGACCATATGGTTGTGATGAGCCATCATTTTCACTGTTGGACACTCTGTCATCCCTGCACAGCAAGTCTGCTACACAACAGTAACCTACAACAAAAACACAACAGAATGCGCAACAAACTGGTAAAATAGGCCTTAAATATGACATCGTATCTCACTGATAAAAAACTATTTTTAGAAATTGAGAGACTTTTTTGTATTTAAGATCGTTATAAAGAAAAAAACTCTCGGTTTCTTTAAATTCATCTCCAGTTGGATGGAATACATGTTACAAAAACATGTCTGAGACAGGAAATCACGAAAACAAAAAAATAGGGCTCAAAGATTCCTTCGAATCTCCCAATTCGTGACACATTTTACAAATTTGAGAGAGGTTTTTATTATTTTGTTTGTCCTCGATAAACACCGCTCGTGGATTTTAATAATTCCTCTCTAGTGGGTCAGAAATCGATCTTGAAGTTTACTACTAAACCAGTAATTTGTGCAGTGTGGCCCGTAGCCTATGCGCAGAAAAATCCACTGCACGACAACATCCTATGCGCGACAAATTTATTTGCGCGACAACATCCTCTGCATGACAACATCTTCTACGCAACGAAATTCTCTGCGCGACAACATCCTCTGCATGGTGCGTAGTTGCAAATTGAAATGAGAATAAATAAATGATAAGCTTCCTTTTGAAACTGGCCCTTGGATATGTTAGATGATCCCAGGCATAAAAACAACATGGGTGCTAGCAGGCATGACTTTGAAAATTGTTGACAAACGTCTAACCTTATCCATGAAAATCATGGTGCTAACACCGAGAAAGCAAGGTGTGTGTGAGAAATCAAAATCTGTTTAAGGACGAAGCTCAAAAGGAATAACCCTTTCCAGAAGTGTGGACGAGATCTAGAAGTCGGACTTGTAGGAAGAGAAAAGATTCAAAACCTTTGGACACTTAGAAAATATTCTAAGACATAGAGAGAGTAGAAGCTCAAGAGGAAGAGCGATAGTGGTTGTTGGATCACAGTGCAATGGATCAATAGTCATTTGATCAGAGTGAAGTGAACGAGCCTTAGCGCTTCACACATCGAGGAGAGATAAAACTCACAAGATTTGAGAACTGAGATTTTCGAATCTTGAAGAGATAGAAACCCGAAGTAGAATCTCAGTTGTCCGATCGCAGGAATAGATCTAAGCCCTCATATTGTTCGAGGTAAACTTCAAGTGTTGAATTTCTAGAGTGGACTTGAGCCGTCAGATACCGTGAGTCTGAGAGGAGGCAAGTTCAAAACTTGAGTTTTCTAAATCACAGAGAGTCGAACGGCCGTAGCAAATCTAGACCATTGGATCCAGGAGGACACGTGTCGACATGTAGAAAGATCTAGAGGAAGGCGAAGCTCGAAGTGTTAAAACATCTAAATCCCGAAGAGCCGAAGGGTCGAGAGTCGTCGATCTATAGGTGGACACATGTCAACAGATCATGAGTTTTGTGTAAATTCGTTGTGGATTTTTAGTTGAGAACTGGGACTGTCAAACCCCAAAGATGCGAAGGGATCACAACTATTGATCTAGGAGGAGACACACGTCAGAATATTAGCAACTTTAGATAAAAGAAACAAGAAGGAAAAATGTTTGAGAATCGAGATTTCCTAAGTCCAAAGTTCCAAAGACCCGAAGTGAGTCTCAAGCATCGGATCACCCGAAGTGAATCTGAGTCGTTAGAGTTCAGGAGGGAGATGTGGCATGGATCTGAGAGCTCCGAGAAAACACCGAAGTGATTCATAGTCGTTAGGTCTAAAGGAGATGTGGCATAGATCCAGGCACCCCGGGTAAATACCCGAAGTAATTCATGATCATCAGATCAAGGGGTGAAGTTTGAGATCTGAAAGACTTGAAGTCTGAAACCCGAAGGAGATCTTGACCGTCGATCAAGAAGAGGGTTGTAGGACCATTGATATGAGTGGAAAAGTCAAACATATGAAGTGGGAGAAGAATCGTTGATTGAGCGGGACAGGTGTTCGAAGATCGTTAACTTCGGGGGATCAGAGTATGGAAGGAAGATGGGCTTGAGATTTCAAAATTATGAAGTTTGGAATTGTGAAGAGATCGCAATCATTGGCTCATAGGAGGAGCATATCTAGACCGTCAACCAGATAGTATTGTCAAGATCGTGAGATTAACAATCCCCTAGCAATTCGGGGATAGAAGTTGCACAGGTTTTAAAACGTTGAGGGTGTGCGCAGTCGCATGGTCATCTCCCAAGGTTATGTTGAAAGGGGGATTATCTAAAATGGAGCTGATGCCCAACACTCTGAGCTTTCATAGGAGAGAGAAAGGGAAGGTCACGGGTGTCATTTAAAACCTACATCGAGAAGCTGAAAGGGCCTTTGTTTTAATACAGAAGGGAACCATTAAGGTTCCAGAGATTCATTGACTCAAGGATCAAAGATCCTTGACCAGGAGGTCATGTATCGCTATGGGGTATTAGGGGGGATGAATCAGGTGGTATGAGAGCTAATATTGAGTTTGTTTTTAGACAACAAACAAAGGATAAAGGAGGTAAATTGATATCATTTGTGGTATCAAGATTTTGATTTCCTTTTGTAGGTGACATAGTGAAATCATACCACCCAGAAGGTGTAGAGCGAATGCAGAAATGGAAGAAGAAATGAGGCAACTTCGAATGAGACTTAACGCCATGGAAACAATGTAGAGGAGAGAACCAGACGCTGGAGATATCAGTGAAGTTGAGAGTGAAGAAGAAAAGGTCGAAGAAAATGTAGCAGTGGATGTTGCACAAGATCGCTTCATAAAATTTGTTTCAAATATAGGAGCCAGAGCAAGAATAGAGGTAACAATGTAAGAACACAATTTAGAAGTTGAGGAATTGTTAGATTGGTTACATGCTATGGAAAAATACTTCGATTATGAAGATATCGAAGAAGACAAGATGGTGAAGTATGCAGTGACAAGACTGAAACGTCATGCAATGCTATGGTGGGATGAACTGCAAGATGAATGCAAGAGAAATGGTAAGCATACAATTAAAAGCTGGGATAGGATGGTAGCTAAACTAAAAGCCAAATTTACCCCAAAGGAATATCAATTCAATATGTTTAGGAGATTGCAAAACCTTAGACAAAAGTGCTTATCAGTGAAGGAGTACACTGAGGAATTTTACAGACTAAACATCAGGGTTGGACATAAAGAAAATGAGGATAAAAAGACAGCCAGATATATCAATGGGATGAGATATGAAATCCAAGAGGAGATAAACATGATGTTGGTTAATACGGTCAAGGATGCTTATCAAGCAACCTTAAAAGCTGAAGAGAAATTGGCCAGGAAACAAATCCAATGAAGCAGAGGTAAGGGAACTACTAGAGAGAAGTTCCAGAAGTAGAAGCATGAAGCTGATAAACAACATAATAACCATGAGAAAGGTGGAATTTCTAAGGAAGGATAACATGGTGGAAGAAGCTCTTTTTCTAGAGGAAGAGGAAGAGGAGGCATAGTTAGATGATATACCTGTGGAAAGAAAGAGCACAAGTTTTGGGAATGTCTCGAGAGAAATAATGAAGAAGGAGGTGAAGCACACATTGTTGAAGAACATAAGCGTGTGGAAGCAAAAGCCGTAGAAGGAGGAAAGAACCTCATGATGAGGAAGATTTTTCTTAAACCAAAAAAGGAGATGGAGGAACCAGTTCAGTGAACAAGTCTGTTCAGAACTGCTTGCAAGATCAAAGACAAAGTTTGCAAGGTGATCATAGACAGTGGGAACACTGACAATCCAGTATCCATAGAGATGCTAGACAAACTGGAGCTGAAGAAAACTACACATCCAAACCAATACAAGGTATCATGGTTGCAGAAAGGACATCAAGTAATGGTAAGTCAACAATGCCAAGTTGAATTTAAAATAGGAGGTTATAGGGATGAAATATTATGTGATGTAATTCCTATGGATGTTTGTCATATTTTATTGGGGAGACNATACAAGGTATCATGGTTGCAGAAAGGACATCAAGTAATGGTAAGTCAACAATGCCAAGTTGAATTTAAAATAGGAGGTTATAGGGATGAAATATTATGTGATGTAATTCCTATGGATGTTTGTCATATTTTATTGGGGAGACTGTGGCAGTTTGAAAAAAAAGTTATTCATGATGGGATAAAGAATACTTACACCTTAGATAAGAATGGTAGGACACAAATGTTGTTACCCATAGAAGACAAAGAGCAAAAGAGGGAAGCTATTTCAAGCATACTTCTCATGAGTGGGAAGGAACTCTTGAATGAAGTCAAGAAGGAGAAATAAATGCAATTTGTTGTAGTGAGGAAGCCTAGAGTTATCCTTACGAATACTTCTATGGAAGATTTTCCTATAGAAATCCAGGAATTGTTATAAACTTTGCTAACATATTAGTGGATGAGTTATCTCACTCATTGCTACCCATTAGGAGTATAGTCCATCATACTGACCTTATTCCAGGAGTTATTTTACCAAACAAAGCAGCTTATAGGTTGACACCTAGAGAGAATGAGGAAGTAAAAAATCAAATCCAAGAGTTTTTGGATAAAGATTTAGTCAGGGAAATCCTAAGCCCATGTGAAGTACCAACTGTGTTAAGTCCAAAGAAGGATGGAGGATGGAGAATGTGTATAGATTCCAGAGCCATCGACAATATAACCATTAGGTATAGATTTCCTTTATCGAGGATGGATGATTTGATGGATTGTTTGAGTGGAGCAAGCTATTTTTCCAAGATAGACTTGAAGAGTGGATATCATCAAATAATAATGAGAGAGGAGGATGAATGGAAAACAACATTCAAGACAAATGAAGGTTTCTTTGAATGGTTGGTCATTCCATTTGGGTTGACAAATGCATCGAGCACATTTATGAGATTGATGAATGAAGTATTGAAAGACTTCATAGGGAAATTTGTCATAGTATATCTGGATGACATACTAATCTTTAGTAAGACAAAGGAAGAACACTTAAGACATTTGACATTAGTGATGGAAAAGTTGCAGCAAGAGAAGTTGCTTATAAATATGAAGAAAAGTTCTTTTATGAAGAAGGAACTCATATATTTGGGTTTCGTGATCTCTTCAAATGAATTGAAGATGGATTTGAAAAAGGTGAGAGCAATCAAAGAATCTCCATCACCAAGAAACATATTTGAGGTACGAAGTTTTCATGGGTTAGCAAGATTTTATAGAAAGTTTGTCAGAAATTTCAGTGGTATATGTGCACCCATGTTGAACACTATGAAGAAGAAACAAAAGTCCTTTAGTTGGACAGAGGAAGCTGAAAAAGGTTTCAATGTGTTGAAGGAGAATATCACAGAACAACCAATTCAGGTCTTTCCAGATTTTGGAAAAACATTTCAGGTGAGATGCGATGCAAGTGGATTAGCTATTGGAGCAGTCTTCAGTCAGGATAATAGGACAGTTTCTTATTTCAGTGAGAAGTTGAATGATGCCAAGAAGAATTATTCCACGTATGAAAAAGAATTTTATGCAGTGATTCAAGCTTTGAGGAAGTGGAGACACTATTTAATTCCTAAAGAATTTTTCTTGTACAATTATAACCAAGCTTTGCATTTTATTACTAGGAAAGAAAAGTTGAATCAGGAACATGCAAAATGGGTAGAATTTATGCAAAAGTTTACTTTTGTTATTAAACATGTTTCTGGAACTGCTAAAAAAGTTGCAGATGCTTTGAGTAGGAGGAGTTTGATTGTACAGGAATTCAAAGTGGAGACCTTAGGGTTTCAACACCTCAAAGAGATGTATAAAGAAGACACATATTTTAAGGAAGCTTATGAGGCATGAAAGAATTCTTTGTTGGGAGAAAGAATCCCATGGAATGAATATTATTCAGGGGAAGCCAATTGTGCATACCAAAATGCTCAATGAGAGATACTTTTCTCAAGGAGAAAAACAATGGAGGTTTAGCTAGACATTTTGTTCACAATAAGACATTTGCACAACTAAGTAATTTGAATTATTGGTCAATCATGAGAGTAGAGGTGAAAATATTTGTGAACAAATGCAAAATTTGTCAGTATGAAAAAGGAAGAAAACAAAACACTGGTTTGTATCATCCATTACCAATTCTAGAAAGGTCGTGGGATGCAATCAATATGGATTTTGTTTTGGGATTTCCTAGAACTAAAAAAGGGAGTGATTCCATATTTGTTGTGGTGGATAGATTTTCAAAAATGGCACATTTCATACCATGCCATAAGAAAAATTATGCTACACACATAGCCAATTTTTTTTCTAGAGAAGTAGTGAGACTACATGGATTGTAGAGGAGCATAGTTTCAGACAGGGACACCAAATTTGTAGGACACTTTTGGATAAATCTATGGAAAAGGCTGGGGATGAACTTGTCCTATAGTTCATCATATCACCTTCAGACAGATGGACAGAGTGAAGTAGTAAATAGGAGTTTGAGAAACTTGTTGAGAAGTTTAGTCACTGAGCAAGGTTGTCAATGGGATCATATTTTGGCACAAGCAAAAATTGCATCCAACAATTCAGTGAATAGGAGAACAGGGAAAATTCCATTTGAAATTGTGTATGGTATACAGGAAAGAGGGATTACAGAGTTGAGATATTTGAAACAAGGTGAGTTCAAAAGTGCTGGAGCAGATGATTTTGCAATAGAAATGCAAAAACTTCATGATAGAGTCAGAGAACAACTACAAAAAAACAACCAAAAATACAAGAGAAGAGTTGATAAAAAGAGGAGAGAAGTTCAATTCGAGGTTGGCGATGAGGTTTTAGCTCATTTGAGAAAATAAATTTTCCCAAGGGGAACGTATAACAAATTGAATATGAAGAATATAGGACCATGCAGGATTCTCAAAAAATTCGCAACCAATTCTTATGAAATTGAGTTGCCAGACAATGTTGGGATATCACTGATATTCAATGTTGCAGAGCTATATCCTTATAGGAGAGATGAGGTAGGAGAAACATATGATTAGAAAGAATCTCAATGGGAAGAAAAATTACCCAAAATAGAAAAACCTTATATGGAGAAAATCATTGAACAATGAGATGGAAAGAAGACCAGGAGAAAGACATATCCTAACTATTTAGTGAAGAGGAAAGATCATCCAATGGAAGATGCAAGTTGGGTCACATAAATTGATATTTTGAAGCATGGAAAGACAATGCAGGACCTCATGGACACGAGTCCATGAAAATTTTAACCAGAGGAGTATGATGTAGGAGAATCGCCTTCAAATTCAGAATGCAAGCGTGGAGGCAAAGGAATGACATCTCAACAATGACATAATTTCAAATTAGAAATTAACTCAGAATTAAATCCAGTTGTTGAGATATTTTGTAAACAACATTTTAAAAATGTAACTTGTTGGTAAAGTCATGAAGGACTATAAGGGATTGTAGATATTGAGTGTTGACACTTATCTGGAAATAACTGTTAGTTATTGTAATAGGATAGAGTAGGTAACCGCTAAGAGTTTGATATGATAGGTTGCAGACAGGACGAGAGAGCTCGTGGAGCCAATCCTTAGATAATTTTTTCATTTTTTCATTGTAATACAACAAACAGAATAGAGAGAAGGATATAGAGATCCAAGAGATCAGTATAACAGAGTAGAGTAGAATAAATACTATGTAATTAGTTTTCATGAAGGAATAGAACATACATAATTGTTCCAAATCCTTGGACTGTGTTCATTTGATGTATGAATGAATGAATGTTATATTCTATAATTCTGACACTCCTATGCAAGGTGTGCATCTCGAATGCAAGGAGTGCGTCGGCTGAGTCTCAGAGTGACTCAAAGAAGTTCAGAGAGAACAAAGGAAACTTAGACCAAGTGCAAGGTGTGCAGAACGTCGTGAAATGAACAAGTGTCGAAGAACCCAAACCAGAGGAACACAAGGTGGGTGAGAAGAATTTATTTTAAATAAATCATTTGATCTGAGTTATCAAAATCCTAAGAACGCAAGGTATGTGTGGGAAATCAAAATCCGTTTAAGGACAAATCTCAAAAGGAATAAAACTTTCCAGAAGTGTGGACGATATCCAGAAGTCAGACTCATAGGAAGAGAAAAGGTTCGAAACCTTTGAACACTTAGAAAATATTCTAAGTCACAGAGAGAGAAGAAGCTCAGGAGGAAGAGCGATAGTGGTTGTTGGATCATAGTGCAACGAATCAACAATAATTTGATCAGAGTGAAGTGCATGAGCCTTAGAGCTTCGCACACCGAGGAGAGAGAAAACTCATAAGAGTTCAGAATTGAGATTTCCAAAGCCCGAAGAGCTGGAAACCCAAAGTAGAATCTCAGTCGTCCGATCACAGGAATAGATCTGAGCCTTCATATTTTTCAGGGTCAACTTCAAGCATCAGATTGAGAAAGTAGACCTAAGTCGTCAGATACTGTGAGTCCGAGAGGAGGAAAATTCAAAACTTGAGTTTTACGAATTGCAGAGAGCCGAAGGTCCAGAGAAAATCTGGACCGTTTGATCCAGGAGGACATGTGTCGACAGGATGGAATATACATAGGAAGGTGAAGGTCGAAGTGTCGAAACACCTGAAGCCCTAATCGCCGAAGGGCCAAGATATGTCGATATATAGGTGGACACATGTCAACAGATCATGAGCTACAGGTAAAGTTTTTATGGGGTTTCAGGTTAGAACTGAGACCGATGAACCCCGAAGACATGAAAGGATCACAGTTATTTATCTAGGAGGAGACATGCATCAAAATATTAGCAGCTTCAGATAAAAGAAAAAATAAGGAAAAAGGTTTGAGAATCGATATTTCCGAAGTCTAAAGTTCTGGAAACCCGAAGTGAGTCTCAGCCATCAGATGAACTTAAGTGAATTTGAGCGATTAGAGTTCAGGAGGGAGACATGGTGTGGATTTGAGAGCTCCGGGAAAACACCTGAATTGATTCATAGTCATTAGGTCTAAAGGAGTCGTGGCATAGATCCAGACACCTTGGGTAAAGACCCGAATTAATTCGTGATCATCATATCAAGGGGTGAAGTTTTAGATCTGGAATACTTGAAGTTTGAAACTCAAAGGATGTATCGACCATTGACCAAGAAGAGGGCCGTAAGACCATTGGTCTAAGTGGAAACATCAAACATCTAAAGTGGGAGCAGAACCATTGATCGAGCGGGATGTGTGTCTTTATATCGTTAACTCTGGCGGATCGGAGTACAAAAGGAAGTTGGGCTTGTGATTTCAAAATCCCGAAGTCCAGAATTGTGAAGAGATCATAGCCGTTGGCTTGCAGGAGGAGAAAATATGGATCGTTAGTTAGACAGTATCGTCAATATCATGAGATCGACGATCCAATAGCAATTTGGGGATAGAAGTTGCGTGGGTTTTAAAATGTTGAGGGTGTGCATAGTTGCGTGGTCATCGCTCGAGGTTATATTGAGAGGGGTCTTACCTGAAAAGGAGCTAATGCCCAACACTCTAATATTTCATAGGAGAGAAAAAGGGAAGGTCGTGGGTGTCATTTAAAACCTGCATCGAGAAGCCGAAAGGGCCTTTGTTTTAATACAGAAGGGAACCATTAAGGTTCCAGAGAGTCATTGATTCAAGAATCGAAGATCCTTGACCAAGAGGTCGTACAGCCCTACGGGGGAGTAGGGGGGCTGCATCAAGTCCCCAAATATTACACCTTCAGGGTAAGAGGCATTGTGCAGGGGAAGAGGGTTACAACATTGATTGATGGTGGGGCCACCCACAACTTCATTGATGTTTCACTTGTCACCAAAAGAAAAATCCATGTGAGGACTTCAAGGGATTCAGTGTGGTAGTAGTAGATGGGTACAACATGTCATGGAATCAAAGGATGAATGGATTGGAAGTAACATTTGGAAACTATTCGTTGACCGATGACTTTTATGTTGTATATTTAGAAGATACTCATGTGGTGCTAGGAGTTAAATGGTTTTACTCATTGGGAGATATCCACATGAATTATCGGGACATGAGGATGGAGTTCTAGGACAAGGGTGGATAACATGTCATCCTAAGAGGTATGTCGATAGGTTCCCCCAAGATCATGTCTACTCAATGCATGGAGGCCCTTTCTAGACACAAGGACATGGCTTGCGCGATAGAGTGATCGATCACCATGGAGAATCCATAATAAAATCACTAGCATTATCATGCAAACATCCAATAATTTATTGGAAATCATGAAAGAGTGTTTGAACCATCTACTACAGTGATATTACATGACAACGGATTTGAGATGATCTAGAAGAGGGGTCGAACCCTATGATCACCACACCCTACAAGCATCCAAAGAGGTTGAAGGACAAAATAGAGAAGGCCATAAATGATTTACTGGAGATGGGACATATTAGGCTTAGTTATAGTCGCTTCACTTATTTATTTGTACTGGTGAAGAATAAGGATATCACTATGAGGATGTGCATAGAATACAAGGCATTGAACAACAATACCATCAAAAAATAATACCCAATACCTAGGAATGATGATATGATACACAAGTTGCATGGGGAAGTGTACTTATCAAAGCTTGATCTACGATAGGAATACCATCGGATTTGGGTTAGAGAGGAGGATATCCACAAAACAACATTCAAGTGTCACTATGGGAACTATGAGTTTCTAGTCATGCCCTTCGGGTTGACTAACACACCAACTACCTTTCAGTGGTGAATGAACCATATCTTCAACAAATAGTTGAGGAAATTATTTTTGGTGTTCTTTGACGATATTCTGATCTACAACAAGACATGGGAGGAACATCTAAAGCATGTGGATGAGATTCTCATCATTATAGAGGAGATGTCACTTTTTTCCAAGGAGGAAAAGTGCGATTTTTGGTTGACAAAGATCCTCTATCTGGGAAATGTGATTGGTGTTGAGGGAGTAAAGGTGCATTAGGAGAAGATCCAGATGATCTTATATTGGACCACCCCCAAATTGATCACTTATATATGAGGATTCTTTGGCATATGCAACTATTATAGGCACTTCGTGAAAGGATTTTCACAACTAGTTGTGCCTTTGACATACCTCACCAAGAAGGGGGCATTTTGATGGTCCAAGGACTCACAAGTAGCATTCAAAAAAATGAAGAGAGTGATGAGCACTTTCTCAGTATTATCTCTCCCATATTTCATGCAGCCTTTTGTCCTAGAGTGTGACATATTCAATGAGGGGATAGGAGAAGTGTTGATGCAAAATCGATACCCAATAGATTTCGAGAGTAGAAAGCTAAGAGAGACAAAGAATCTCTATATGATCTATGATAAGGAGATGTTGGTTATCATGCATGCATTAGTAAAGTTGGACAATACCTAGTAGGCTGAGGCTTTGTGGTTAGGAATGACCACAACAACTTTACATATTTCTTGGAGTAGTGGGATTTGAATGAGAGGAAACATAAATGGTTGAGTAAGGTGTATGAATATAATTTTGAAATTAAGTATGTAAAGGGGAAGAAGAAAATAGTCGTTGACACATTATCCAAGAGACCTACAACCTTCTCCATGACGAATATCTCAGCAGATTGGAAGTGCATTATTTTGGTGAAATACTCCAAGAATACCTTCTCTTGTGAGATGATGGAGGGTATTATTCAAGATGACAGGTACATGGTAGTGGATTATATCATCTACTACAAATATAGGATCTACCTTGTCCCTAATTCCAAACTCAAGAATATTGTTTTGAGGGAAGTACACGATGCACCACTAGCAGAGCACTGGGGGTATTTGAATACCTACATGTAGGTGAGGGAGAGATTCTCCTGGAAGGGTCTCAAGGAGGATGTACTTCATCATGTGAGGGAGTGCATGAATTTCCAGCAGAACAAGTCAGAATTTACAGATCTTGTGGGACTACTTCTACCATTGTCGATTTCAGAGCAGAAATGGGATAGAACTATCATGGACTTCATTACAAGGTTTCCAAAGGTATAGGGAAGGGACTATATCTATGTGGTAGTGGACATATTCACTAAATATGCACACTTATTTTCCATTCATTTAGATTACAATGAATCTCACGTAGACGATCTATTCTTGAGGGAGGTGTTCAGACTACATGGTCTTTCGAGGAACATAGTCTTTGACCATGATAGCATGTTTCTCAGCTCGTTTTGGCAGGAGCTATTCAAGTTATCTGGGATATATTTGACACCTAGTACTAGATATTACACCCAGATAGACGAGAAGACCCAAATAGTAAAACAATGGATTGAGGGGTACCTGAGAAACTATGTGTCAGGGAAGCAATGTGAATGGATAAAGTGGTTACATCTTCGGGATGAGTGCATTCATGGAATTTTATGGATATGATGCCCCATTTATGTGGATTTTTTGTTTGGGGAGAGTAGAGCTCCCAAGGTCAAATATTGGTTGTAGGAAATCCATGACATCTTCAGAGTCCTGAAGGAGAATTTGCAGGTCGCTTAGAATAAACAAAATATGTATGAAAATAGGCACATGGTAGAAAACAACTTTGAGATTGGGGACCTAGTATTTCACAAGTTGCATCCTTACAAATAGTCATTTCTTAAGAAGAGTGGTGCACATAAGTTGAAGCCTCACATTTATGGACCCTATAAAGTGATCAGGAGGGTTGGGGAGGTAGCATATGAGATGGAGGTACCATAGGGTAGAAGGATACACAACACCTTATGTGTATCCTACCTCAAGAAAGTATTGGAAAAGTAGGTCACCGCTTCAACATATCTTCCTCCACCATATGAGGAAGGGAAATTGGTTCTAGCTCCTGAGAGGATTGTTGATGTCGGGGAGTGGAGGTTGAGAAGAAGATTCATTCGAGAGTACTTTGTCGTATGGAGGGGACTTCCCACAAAGGATCCTACTTGGGAAGGAGAGAAGGTCTTACAACACCTTGATCTAGAGTTTCTTAAGAGCAAGACATCTTGGGAAAAGAGGACTATAAACCCCCCTTCTGATTGATCATGATGAGGGATGAATTTATATCCTATACGACTCCCATAGGCTATAGTTATCAAGGACAAGGGAGTCAAGGAGGTTTAATTGGTGTCACTAGGTTAAAAGAATGAAAAAATCCTAAAGTGACATTAAGTAAAAATAAATAATTATATTTAAATGAAATTGGTCAGAAAATAAAGTGAGGGTTTGATTTGGTAAAAAAGAGAATATATATAGAAGTCTCGAAGGAAGGATAAATAAAGGGGTAAATCTTCTGTTTGGAATTATGACTTGATATTTGATTTTGGAGTGTTATTCCAACCATTGTTTCATTAGGGTTTAGAAAAACCCTTCCACCATTTCATTTTGGTTTTAGTGGTGCAATATCTACCCTAGATAAACAAGGAGGAGGATCCATACGTGGTCTCCATTACAGTCTTAGATTGGTTTGTGTCATCTTGGAGGAATATGAGCGTGTGTAGGGAGTTTATGGATCTTTTTGAGGGAGGTGGATCGATGATTCTGTAGTGAACATGAGGGTTTTGGGGAAAATATGATAGGGGTAATCCCTGTGGCTTGATTACACGGTGTCCTACAAAGCCCCACTTGTTGTCTATCCTCATTCTGCGAGGTTGTGCTTGTTGCGCAAACTCATCCAACGAGGATCTCTGGGAATTGGGGTTATAGGCCTGTTGAGGTATGAACGACCAAATCAGAGGGATAGGTGTTTATAGAGTAGATTGATACCGCACCAGTGAAGGCTAGACAGTCTAGGGGAAGACATATCATATCTTGAGGATATTTTGGCATCATTACCAGGTTTATTGTTGTTCTTTGTTACAATATATTGAAGCTTCCTTGCAGTTAGTATATTTGTGTGTTTAGGAGGGTTTTGCAGTTGTTTCTATAGCCAATAAGGATCTTTGTGTTTGTTTTGATTTGGGTTTCCATACTATAATAAGATTTCATGGCTATCTTCTCTATTTTGTGTGTAATGGGTGCATGTAATATGTTTGACAATATTCCTATCTCGGTGACATATGAAAAATGTTTGGAAGACATTTCCAACAACCTTAATGCAAAGTGTTTGATAAAATCACACAAAGAGAAACATAATTTGAACAATAAAAATATTTTTTCTATCTATCCTAGTTGGGGACCTTACCGTGTGGTAGGTTTGGTAGGGCCCCCATTCCTTCAGGCATGCGTTGCATTTATTTATTTTCAATTAACTAGTAGATCTTATTTCCATTTTCAAAGTTATTAAGTGCCTTTTGTTTATGAGTCTTTTGATTTATCTAAAGATATAGATGCAATTGATCAGAACCAAATATCATTTTTGTAAAATTACATTCATTTGGAAGTATACGAACATTTTAAATTATCCAGTGAATGATTGTAATCGGATATGGTTAAGTGTAATTGACATTCATGATTAGTGGATCATAGATTCCTTTATATTTCCTATGGATTTTAAGATTTGTATTTCTAATTCTCAGTCTCATTTGCAAGATTTCTTTATATTTTAGCTGATCATAGAAGTTGATTATCAACTAAATATTGAAGGATTGATCTGATTTATAAGTGTTCACAAGAACCCTTGGGAAAGACTATGGTTTGTGCCAAGACAAGATTTGAGTAACCCTTGTCCAGTGATACAACTTTGTGGTGTAGTTTGTTTTTCCAACAATTCTTTGATAAATCAGCATAGGCTTCAATCCTTCATTTTGTGTGCTTGTATATTGAATTCTATGAACTCCTTGATTGATGATTTAATTTCAAGGATTTCAAGGATAAATGTATATAAATAACCCAACATTTTTGGCATCGTTTCGAGGGAGGTGGTAAAGGGATTAGAGAACTTATAGTTTTTGTTTTTGTGCATAATTTTGTTGCACCAACATTTAAGACTTGGAGGAGGAGAAACGTTCACATGCAAAGGTGCACTGACTTCATTATTTATGAAAGGGTTCTTATAGGTTGTCACATTCACTTTAGTGATTTTCTCTGAGCCCTCATCATGTTGATTCAATCCATATTATTTTAGTTTGATGCATGGAAAAGTAAAATCTTCTCATGTCAACAAGAATCTTGGTGACAAGAGGGTATTTGTAGCGTGAGTTATCTGAATACATTCTCTACTTTGGAATTTTTCTTGTGTGGTGTGCCATATTTCATATATTTTATTAATTTTTTTGTTTTTGGTTTGTAATAACCCCATACAGTAATCCATGTGCGAGAGAGGGATTAGAAGACCAACCAAAATAATGAAAATATTCTCGAGCATTTGTTCAAAAAATGAGAACATACACCTACAAGGATATTTTCAAATCCTTTCCCACACTCTAGAGTAGTTACCAGGGATGAATATGCATTTGAAGAAGAAGTAAAGGAACCAGGGATCCATGATCATATTCCACATGACAAGGATATGGAATTTTCTTCTAGTATTACTTGTGAGAAGATAAAATAGATCAAAGAGTCATGGGCCACATCAGATCAAGAGAATATATTAGAGCCATATATCAAAGAATTTTTGGCATGTTTCTTACTAGATCCTTTGTGCACTATGAAGTGTGAAGAACATATTTTCAAATAACTTCATGGTATGACCATAAAAGAGAGCTAATGAGACAAATATTACATCAAATATTGGTTCCAAACTTTCATTAGGATGTAATACCCCTCCATCCTTCAACACTACTTGGCATCATCTCCACAAGAGAAACTGGCCTCTCATGTCCGAGAAACCATTGACATATATTTTTCATAATTCGATATGGGTATTGATACAGATTTATAAATGGAACGAAATAAAATATAGATATATAGAAAATAATCACATAGATATATATTAAAACTTGACTTGTATTAATAAATAGAACCTGTTGAACTATAAAAATGAAAACTGAAAGAAACTTGCTCGAATGGTGGCAAATTATCTTTGAAAAGAAATGTGCTGACTATTCTCATTCGCAAGAATATGAGTACAATGAGGATCCAAATGAATTTTTAGCACAAATCATAAATTAGAAAACCATAAACATCCAAAACCCTAACCTCGGGAGATGAAACACCAAAAGGTTTGTGGGTCCCAATGGGGGTAGTTGATACATCAACTTCCTGAGGGCATAAA
Source organism: Picea sitchensis (assembly GCA_010110895.2). Taxonomy (NCBI): domain Eukaryota; kingdom Viridiplantae; phylum Streptophyta; class Pinopsida; order Pinales; family Pinaceae; genus Picea; species Picea sitchensis. The sequence goes on along the minus strand of SNQJ01S0010764.1, from coordinate 252,715 downwards.
TTTTGCATATGATATGTATTTTGGGTGCTTGATACACCATTGGAAAGCTATAGTCAAGGAGTACATATTTTTTTTGGCCTAACATTTTCCTTTTAGGATAATCTAGGCATTGTTGAGCCAAAAAATGCCATTTAGGGCCTAAATACGGCCCTAGAAGTTTGGGACACAAAAAACTATAAAAATACTGCCAAAATGGAAACTATTCTTTGAGACAGTGGAATAGGTGGGTGGACACCAATATCCAACTGGATCAGTTCTCCCCACTTAGGAAGAAATGGCATACATTGCGTTGAGTGTGCCCATCATATGGGGAAACGTCTGCTAAACTTAGCCCCGAGTGAGCCACTTTCCTTGGTGCATGAGTTTCCCTTATTTGACAACTCAATAAAATTGGATCTTTGATGACAAGTTACCTTAGTTTGAGATTCCCTTATTTGATCAATGGATACCTGTTCCATTCATTCAAGGTTGATATTTTTCAGTGTCAATTGCTCTACGATCTCTGATGTTTCCAATAATGGTGGGAAGTATGGTCAAAGGAGGTCCACATTTAACACTAAGTGAAGGATAAGGAAGGGTGTGGATACTTATCTCAAAATATTTTTCACCCACAACCTTAGTGATGGTTTAAGGTCCATAGTGAAGTGGACGAAGCTTCCGATGTGGTCATGTAAAGTCATCTTTCTTCAAATGCAACCAGACCTTATCTCCCACATGAAACTTGTGTGACACCTAGTGTTGATCATGGTGTTGTTTGTATTTAGCATTGGATTTTTGTAAAATATCATGGACTTGTTGTCAGATGTGTTGAATCTGTTTAATAAACTTGGTGGATTTTTCAGCCTTAGATTAAGCATGGGATGAATCTTCATGTGTGGATGCAAGGGGAAACATGAAATCAATAGGACCCAATGGTTGAAATCCTAACCCCACCTGAAAGGGAATGTGGTCGGTTGAGATACAAAGAGATCTGTTGTAGATGTTATGAACATAGGGGAGACTCTCATCCCATGTGCATTAATGTTTGGAGTTTTACATGCACAAGACATGCACAATCATTGTGTTGACGACCTTTGTCTAGCCACCAGTTTGGGGGTGGAAGGAAGTGGATTTGGTGAGCTTGGTTTTCAAGAGTGACCATATGTTGAACCAAAATGTGCTTAGGAACCTGCACTCTCGATCTAATATGATGGTCTATGGTATCCTGAAGTCTACCCACACTAGTTCGAAGAAGAGCTTGGCAGTGGCCTCAACTATGATATTCTTCTTGTATGATGTTAGGATGGTCATATTCAACCACCACAAAAAAACAATCATTTCCCTCCTTCATTGAAGGAAGGCCCAACATGTAGTCCATCGAGATGGGACTCCATGGCCCATCAAGAGTAGGAATAGGGTTCTATATGCCTTACTTATCAGTTTATGGTTTGGAAATGGCATATGAAGTGTAGGACTTTATATACTTGCTGAAGTCGTGACGAATTTTCAGCTAATAGAAATGCTTCTATAGTACTTCCACGATCTTTTCAATGCCAAAATGTCTTGCCATATGATTGTAGTGAGCTTCCCAAATCAACTTCACATGCTCTCTTGAAGGAAAAGAGAGGTTGCCTATATGGCATAACGTTCCAGCCTAAAGATGAAATTTAGTGAAAGTCGCACTTGTTCCCATCATCTAGTAAGTGGTAGCCAAGTTAGTATTTCTCTTGTAGAGTTGGGGCCACTTGGATGCCTCATGGCCATAGGAGTGGAGCACCGTGGTCAAGACTGCAAATATTGGCTGAATGAGGTATTCAGTGACATGATTGGTGCTCCATATCTTTTATTTGATGTTGATATGAAATTGTTGCAAGTATGTGGATCACTTTTGATGTAGGTCATTCTACAATTTTACTTGTGTTTGCATGAATTAAAAAAGCTTGTGATCAGTGTGGATGGATGTTTCCTTCCCGAGAATGTAGTGATTCCATTTTTGGCATGATTGTACAATGGAATACATTTATTTTTCATAGGTGGTATACTTATGGATGAAATATGATAGTGTCTCATTATGATATTCCACTGGATGACCACGCTGAGTGAGAAATGTGCCCTCGACATAGTTTGAGGCATTGGTCTCAATCTAAACAGGTTATTGCAGATCAGTTAAAAAGTGTACTGGAGCTAAGCACAAGTGATGTTTTGGATCATCGAACACTTATTTTTTTGACCTCCCCCACATGAAATTTTCCATGCCACCACCCTTGGTCACTTGGCTGAGGGCCTAGGAAATATGGGATAATCCCAATACGAACCTGTGATAGAATTTGACAAGTACTAAGAAACTTCAAAGATTAGTTAGTTTGGTTGGGGATGCCTTGTCATGAATGACTTGGATCTTGGATGGATCCACATGCACACCATGTTCATCAACAATGTAGCCTAGGTATTAGACTCGGTTTCTGCCAAAGGAGCATTTTTCAAAGTTAGAATATAGCTTTTGTTGTCATAGAGTGTGAAGGAATTGTTGAATATTTTGCAAGTGTCCTACCCAATTCTTTCCAAATATGAGGATATTATCTAGATATACCACCACAAAAGAATTGGTTAAAGGACACAATATATTGTCCATCAATTTCATGACAATTTCTACAATATTTGTCAAACCAAAGGGCATGACTAGCCATTTGAAAATACCTTCTTTATAATTGAAAGAAATTTTCCATACATTAGTATGTTCTATTGGGACCTGGTGGTATCTAGACTTCAAATCAATCTTTCAGAAAAAATTAGCTTCCTTGCACTGGTCAAGAAGGTCGTCAATTCAAGGAAATGGGTACCAGTTCCTGACTGTCATTTTGTTTAGGTCCTTGTAATAAATGAAAAGTCACCAATTCCCATGTTTCTTCTACACAAGTACAATTAGGATATCATGGGGTGAGGAGTTGAGTCATATGTGCCCCTTTTGAAGCATCTCTTGGATCTGTCACTTGATTTCCTCATTTTCCATCAGAGAGTGACGATAGACTGGTCCATTGGGTAGAGATGCAATGAGGATTAGATCGATTTAATGCATGAACTGATAGTGCAAGGATACCTCGGTGCATGAGGAGAATATGTCTTTTCATTATTCCATGATAATGCCCACCTACTTCTACTAGGTGGAGAGGCCCTATGCAGAGGCAATGGATGTAGTTGAAACCTTCTATTCACTTTGAGAGTGAATCATGAAGAAGACAAATTTCCTGGTCTGAGAAATGACCTTCCTTCATTACTTAGAAGATATCAAAGAAATGGAAGTAGGTGGAGATACCTCTGTTATCCTATACAATTTTCTATCCAAAGTAATAATAACACTACGACCTCAAGACTCATATACAACATGTCATTTCCACAAGTATGGTTGGCCTAAAATAACATTACAAATGTCGAGTGGGGGAATATCACACAATACCTCATCCTTGAAGGGATTCATGACATAGGTAATATGACATTGTTGGCTGACGCAAAGATATATTCCTTAGCGGATCCACCCGATGGTGTATGGTTGTGGGTGTGGTGTCGTAAAAAATTTCAAACGCTGGAAGACCTCTGTTGAGATCAGGTTCTTTTGAATTCCGTTATCGATGATGAAATGAAAAAGAGCACACTTCAACCACATCTATGAGTGGAAAAGTCATTCACCTTCCTCCATTTCTTTTGGTTCACTTGGATGGACCTTTGTGGTAGTGACAATG
>SNQJ01S0010764.1:233350-248949 GCA_010110895.2 Picea sitchensis | reverse complement strand
ATACCTCATCCTTGAAGGGATTCATGACATAGGTAATATGACATTGTTGGCTGACGCAAAGATATATTCCTTAGCGGATCCACCCGATGGTGTATGGTTGTGGGTGTGGTGTCGTAAAAAATTTCAAACGCTGGAAGACCTCTCTTGAGATCAGGTTCTTTTGAATTCCGTTATCGATGATGAAATGAAAAAGAGCACACTTCAACCACATCTATGAGTGGAAAAGTCATTCACCTTCCTCCATTTCTTTTGGTTCACTTGGATGGACCTTTGTGGTAGTGACAATGGCACTAGGTTTTGCATCAATGATTTGCTTCCCTTTGTTTGAATTTGATTCAGATTCAGAAACTTCCTTTTACTCTGAAGCTTTCATCTCATCCATCAATGACTACTTCGAGCGACATTCATAAGTGTTATTCCAGGGGATTTTATGGAATTCACACCATTTCCCAGTGTCTTTATTCATCTTTTCATTACCCTTCTTTGTTTTTTTCTTGGACTAGTTGTATTGATGGGGTCAATCCTTTCTCTGTCTTTTTTTTCTGTGGGTTGGGGCCACCTTTTCCCTGTTTCTGCTATGAGGAATTTACAGATTCAAATTACCACTTATAATTTATGCTCTATTTTGACAGCATATCGATAAGCCACGCCTAGTGATGAGATGTCCAAAAACTCCATTTATGTTTGGATGTATCTATACATACAATTGCAGTACTTGACTACCAAATTTCGTTCAAAGTCTTTGATACACAACTTCGTACGCAAGGTATGGAATATATTTGTGAACTCTAGTACTGTCTAGTCCCTTTCATTTTTCCATGTGGTCCATCTCATATAGTAGTCATCATAACATCCAACATGGTAGTATTGTTCCTTAATAACATCCCTAAAAGAATCCCAAGTGGGTGCGATCGAAAATATTTTAAATTGCTCAGTGGATTTTTTCTCACAGTAAGTCTCCAACCAATCCTTGACATGGGGGACAACCTTAAGGAGAAAAAAGGTAATATTTTCTCTATCGGAAAAATTATGGACCAAAAAATACCCTTCTACCAGATTCAACCATTTATCTACAACATCTGCATCTATATGTAATGATCCAAATGCTTACAAATATCATAAAATAACAAAAGTACACACCATGTACAAAATGTCAATGTGGACCAAAACTCCAATATAGATAAGTTACATAATAACTCCTTAAAGAATAGGGGAAACCCCTCCAAATAACCAAATACCTTTCATACTTCACAATTCACTACCTCAATAATGAATACATGATCTTATATATATAGCTAGGTCGACCCTATTACATATATATTTACACATTAAATGTACATTTAGGCCCATATATTCCCCCCCCCCCCTGGGGTCATATCATATACATTTATCCATATATGGCTCCCCTTGGGTCATAACATATTAACCTCCTTAAAAAATCTTTGTCCTCAAAGATTTGCATTTAAAGGCTTCCCATGTGATGAAACCAAGTAATATGATTTTATTTTGTTCCTGCTTTTTTCATTCCATTGTTGATGGTCTATTCATCCAAAATCAATTAGTTTTTGTCTTAATCCTTGGTGTCTAGTTGTAGAATAGTTTTCTTTCCTTTGATTCCATGTATTTTTATTGAAGCTTCTCCAATTTTTAGTCATTGTTGGTCTCTAATAATAGCTTGTTAAAAAGTATTTTGGTGATGCCTTGTTCCAAGAATATTGACAAGTCCATCTTCTTACTTCATAATGTTGATATCATCCTTCTTTTCTTCCTTTAAATGTTTCTTGGTAATAAGGGTGTCGATACAATTTCACATTTGATGGTATTCCTTCACTCTGTACATGCATTTCAACTATCTTCTTTTCAACGACAATGGAATCCTCGATCATCTTTGCTTGGTATTTGATTACTCTAGCCTTCGAGATAATACTATCATATTTGGCATGTACATCCTCTAGATGGAGGTCAAATTATTCAAGTATCTTATGTTGACCTTCTTGAATATTGTACTCTTTCTCCTTTTGAAGTTGCAATGTAATCCCATCTAACAAATTTTGACGTCCTTATTCAATTCTGGCTTGTATTTATGATTTTACCTCATCGGTATTTAAGGATTCCTCAACCTTCATGAAAATTTCATCTTCCAATATTTTGGTAGATTTTTCATCCAAGATCCTTCTTTCTTTTTTATTTTGACAATTCTTCTTTTCTTCTTTCAATCTCTTGACCTCATCCCATATTTTTTTATTATAGTTTCATAATCTACATATATCTTCATCTTTCTTTCTCAAATCTTCCCTTGACTCATTATTTTCCCACTTTGATTTACTATTATTTTCTTTCTTTAAGTTCTTAACCTCCTTAATGAGTGATTCATTAAGGGATCGTATCTTATATATCTCATCACCCTTCTTCTTAATCTCTTCCTTTTATTATTTTAATTCATCTTTAATTATATACAATTCCTCCATTTTTGCATCCCTAATCCATTTATCTGAGAAGAGTTTTTCAAATTCTTCCCATGTGCAATGCCATCTAGTATTTTTATCAACACTCATCCACCGCTTCCAAGATTCATCAAAAAAATAATTTATTTCCTTTGAAGGAGTCATATTATATTTTTTTCCTAACCTCAACCATTCCATAGGATTGATTTCATCTTTATCTTAATCTCCTGTAAATTTAGGTATTTCCATTGATTCTTAATTGAGGTCTAATCCAAACCCTCAAATCAAAACCTCAATATATTAAGGATAAAGATATCAAATAGTTTTAATAATTGTTCCAATATTCTCTTCTATGTGTTATCTTTCCAATGGATTTTGAATCATCTCAATCGAACATTCCAAACAAAAGTTATGATAGTTTTCAGTGAACATACCTTTGAAACCTTGATTTGGAGTCTATCCTCCTGGACGAGCTTACTTATGATGTATATGATCTATAATTTTGGCCCTTCTCAGTATGAAATTAAGACTTGTAGTATTCTTAAAATTATTCTTTTCAATGCCACAGGTCTGACCAAAATTGGATGGGCCAAGTAGAAGTTATGGTAACTTCCCCACACCTTGCTTCTTTTTGTCCCTTCCAGAAGAGCATACTTGTAAAGTGTGACAAGAGAAACATATCTCATATTTTATTCTGAAACTTGGAATAAAAATACTATATACTATCCACTATCCAATGCAACTAGTCTCACTTAATTTCGATACTCATTGAAGAAGATATCACTTTTTTACCTGGAACACCTGTTTGAGATTAGTTAATATGACTAGTCAAATACCCTATCTTACACATGGTGTATACACAAAATTAGGATGAATTAGAATCTGAAATGTTTATCATGGATACCTTGATAATTTATACAAATCTATTCCAGGTTTCAGGGTCTGAAACATCACAAAATTTGTTTTTAGAGAAAATTCAATGATGACTAAATTTAGGATGATTCCGGAACCATATCTTAAACATGATATATCTCCAAAATTATAAGATATCGGGGGATGAAATTTGAACCCAATGTACGTTGATCCATCTGATAAATATCCTCCAAGGGGTTCCTTTTGAAACATTGTATAAAAAATGTTATAGCGAAACTTCCGAGGTATCTCATATGCAACAACGAAACCCCAAGACCTTGAGCTCTGATACCAAATGTTATGATCTAAATGCTTACAAATATCATAAAATAATAGAAGTACAATCCATTTATAGAATGTCAACATGGAGCACAACTCCAATATAGATAAGTTACACAATAACTCCTTAAATAATAGGAGAACCCCCTCCAAATAACCAAATACCTTTCATACTTCACAATTCACTCCCTCAATAATGAATACATGATGCAACATCCCTAGCCACCTTCTGGTATATGCCACATAAAATTTTTGAATTGTATAAAAAATTAAAACATACAAATATTCTGCAAATACACCGATTCATACAGAATAATAATAGAAATATACATGAAACATACACAAGAAAAAAACATAAAAACAAATTCATAAATAATGATGCAACACATAATTTAACACATAATTGACAGTTACATTTGATAAAAATATCACCTAATGCATGTATACCTTCCACTTTCCTCCCATCCATAGACCACACTACCCGTAATATCAACACTAGGTCACCCTTGAGCTGGGCTAAGCTTTACCAGGGAAAAGGGAATATTAAGCCAGTCTGAGGTTTGACAAGTAGAATAATTTCTCAGTCCAAGGTGCCCAACTACTGAAACTATCCTATAGTCTCTCATTCCCCACATGCATGTCCCACCCCAGAAAGTGTGCCCCTTCTCTACTTAATAGTCATTCGGCTGCACCACTTCCATTTTAGGGTGTCACCAACATGCCAGAAAGGGAGTCTCAGAGCCCTGTAGCCATTTACCATCGCACCAGAAAACAATTCTGAGTAGCTTCTCACCTAGAGAAACTACTCACATGCCTGAAAACCCGCTTCTTTGACGCATAAAATCTCTCACTCAGAGTGTCATCACATATAGTTGTCAACGACAATATGTTTTCCAAGTTGTTTGGGGAAATAAGCTTCGGGAGTTTCAAAGTGAGAAGTGTGTGGAATTCCCGAAGTGTCGAAGCCCGAACTCCTGAAATAATCTGAGCCATCAAAATCTGAGGATGTGTGGAGGCAGATCACTTGCTTCGGAGTTCAGTGATCAGGAGAATTGTGGGAGTTAAACATTGCAAAGTCTTGAAGGCTCGAAGTGAATCTAAAATGTTGATCAACAAGATCCACGTGTCGTCAGATCCATAGCTCCGAGTAAAAGAACAGAAGTTAAGCGATATTTGAGTTTTGATTTTCTTGGACCCTGGAGGCCCGAAGMAGATCTCGGTCATCGATTTGAAAAGGGAAGATCCGATCCATTGATCTAAAAGGCACCAGATCCGGGCCATTGATYAGGAAGCCTCATCTCAGATCACAAGATCAATGGTTGTGCTCCATTAAGGGGTCAGAAGGTGCACACGTTTTAAAATCTCAGGGGCGGGCCGCAATCAGAATCGTGATTTTTAGAAAGGGACGCATGGAGGTTCATGGTGAATTGCGGGGACAAAAGAAGTTTAATTTGAGATCACCCTTGGTAGTGCCCACAATCATGTAATTGAATAGGGTCATGGCCCTAGGTCACATTGAATATGGAGTGATGGAGAGGAGTTGCGGCAAAGGCCGAAAGTGCCCATATTTGGTCATAGAAGAAGATCTTCTTGGCCTTGAGGTGTCGATATTGTCTCAAAGAAGTCATGGGAACCTCCTGAAACATTAATGGGTGTTGGGCCTCATCCTGATCTCGATGAAGGTAGTTATTGAAGATGGGGGTAGCAGTTGAGACCTCGTCTCACCCCATAAATGGAAAACATGCAGAGAGAGGTCGTAAAGGCAGACTGACAATTAGAAGCTTCCTTATGGACAAATTTTCCTATAAAGCACATAATTTCCCCTGGCTCGCATCTGACATGAGGAGGCCTGCACAATCTGACAAAGAAAGCGTAGAATGAAAGCATTAATGAAGTGGTCTGATCACACTCCTGGTGGTTGCAACATTTATGAGTATATATAGGTAGTTTTAGTATTTTGTTATGGTCAAATAGTTGAGATAGGCTCCCTGCTATTGTAATATTTTGATTGAGAACAACTAGTTCTCTGGATATGTATTTTTTTTTTAGACATCTTGTTTAATCTAAGTCATCTTTCTTACTCCATCTTATTTTCCTTTGATACTGAGAGAGTTCATGCTTGATATATTCACATGGATTGTTGTAACTGTATTATGATAAATGTTTGATTATAGTACTGTTATAATTTCTTTCAGCTTCCTTGAAATTTGAATCCACGAGGACCTTGTGTTTAAGTTTTTCCTCCTTAGGCTGCTGGAAAATCTAATATTCATAGTGGACCTCTACACCTTTCTCACTAAGTCTTCCTCCTATTCACCTTTACTCCAACTTACTGACTGAAGTTGATACAAGACCTCAATTGCTTGTGCATGCTAGCCAAGATTTTCTGAGTTGGAACGTTATTATCTCGAGTATTATCCATTTGACCCCTTTAAAACTCATTTACATTTACTCTATAAACTGATGGGTATTGGGCTTATCCTCATTACAGTCTGAGAGTGATTCATAGTGATAACATTAATGGTGCCATTTCTGGGGACAAATTTGAGCAGATTGAAGAGCTCCCTCGGAAGAACGACATAGATCCAACTCTTGATGGTAGACAAGAGACGGATACAAAAATTGACTAAAATCATCTACCTGACAACTCCACATCAGAGACTCCACTGGCGAGTATCCTATTGACAAAAATATGAAGGGAATGACTAGGTATCATCTTATGAGATTTCTTCATGAAATTTTGGTTTTCTTTGTCAACTCATTTTTGTTTTTCCCTTCACATATAAAGAGGATCATATTTTTCTTTGTTTATTCGGTTGATCACGAACCTTCCTTTATATATCCATCCTTGGAAGAAGAAGACCTTCTTTCTGCCTGTGTTGTAGATGCTGATATTATATCCTCAACTCAGCCTAGTCATAAATATGAGCTTCATATTGAAACCCCTCCTGAACTCAATCACCCTTGTAGCCCTGGGGACGTTGAAACTGATCCATAGCCTCCTCAAATATCATCACATCCTATTGTTATTGTTGAGCCTTGCCATCAGTGTTTTAAGCCTCATATTCATCCCACTAGTTTTCAAACTAGAATCAGAGACAAGTTGTTTAAACATTTAAAGCTTCCATATCATCTTCATCCTTATCCTCTTGATTTCTTTAAGTACTTTCCTCATTTTTCTAGATAGGATCATGTTACAGCTAAGAGGCATGTGGAGGATTTTGAGAATTTTATTGATCAGTTTGCGATAGTTCATGAGGATGTTACCATGAGGTTGTTTTCCAAATCCTTGTTAGGAGATGTTGTTGTATGGTTTAAGGGTTTGGGAGCTGACTCCATTGGTTCTTGGTTTGAGCTATACAATGATTTTTTAAAGTGGTGGGAACATAGTTACCAGCTTAATGAGAACTCTACAGAGTTCTTGTTTTTTGGGGGTCAAGTTTTTTACCTTGTTTTTAAAAATGGTGATACTGGTAGCACCTCCCTTCCATTTTTAGGTGTTTTTTGATATTTTAAATTTTCATATACATAATGTTTCCACTTTTTTTTTTAAATGCTTGTTTTTTCATTTATTTTCAATTTATTTATATATTTATTTTTATTTTATTTTTTATTTTTTATCAACATTGTTTTTAGTCATTTTTCCATGCTTCATTCAATCTTAAAATGCTTTTTACCATTTACATTTTTGAAAATATGATTTTTCCTTTCCTTAATTAATTTATAGTTCCATACTTTTTTAAATATAGTGGAAAATATCATTTTTAACAATTTTTTTACCTTTACTTTAATAGATAGAAAATCATTGTAGTTAAATAACACTATATTTAAACATTTAGCAAAAGAATAAAATTGTTTTTTTTATAAATTAAAACTAAAAAAAACTAAGAAAAATAAAAGAATTGAAATTTAAAAAGAAAGAAAAAAAATTAAAAAGAAAATTTATAATTGAAATTTAAAAAAGAAAGAAAAAAAAAAAATTAAAAGAAAATTTTATATAATTACTCAATCAAAAATTTTTTATAAAAAAAATTAAAGTGGAAAAAAAAAACAAAAATATATATAAATTAAGGTTGAATGAGAAATATAAACAAGGATTTCTCAAAAAAATAATAAAAAAAAATTGAAATTATTTAAAATTTAAACAAAATATAATAAAAACATAATATATATATATATATATATATATATATATATATATATATGTATGTATGTATGTATGTATGTATGTATGTATAACATGGGGGTGATGTCGGGCATCAGCTTCCTACTCTCACACAAGCAAGGGCTGTGTCCAAAGTTGGACGTCAAAGAGTTCTGTGTCTCATGGATTCCTAATTTCATGTTATATATATACAAGCATACCCATAAATATAACTCATATAATATATAGATATACATAATATAATTATATATTATGTTTTTTTTTATTAATTTTTTTTATGTAATTTTATGCTTAGTTATCTTTTCATTTTACTGTAAACTACCACATATCCAAATTCTAGATTCCTAATTCAATATGATTCCACTACTTAACATATCTTCTATTTGTGCAAGCTTGCCACATGTATATCTAAGTTGGTTAAACCCTATGCAGATGTACTCAAATAAAAAAAAATTACATCAAAGATGACTTTTTAGCAACCACAAAGTATCTTATTTTAAAGTGTTTAAATAGAAAGAATTCAAACCAATAATAAGTAATTTTTAGCACATAATAGGTGGTTTGTTTTAATTAATTTTATTGCTTACTTACTCATAAACAATATAGTAATAAAGATGATAGTATATATATATATATATATATATATATATATATATATATATATATATATATATATATATATATATATATATATATAAACAATTACACTTGTATAATTTTAATCTTAATCTTTCAAATATATATATAACTCTATGAAATATTAAATCTTTTAAATATTAAATATATATATTTCATGAGAATATATTTGAAAGATTTTTTGTTTAAAATAAAATATTTCCATAGAGTTATACGTTGTCATGTCATATGTGTCCCATGTTAAATATTTGAAATATTTCATGACTTGTTTTATATATATATATATATATATATATATATATATATATATATATATATATATATATATATATATATATCATGTTATATATATATTGATTTTTTTAATTAATTGCAATTTTTTTATTTTATTTTAATTATTTTGTTAATATTTTATATATATATATATATTTTAATTTTGACATGATTTTAGTATTTTATTTGTTTTTATTTTTATTTTTAGGTTTTAATGGATTTTTAATATATATATTAAAATTTGTTGTTTTGGAAAATTCTTAAATATTTTTCATTCTTTTAGTTTTGTTTTAATCTATTTTTAATGGTTTTTTTTTTGTTTTTTTTTTTTTTTTTAAATTCCAGTTTTGAATATATATTTTAAATGTATTGTTTTCATGGCATTATGTATTATGTTGTGTTTAGCGTCTTAAACTAAGATTTTAAAAGTAAGCATTTAAGGGTTGATTTAATGATTTTGTTTGCAGTCACGATGATTTTGATTACCACTTTAAAAAAACTATCATTTTAATACACCAAATTTAAAATGGGTGCTATCGGTAGCACTACATTTCAATTTGATGGTTGATTTTGTGGTTTTGGTTTTAATGGTCCAGGTTGCTCAAAATACAATTACAAAATATCTATAAATTTAACGTTTTGAAAAAAACATTAAAAAATTTGTAACATCCTTTTTTTAGGTGTCGATTTGAAGGTTTTTTTGAGCTAATGTCTAAGTTTTGAAGGTCATGTTTGAAAAATGTTGTAATTTTGACCCTGTTTAAAAAAATGGTGCTATCGGTAGCACTACTTTTTTATTTGGGGGTTGATTTTGATGTTTTTTATGAAAAAATATGGGTTTTGGGGGCTAGAGTTCTCGTTTTGAGGTCACAGTCCTTATTAAGTTGGTAACTATGTTTTGGGTGAGAACAAGTCCCTTGATCACTACTGGGGTACTTTTAATGACTTGAGAAGAGGGGAAGATGAAGCCTTGGTTGTCTTCAACAAGAGGTTTTATAGTGTTTATCATAGTATGCTTGTAGAGAACAGACTGACATAGTCTGCTGCCATGGTGTACTATGTCATGGTTCAACATTAAGAGCTTGTCATTCTCCTAAGAGAAAGGAAATCTACATATTTATCATAGTTATTCATGGATGCTGAGGATGTAGAGGAGAACATCTGAGCTTGTGGAAGGATTCAAAATCAGTTTCATCTTAACTCTAAATGTAAGGCAGTTTTTACCTGTTGTCCCTATGAAGAAAATACTGTGGATAATTTTGTATTCGACACAAGTATCTATGAGCAACCCTGTCTTGATGAAAATCATGTGTATGAACATCTAGAAGTAGCAATTACTAATGTTCCTGAAATGGATATTTTTAATAGTTATATTCTTGATGAAATTAAAGTTTTAAAGGTTGATCATAGACATGAAAGACAACCATTTTTTATGGATATTCTAGTGATGATGAGCTGGAAGATTATCTTGTATTTGATCACTATGAAGATAGTAAGGATGATCCAGAAGTTGGCCTTGTCACAGAAGACACAACCCAAGAGTTTGACTAGGAGCATCCCTTAGTTGAGGCATGTGAAGAGATCCTTTATACACAACCATAAGTAAATCAACAATCATCAGTGGATCAATAGCCTCCTACGTCCATCCTTCTTTCACTTGTACCTACAGTTCATAGAAAGCAACTTTTTGACCCACGGATTCCTATGGATTTCATTCAATCAAGTGTGCATGTAGAGGACATCAAGTGAGTTATCAGCAACTTTGAAACAATGAAGGTAACCTTTCATAAGTTAATCATCTGTTGCCTTCAGTTTGATGACCCTGTCATGAGTACATAAAGTTACACTTTTCAAATGCTTTGGAGCATGCAGGATTGATCTTTTTATCAACATTTGAAGGTAATATGGGTGATCATAAGAATGAAATTAGTCAGTTGTCAAACTTTCCTTGTCTATTATGGATCATTTCCAATGAAGCGAAGGATTCAGTTATCAAACAGTTTGACTAGCTATGGTGGAATTTTGATTTCACCTAGCATTTTGTAAAAGTTAGTTAGCTTAGGTTTTGTACATAAACAAGCTCCCTCAGGAGCAGGTGCGTTTTCTTTCATTTTTAGAATAGTGTACTTGTTGTCCTGTTTTCTTCAATAGGATGTTTTTTTAGCATGAATCCATAGCCCAATGCAAAAGGCGACTGGAGTTTCTAAGTGAGAAGTTTATGGAATTCCCAAAGTGTCGAAGCTCGAACTCCCGAAATAATCTGAGCCATCAAAAGTTGAGGATGCCTGGAGGCATATCCCTCGCTTCGGAGTTCGGTGCTCCAGAGAATTGTGGGATTTAAATATTGCAAAGTCCAGAAGGCCCGAAGTGAATCTGAGTCATTGATCAATAAGAGCCACGTGTCATCAGATCCATAGCTCCAAGTAAAAGCACAGGTGTTAAGAGAGATTTGAGTTTTGATTTTCTCGGAGCCCGGAAGCCCAAAGCAGATCTCAACCATCGATTTGAAAAGGGAATATTTGTTCCATCAATATAAAAGGTGCTAGATCTGGGCCGTTGATCAGGAAGCCTCATCTGAGATCACAATATCAATGGTCATGCTCCATTGCGGGGTCGGAAGGTGTGCATGTTTTAAAATCTGATTGGCGTGCCGCAATCGAAATTGTGGTTTTTAGAAAGGGAAACATGGTGGTTCATGGTGAATTGTGAGGACAAAAGTAGTTTTATTTCAGACCACCCTTGTTACCACCCACAATCACGCAATTGCATAGGTTCATGTACCTAGTTCACATTGAAGATGGAGCGATGGAGAGGAATTGTGCCAAAGGCCGAAAACACTCATATTTGGTCACATAAGAAGATCTGCTTGGACTTGAGGTGTCGTGATTGACTTGAAGAAGTCGTGGGCACTGCCTGAAACATTCATGGATCTCATGACGTGACATGAAAACCCAACACCATTTTTTAATTTTGGGCACAAAACCTGATGTACACGGGTTGTAGTGATGCAAGCTGTGTATACACATGTTGTACAATAGGTAGGGTGTGTATATGTGGAAAATAATGTTTTTATCTATGGGATTTGAAAAAAGGGACTTCAAGTCTGCATAGGGAAATCGAACAAGGCCTTATGAGAAAATTTGCATAGGGTGTGGAAAATCTTGCTATAACATATGCCCCCTAATGTGTGACGTAAGAGGAGTATCTGCGATGACCGAAATATATTATAATACCTACAAGTGGAGTAATGGAGATCCAACTGGACGAGCTAGTTGCTCATTACAATCTACACTGACTTTGTGCACATGACTGCCAATTTGAATTACACTACAGATCCATGTGAAAATATACCAAATAGTTGTTCAAGGCCATGAGTAGGCAATACAAAGGAGGCTACATGCCAAAGGTTGTCATAGTCATGAATAAGGCCCAATAAAACCAGTCTCAAAATCAATCTAAAGATATCTGTATACAATGGAGCACAATCTGATCTCCCATGATCATTGAAGTCACATAGGTACTGGTCCAATGAAAGATAACAATAGCTCACGAAAGCTACGACTATGAACTGATGTCTTCAAGTCTTCTACATAATCCACCAAAGGTGCAAGTCTACATTGTGTGAATAAAGGAGTTGAGGTCGAACACAATGAGACTTTGTTTAATTACCGATCATTAAGGTATACCATTAAAAAATGCAAGACAACCTACCGATAATGAAATTAGGTATCAAGGAATCGAGTACATTCTTACAAGTGTGAATATAGGTGTTTGGGTTGAGAACTTTAACAATCCATTGATCATGAGACATTGATATATTCCCAAATGTCAATGGCAAGAGAACCTGCCACTAATGAATGCACGCCTCTAGGTACTCATAGGACTCTAGGTCTCGTCTCCAGAATAAATGAATTGAATTAGATGGAAGGAGACCCGATGAAAGGAGAGCATTGAGGTATATCTCATCATTCAGCATGAGGTACAAAGAAGGAGCTTGATGATTTGGAGGAAATCAGATGAAGAACATGTTCACGAACCAATGACCCTATGCATACTTCATGTGTGCAAGATGCAAGTGGTACATGAAAAAGACCCTCTAAATAACAACCAATAAGGAAAATTGCTGACAAAAGCGAGGAAACCACCAATAAGGCTAATGGCATACAAGAAACTACACGAATTCTAATGTGTGAATAAATTTCTTGTCTTCAAACACAAGGGAAACCACCCAGTCAACGACCAATGAGGAGATGTCAATTGTTGGGTTCAAGGTTACCTACCAATGATGAAATTAAGACCAGGGTGCACAATACAACTACAATTTCATATAACTCTGAGTTGCATTGACGGTAAGATCGACATACAAAGTCAATAGTTCTGAGGAATGGCTGACACAGGTTGATAGACATATTTTGAACAAGAGCATGAGACATATGGGAGACTCTAGCATCATAGACTCAATGATGAAACTTTGATATGCAGGAGGAGTCAATCACTCTCCATAAGGATTGGAAGAGTAACCAGTCGAGGGAGTAAACTCTATGTAAGGATCTCATCTTTCGAAGGTCATGCTAAACCCAAAATTTCGATGACAAGTGGACTCAATTTTTTTTTGCTTTGTTCAAAGGCAACACAACTGCTACCGATATAAGATAATATTATTTTCGTGCCCGTATTTTTTTGTTTTTTTATAGTCAAATGAATGCTATGATATAGAGGAGGAAACACGTGTTGCAAGTAAGAAATATAGTTCTAGAAGTGGAACATACCTATGCTCAATGTAAGGAGGTGTATGTGGGAGATGGACACTCGTGGGAATGTTTCGTCTTGGGTATAGGGTGTCAAGTTGTAAAGGATATAAAAAAGGCTCTTCTTGGCTGATGATGAAAACTGATGAGGTGAAAGGATTATAACGCAAAATTGAGAACCAACAATAGGCTCAATACTGCAAGCAAGAGAATGAGATGCAATTAAAACTTAACACAAAAAAATGTCCTTTTTCGTAATATTATTCTACTTGGTTTGAAAAAGGGATAAAATTGCACCAAATAGACATCCTTTCAAATCCAATTTACGAGAGTGAAAGAGACAAGTTCACTCAACAATCTTTTCTCTTTTTGAGAGAGTCGGAAAAGAGTTTAAATCAAACTCATTGGGGGTCCTCTAAGTATAGGTCAGCATGTTTATGAGTAATAAATGAGTCTCAAACATAAATTCATGTATTATCTATAAGGGACTTCGGGTCCTACGGACAAAAATATCTACATGGGCACCGAATGAAGCGGGGGATATAACTAGAGTACCCATGTTTGGTAAGTCTATACCATTCGATAACGACACTTGTATTTGTAGATAGAAGGTTCTCTGTTTCTATGAAATGGGTTCGTATCTAAGGCATATAAGTGACAGTCATAGTATGATGCAATTTTGCATGATGGATTTGATACCTGTAACCTATCTTACATGTCGGGTAACGAAAATACCTGTCCAAAGTTATGAATGGGCGACATGGCATTGAAAACTGCAAGAATCCCTGGATAAAAATAGAAAAACCAACTCCATCCACTTTCGTATTAGTCCATTAGGCCAAAATATTGTATGAAACTAGGCAAAGTGGGTAAAAATTTGTTATAAATAGTAAAAAAAAAACAATTTTACTATACAATTTGTATTTTTTACCTAAATAGTGCATTTTGGACCAAATTGCCTTTGAATTTCAACTGGTGATTGCTAGAGCTACGAGTGACAAAATCGACGACCGTCTATACTAGGGGATTAATATTTCTCTCCTCTTTCTTTTCAGTGGATTAAAATTTGTAATTAGGCCTAATTTTTTAATTTATTTAGGGCGCAACTTCAAAACTAAGGTGTACACGGGCTACAGTTCATCGAGTTGCATATACGCATAATTATACGTGATTGTTTGAAAAACAACCAATGTATAAGATGTTGATTTTTCAATAGACAGGGATTAAACATGAATTTCATTCCATTTTAGCATTTTACTTCCAAGATCAAAGGAAGAAACACCATGCACAAGTACACAAGAAGTATCCTGGGAAACCCTTCTCAACAAGGGAAGAAAACCCTAACCAATCCTTTGCTATATTCTTCAAGAGAAATACCTCCACCACCATAAACACCTATCACACAAAAGGGTTCTCAGAAACCCTAGAAACCTAGCGCCCAAGAGAGGTGCACACTTTTCCGAAGAACAAGTGTTTGCTGAAATTTCCAAACTCACACTTGTGATATAATTCTTCAATGGGAAATTTACCTTTTCTTATATTAGAATGAACCTGTCAACGCAAGTGTCTATTGGAACAACAGGGCTGACCTCACTAACTCACAATATAATTAATAATTACCATATTTATTATCTGTTACATTAAGGTGGGGTCGACCTGTACCCTTTACATTACAATTAGGGTTACAGGTAAGTCTGACTCTTGAAAAATATAGGAAGGGATCTCATACACCCACTAGTGCTCAACCACTAGGGGCACATCCATAGGGATTTCCATATATCTATCTCACTATGTCTCATAGGAGAACCACACTCACTAGTGTTCAACCACTAGGATAACGTTCACATGTGCTCATCCACAGGCACATCCAACTCAACAGATCTTCTTTCCCATTGCATTACACATGAGAGTCATATGGAGTTCATCATCTCAACTCTCTGCTCATAGGAGGATTATACATTTTTTTCATCTCTGTCTCATAATGTTAAGGTCCTAGCCTACACATAGGTAGATCAATGTATTCGGATGTAATAAAGGTCAATATTAATAAGACCTTTCAATAAAATAGAATAAGGCGGATGTAAGAAGACCTAATAGAAGCTTCCACTTCTAGAAGGATCTTCCTCTAGATGCTTCTCTTAA
>SNQJ01S0010764.1:220069-233340 GCA_010110895.2 Picea sitchensis | reverse complement strand
AAGTGCTATTTTTGTTGCTATTTCGTATATCATTTCTGTGTATTGTGAAGATTATGCTGGATATTTTACTGTTATTCTGTCATTTCTAGCATTTCATTTCTATTCTGCATATTTTATATATCTGGTATCTTGCACATAATGATGCACCCAGCTCATGGGAATTCACACGTTCACCTTGTTCTCAACCACAGGTATGTCTAACTCAACATATCTTATTTCTCATTGCGTTACATAGGAGAATCATCTGGAGTTCTTCTCAAATATCTATAAGAAGGAGGCCATCACTATGTTCTAGTTCTTTCCTAGATAGGAAACACACACCCATATTAGGGGTTCTCTCTCAGGTCTGTGTCCTGGAGGATGTCTCATGCAGTTGTAATCATCGACACTCCCTCTTAGCTAGGGAGGCATTCTCTACCAGGTCAAGTCTCTCATGGAAATACTCAAACTTTGTCTTGGCAAGCTGTTTGGTGAAGATATATGTGATCTTTGCATGGGTAGGAAGATATTGCACGTGTATTGTATTCCTTTTCACCATGTCTCATATATAGTGATATTTTATCTCAATGTGTTTCGATTTGTCATGAAACAAAGTGTTCTCGAAGAGCTTCACACAACTCTGGTTATCAAAATGAATAGTAATAGGATCCATATCATGATCAAATAATTCAGTCAGAAGTTTGTGAAGCTATACTACTTCGTGGACTGCTACACTCAATGCAATGTATTTTTCTTCTATTGTACTAAAAATCACAGTGCTTTGTTTCCTACTACACCAGGAAACCATGGAAATATCCAGGGTAAAACAACAATCAGATGTTCTCTTATGATCCATTGTACATTTTTCTCAATCTGTATCGGTATATCCTTGTAAACTCAAGTTCACACTGGAGGCACATCTCAAGCCATATCCAACTGTTCCTCATAGATATCTCAATACATATTTTGACGATATCCAGTGCGTATGTCTTGACTGACTCATGAATTGAATAAGTACATGTATATAATGTTAACTAGATATATAAGTGATCCAATTAGCCATGGATCAATATCGTCTGAATCATCACCATTAATTTTCTTCAAATTCATCACCATTGGTGTAGGCATGGATTTGCATTATGTCATATTGAAATTCTTTAATATTCCCACTGTATATTTTCCTTGACTCAGGAAAATATTATTAGTCCTCTTTCATACTTCTTATCCCAAGAAGTAGTGCATCATACCCAGATGCTTCATCTCAAAATCAAAAGTCAAAGTTGTCTTGTATCCAACAACAAGGCTTCCGAAATAAGTCATCAAAATTAGGCTCTCATCACCAACAATGTAATAATATAGGTTTGGATCAGCAACACCCTTGATGAAACCCAAACTCATAAAGATTCCATCCATATGATGTAGTTTCCAACTCATGGATGGTAGTATGGATGGAAGTGTATCGGGCTTACTGGATCAAGTGTCTCGTCATAGAAAACTCCCTTTGTTTGTGGGAATCCTCTGGAAACAAATATCTCTTTGTATTTATCGACACTTCCATTAGATGCATGATTGATCTTATATATCCACTTGGAAGTCACCATATATTTATCCATTGGTCTCAGAACAATGTCTCATACATCATTATTTAAGATATACTAGTATTCTTTTGTCATGGAAACCTTCCATACATGTTCACTTGTCGCTTCTCCATGTCAAGAAGGCTCATAATCAAGGATGAAGAGTATCTCAAAAATATATTTTCTTTCTCAAGATGTGCATTGAGGGGTTTGTGTGTTCCTCTTCCTCTTGCAGAATTTCTTGAGGCTAGGCAGGCAATTTATGCCTTACTACAATATCTCTGGGCATATCAACTAGAGAAACTAGATCAACTGGAATAATGTATGTCTCCCTCTGAACTGTTGAAGGTGGAGATGGTATTGTCTCATTGTCAATCTCCATATGAGATTCTCTAGATATTTGAAGGGTTATCTCTTCTTCAAAAGAAACATCTATGCTAGTATCAATCTGTCTCTGACAAAGGATGTAGATTTGATATGTCTTCGAAGATTCATTGCTATCTCATAAATGTATCCTTTCTCCCTGAACGGTCTAGCTTGGACCTTTTCTCTTTAGGTACATGAAAAATACACTGGTCACCCAAATATCCTAAAGTGTTCAATATTGTGCTTCAATCTGTTGAAGGCTTCTTCGGGAGTTATGTTCTTGAAAATCTGGTGAGGACTCATATATTGTCTCATGCATGCTTCTGCCCACATAATCATAGAAATATTTTGATCATGTATTATTGCATTCATTGACTTAATGATGGTTATGTTCTTCCTCCTTCTCAAATAGTTTTGACTCCCTCTAAATTCTGAAGTATAACCACCTTCCTTTGTTGTCAACCTTCCTAAAACAAGAGAACAAACAAAAGGAAACAAAACAAGAATATCTCCCAAAGGAGACTAATGAGTACATCTCTGAAGTCAAAACAAATTAAGGATAGTTTTCATAGCTACAACACCTATTTTTAATGTAGCAACTTTACAAATGTAGGTTAGAGGAATGATAATTAAAACAATCAAACTAGAGTCTTCACTTTCAATGTTTTGTTCCAATGAATGCATTGAGATCCCTTTGGATCCATGACTTCAGTAAAGGTTCCTTCCTCCTAGAATTTCCCTCATGACAATGATGCAAATAATATATACAAGTGCATACCTGAGGATGCTAATATGATTTATCCAATGGAAATTGTATGATCTCTATCCTCTGAGATATTTATGAGGAAGGTAGTCGCGATGTCACATTTTTTCATCTTGTTGTTTTGAAGTTGGCCCTTCAATGTAAGGGCTTGAGTAGATGCTTGGCTTCCTTGTCTTGGCATCATCTTCTTTCCATTCATTGATAGTTTTCTTTGATAAACATTTTTTTATCACTCTAAATAAGTATTGCTATGAAGTCTTGTCTTCCAAGAAATTGAAGTTGCTTGATACATCAAACTTGTCTTCCATCATAGTTTTGTTCATCATAAATTTAGATTCTTCACAAACCCTTGTCAACTGGGCTAGAAACCCTAACAGCTAGGTTGGGCTAGAAACCTTAGGTTTTTTTGGGCTTATGAATGCCAAAAATAAGCCTTGAAAGTCATAAGAGCACAGGTAATCTTGAAGGATTATTCAAAGAGCTGGATAAACCCTAAAATAGGAAATTTGCAGAAATTTGTGGAACCCTAGAAACCCTAGGGCCAAAAATAAAAAAATCTCAAATTTTCACTTTAAAATCTTCTGGAGGTGCATTGAAGGAGGTCGTACCCTCTTGTCCAAATCTTATCCCCAATTTCCAAGTGTGAAGTGCTAAAAAGGATAAAAATGAGAGGGTCATACAGATTTTGCAGAAACCCTAGAGGGTTGTACGGATTTGCAGAAAAGGGAGGATGACTACTTTATGTTGGCATGTTTTACAAGAAGCGTGTACTTTTCACTGATGACAAGAACAACAATGATGATGTAAAATAGGAAAAGCATAAGCTTAGGAGGAGAAGAAAACAATATGAAAAGATTGAAGCTTAGAAGGGAAAGCGCCGTATAGAAACGTGATCTGGATCAAAATCCTTGATCGTGGATTTGCTTCAAGATTCTTCACAACCTTTAGATCAAATTAAGTGAAGGGTATGATAAATGGGGAGAAAATTTTGAGATTTGAAATCCTAGAAGTCGAGAGAGCTAGAGAGCCAGAGTAAATTTCAACCATCAGATCATTATAAAGTGGAAGGAGAGGATAAGTTAGAATAAGGGTGCGCTAATATCAGAGACCAAAAATTAGACGCTCAGATCTATGGTCGACAAGGCATGTTGGACCCCTAGATATTTCTTCCTTTAACCATGGTGGGGGGGTCTGAGTTGGTGGTATTTCTCATGTGAGACCCTCATACATGTCACCTTCCTGTCAACTCGGACCCCCCTCTCTCATTACCACTTACATCCTAACCCCCCTTCCGAGTAAACCACCAAACCACTCATACATACCACCTCCACGCTCCGACGTCACACTCCAATACCACGCTCCGACGTCACACTCCAATACCGCGCTCTGACTCCAACTCCACTACACTACCTACACGTGTCACCCACATCAGTAGACCAACTCAACAAGGGCATGTGGTAGACCACGTCAGCAAGGACATGTGGAAGACCACGTCAGCAAGGACATGTGGAAGACCATGTCAACAAGTACACATGGCATAATCAGATGATGACAAGTGTCAAGGGGAAATTGGCTCGCACCATGTCAACAAGTGACGTAATCAAGCTACATCACTCTAGGACATTTACTTTGGGAGTTTCATCACTAACAAATGTCAAAAGTCTCGAAGTCCTGAAGGACAAAGGTCCGAAGTCTCTCTCATTCGTCCGATCTGAAGATCACTTTGGGTGCACTTTCAACCGTTGATCTAGTTCAATGGAAGGACAATGTAAGTGGAAGTGTTAATTGACAGAAAGCAGTCTCCACCGCCTATGACTTATTCAGCAGGTGACCACTCTGGAGGAGAATGAAGCAGCGATTAGGATAAAGTCCCGAAGTCCCAAACACTGAAGACCCGAAGATGACCCTGGTCATTGATCACTAAGAGGGGTACGTGTTAGAATATTATGCATTCAGGTGAAAGCACTCTAGGAGAAATGAGTGCATAGGAGTTGAAACTCCCAAAGCCCAAAGTGCCAAAGTCACTCATGATCCTTGATCATGAAGGAGGGTACATGTCAATAGATCATTGACTCCAGGTGAAAGAGTTCATGGACAAGAGAAGCACTGAAGAGTCGAAAAGGTCGAAGTCTCGGAGCAAAGGATAGTCATTGAATTAAGGAGGACATATGTCAGCAGATCTTCTACTTTGGAAGATATCTAGTTAGAAGAAATGAGAAGTTGAGATTCGAAATATCTAAAGTTCGGAGACCCGAAGGAGATCTCGACCATTAATCCGAGAGGGACATGCATCAGTGGATTTTCAACTCTGGAAGATTAACGTACGGAGGAAAGAAAGTTTTGAGATTTGAAACTCCCAAATCCCAGATCATGAAATAAATTACATCTGGTGATTTAGGAAGGTTAGATCTGATCCACAGATCGTGGAAGAAAAAATATGAATAGTTCATTCAGGAGCATTGTCAAGATAGTGATATCATCGATCCCATTGCATTGCAAGGATTAAATATGCATGAAATTTAAAAAGATGAAGGCGGGCCTCAATCGAAACCATGGTTTTGGATAAAGGACATGTGGAGGCTCGTAGTAAATTGCAGGGCAAAAAGTAGTTTGATACAAGCCACCTTTAGATGCACCCATAATATTGTGGTCACATGAGATATTCTCCCAAGGTCATATCGAGAAATGGAGCTAGCACTCACTAGAATGAGATCAGGAAGAACCTTTTGAATATATGTTTGGTCACCATCGATGGTCATGTGAAGGAAGGGGATTAGAAGCCAAAGAAGCCAAAAATGACTGACTATAACTACCAGAGAAGACGAAGAGTAGCCACTGCAAAAGAAGCCAAATAATCTTAGGATAACGCCCATTAGTGATGTACAGGTTCAGGATAATTTCCAGAGAAAATGAAGAGTTCGAATGATGATCAAGAAGAGAACTCGGCATGAGTAGGACTTGTAGAACAAAGAATATTTGTTGCACCTGAAGTGGAGATTGGAGGTGTAGTGTATAAGATGTAGAGGCAACACAGAGCTTAAAATATTGAAGAGAAGATGGACAGAGGAGTGTTGTGCGAAGGAAGAAAAAGAGAAGAGCATAGAAGCAGAAAGAAGTAGAAGAACAATAGACCATAGAAGATGAAGAAGGCATAGGAGACATGGAGTTGTAACAAAACATATCAGAGACACAACAAGTAAGTAAAAAGTTTTATATCTCAAGGTGGTAGGGTGGTGCTAGGGATTATTGTTGTCCTCATAGGTTCAAGTGGGTGCTTGAACATAGGGAGTTGTAGCTTCCATATGGTTGTATCTAGAAAAACCAGGGTGGTAGGGTGGTGCAAGGGAGAACCATTGTTCTTTGCTATATAGGTTGGTTCCTGTGTGACTGGAATTTGGTGCTTCCATCTAGTTGGCGTTGGAACTCTCAGGGAGTTGGTGCTTCCTTCTAGTGGGTGCTATAGAAATCAGAGGGTTGGTGCTTAAAGATATATGATGTAAAGAACATAAAATATTGCCTATCATTCTAAGAAGAAGATGTTTTCTCCCTTTATGGGTTTCCTCATGAATATTTGCCTCTGTGTATATCATATGTGTGATTGATGCTTATTATTTCTATTATTCATGACTTGCATAATCTTGATGATCACTTGGAGAACATTAATCATATTTCAATAGGCATAAAATTGTTTAAGCATAGTAACAATTGATTCACCCCCCCCCTCTCAATTGTCTTAGTATTTCCAACAATTGGTATCAGAGCAGGTTCCTTTTAGCTAAAGGTAGATCAATAAGCTTAAACATGACAAATCATGAAGGAAATTCAACCAATAAGCCTCTTCTATTTGATGGAACAAATGTTTCTTTATGGAAGGTTAGAATGAGAACATACATTATGGCCTTAGGTGTTGATGTTTGGGAAGTTGTAGAGACTGGATATATAAAACCTTTTGTGCTAGCTTCCAAAGACGATAAGTTAGAATTTAGCTTCAATGAAAATTCAATGAATTCTATCTTGAGTGGGCTTGTTGAAGCTGAATTTGTAAAGGTAATGCATCTTGATTCAACCAAAGGGACGTGGGATAAACTCATTAGTAATTATGAAGGAAATGAGAAAGTAAAATATGTCAAACTTTAGACATATAGATTAGAATTTGAACGACTAAAGATGAATGAGTATGAAAAAATTAATAAATATTTCTTAAGAGTTGAGGAGCTTGTGAATGCCATGAAGGGTCTTGGTGAGAAGATTGAAGACGCATTTTTAGTTCAGAAGATTTTGAGATCTCTACGTAATAGATTTAAGCCAAAAGTTTTTGCAATAGAAGAAGTGAATGATATTAAGATCTTGTATATTGATAATATTCTAGGAACTATGACTGCTTATGAAATGAGGAGAGGTAAATATAAACCCACCTCTAGAGAAGCATCATTTAAAGTAGATAAGAATGAGGATTCTGAGCCTGATGAAATTGAAGAAAAAATTGTGAGAAGACTAAAGAAAGGATCAGGCAAGTACCAAGGAAAATTTCCCTTCAAATGTTTTAACAGTGGAAATATAGGTCACTTTGCATCTAAGTGTCCACACAAGAAGAAGGACCAGAACCTTGAATGTGAAGAGAAGTACAAATCCAAGAGATTTGGTAAAAAGAAACATTAATGTGTAAACAATGATGACTCTTCAGGAGACATAGATAGTGACTCCTATTGTGAAGATAAGGTTAATTACTTTATGCTTATGACAAAAGAGGATTATGATGATAAAATAATAGGAAGTGATGTTAATGATGAAGAATTTGTGGTTGACTTGAAAGGAGAAATGATCAGTTCCCTAGAAGAAATTGCTAGACTCAGAGTTAAGAAGAAAAAGAAAAAAAAATGTTGATACAGTTCGAGAGAGATAGAAAAAAACCTGATGATGACTTTGCCCTGCTCAAAGTGGAATTATAAGAGGAAAATAAAATAGAGGACATTTTGAAACATCAGTTATCAGAGAAGAAGGAAAGATGTGAAACCTTGGAAGAAGAGGTATTAAAAACTAAAAAAGAGATGGAGAAGTTTAAAGCATTGTATCTCCAAAATATTCCAAGCATTAAAGCCTCAACAGAACTAAATGACATTTTGAGAAAACATAGATCTCCTTTGTTGAAGACTAGTTTAGGCTATGTAAGTGGCTCAAGCAACAAAAAAATAGAAAGCAAAGATCCAGTAAAGATGATCAAGTTCCAAGTCAACAGACAATCAAACCATGTGAATACTCTGCCACCAAAATATAATAAAGAAAAGGTAATCCTTGATAAAACACAAAGATCTTAGAAGATGGAGTAACAAATTCCAAGAAGAGGTCCATCCTTCAGGTACCAAAATTTGTTCCATGGTTACTGTTTTTACTGCTCTAATTTTGGTCATAAGATTGCAAATTGTCAAATTAAGTTTAGAGACATGCAATTGAGGAGATCAAGAAACAAACAATCTCTGCAACATAGAAATAAACAACCAACGAGTAAAGAAAGTTGCACCAATCACTTTGACCTATTTAACAATGAGCTCAAATGCTATAACTTTCATAACTTTGGCCACAAAGATGCAAACTCCCATCTGAATAATTACAAAGCAGATCCAAGGATAAAACCCCTAGCTAGAAATGCCAACACATGGAAAAAGAAAGATAGTGAAAAATGTGGTCTAGTACTTTCAGCTAAAAAACAAAAGGACCCCTGGTATATAGACAATGGATGTTCCAAGCACATGACTGGATACAAGGATAATTTTATGTCTATAAGTAAAAGAAAAACAGGAAATGTGACCTTTGGAAATGATGAACCAAGTAAAATCAAGGGTAAAGGGATGGTAAGTTTGAGTAATGGAAAAGGAAAAGTCCAGGATGTTCTACTTGTAGATGGGCTGAAACATAATTTTCTCAGTGTAAGTCAAATGTGTGACAGAGGATGTGAAGTGGTGTTCACTTCTAAAGATTGTAATATAAAGTATGTAAACTCAGGATAAGTGGTGGCTAAAGGCATAAGGATAGATAATAATGTATATGTGCTAAAATAATATAGAGAAGAGTGTCATATAAGAAAACATAATGAAATATGGTTATGGCATAGGAGAGTTGGAAATCTAAACTTTGACTACTTAATCAAATTCAAAAATCTTGAGGTAGTAAAAGATCTTCCAAGAATATCAAAGCCACAAGATTCTGTGTGTAAACCCTGCCAAGTAGGAAAGCTAACCAGGACATAGTTTAAATCCAAGACCTTTACTTCAATAGAGAAACCACTCCAATTAGTTCATATGGATTTGTGTGGACCATCAAGACAGGAAGGCACAGGGAAGGAAAATTACTTCATGCTGATCAATGATGATTACTCCAGACTCACTTGGGTTACGTTTCTGAAAGAAAAAGCTGACGCATTTGAGAAATTTAAAATATTTAAGTCTTTAACTGAGAATCAAACATGCAACATGTTAAAGGAAGTAAGATCATACATAGGAGGATAATTTATGTCAAGTGATTTCAAGAAATTTTGTGATAAACATGGGATCAAGAGAGAATACACAATCCCGGGAACTCCACAACAAAATGGAGTAGTTGAGAGGCAAAATAGAACAATTCAGTAAGTGGATAGGTCAATGATGAATGAGAAGAATATTGGTCAAACCTACTGGGTATAAGTAATACACACAACAATCCATATTATTAACAAATCCCACCTTAGACCACATAGTGACAAGACACCTTATGAATTGTGGTATGGAAGACCTACTTCAATCAAACACTTCAAAGTCTTTGGGAGTAAGTGCTACATAAAGAGTAATAATGAAAACATTTCCAAACATGATGACAAGGATGATGAAGGTATATTCTTAGGGTATGCTACAAACAATAAAGGATACAGATGCTATAATAAGAAGCTTCATAAATTGGTTGATTGTATTGACATACAATTGATGAAGAAATCCCTGTATGAGATGTAAGCAGTGTTAAATCAACAACAAAGGATATAGTTGAAATTGAATATGAATAGGTCCAAGAATTATAAATAGAAGACTTTGAGTCAGATGAAGATACAAATACTCAGGTAGACTCAAATCTTCAGACAACATCAAATCCTTCCTCTAGAATTACTCAAAAGAATCATCCTGCAAGTCAAATAATTGGTGAAAAAGACAAAGGTGTATAAACTAGGAGAAGGATAATCAAAGACACTGACAAATCACATATCGACCTCATATCCATGGTGGAACCCAATAACTTTAATGAATCCAGTAAAGATGTAAATTGGTTAAAATAAATGAATGAGGAACTGGATCAGATTGAGAAGAACAATACTTGGGATCTTGTTCCTAGAATTGTTGATAAGAATGTAATTTTCTCCAAATGGGTGTTTACGAATAAAATGAATGAGAAAGGAAACATTGTAAGAAATAAGGCTAGATTGGTTTGCAAAGGGTATGCTCAAATAGAAGGACTGGATTTTGATGAAACATTTGTGCCCGTAGCAAGATTAGAAGCTATTATAATGTTTCTTGCCTATGCTTCTCATAATATGTTTAAATTCTATCAAATGGATGTCAAGTCAGCTTTTCAAAATGGAGATCTAAAATAAGAAGTCTATATGGAACAATCGAAAGGTTTCCAACTATCAAATAACCCTGACATTGTCTGCAAGCTGAAGAAATCCTTATATGGGTTGAAACAAGCTCCTCGTGCCTGGTACTACATACTGGATAAGTATCTTCAAGACAAAGGGTTCAAGAGAGGAATAGTTGACAACAATCTCTCTCTATATATAAAAGGATAATTATTTTCTCATTGTGTTGGTCTATGTAAATGACATCATCTTCAGAAGTAATATTGATTCATTGGTACAATGGTTTCCTTCTGCCATGTAGTCTGAATTTGAAATGTCTATGATAGGGGAACTATCATTTTTTCTTGGTATGAAAATTACTCAGAGGTCTGAAGGAATATTTATTTCTCAAGAGAAATATCTAAGAGAAATATTTAAAGGGTTTCAAATGGAAGATTATACACCTGTGAGCATGCCTATGGTCACTGGATGTAAGCTAAGAAAGGATGATGACTCACCTAATGTTGATCAGAGTTCATATAGGTCTATGATAGGCAGGTTATTGTACATCACAACATCTCATCCAGACATAATGCATGTTGTTGGAATGGTAGGAAGGTATTAGTCTGCACCTAAACAAAGTCATTTGATAGCTGTCAAAATAATATTCAAATATTTGAAAGGAATGATGAACTATGGCCTATGGTATCCTAGGAATCATAATTTTCAATTATCAGTCTATTCATATGTTGATTGGGCTGACTGTATGGATGAAAGGAAAAGCACGAGTGGAGGTGCATTCTTCTTAGGAGATTCTCTTGTATCATGGTTGAGAAAGAAGCAAGGTTCCATTTCCTTATTGACTACAGAAGTTGAATACATTGAAAATTCCACTTGTTGTACCCAAGTATCATGGATGATTCAAACACTTGCAGAATTGGAGGTAAAATATACTACACCGGTCCCAATTCATTTTGATAATACTAGTGCAATTAGTGTGTCAAAGAATCCTGTATTTCACTCCAAGACTAAGCATATACCCATCAAGTATCACTTCTTGAGGGAACATGTGACCAACATTGTTGTTTCTTTACATTATATTCCATCCAAAGATCAGATTGCTGATATCTTCACTAAACCGCTTGCAAAATCTCAGTTTGAGTATCTACGCCAGAAGTTGGGCGTGACCCAGTTATCAAGCTAAGAGATTCCATCCTGTCAAGGGGATTATGTGTTGGTTGAATATATAATACCTATGAAAATTACTGCAACATCTCAGTGGGATCATGTTTTCTTTGACATTGATGTTAAAGGGGGAGAAAAGGTGTGTTCTGGATCCTACAATTGGAGGTCTAAGAAGAATAGTGCATCCTTTCAAGGTTGCCATCAATTCCAAAGGGGAATATTGTTGTATACATGTCATCTTCCTGTCAACGCGAACCCCCCTCGGTCATTACAACTTACTGCCTAACCCCCCCTCCAAGTAAACCACCAAACCACCCATACATACCACCTCCACACTCCGACGTCACACTCCACTACCATGCTCTACCTCCACCTCCACTACACTACCTACACATCTAACCCATGTCAGCATACCACCTCATCAAGGACATGTGGCAGACCATGTCAGCAAGGACATGTGGAATACCATGTCAGTAAGGACATGTGGAACACCATGTCAACAAGTACGCATGGTATAATCAAATGATGACAAGTGTCAAGAGGAAATTGGGTCGTGCCATGTCAGTAAGAAATATACATTTATCCGAGATATTTACTTCAGGAGTTTCATCACCGACAAATGTCAAAAGTCCCAAAGTCCCTAAGGACGAAGGTCTGAAGTTGCTCTAAGTCGTCTGATCTGAAGATCACTTTGGGTGCATTCTCAATCGTTGATCTAATTCAATGAAAGGACAATGTAAGTGGAAGTGTTAACTGATAGAAAGCGTTTGCCACTGCCTATGACTTATTCAACAAGTGACCACTCCAGAGGAGAATGCAGTAACAATTAGCCTAAAGTCTCGAAGTCTCAAAAACCAAAGATCTGAAGAAGACCCTAGAAGTTGATTTCCATGAGGGGTACGTGTCAGAAGATTATGCATTTGGGTGAAAGCAC
Organism: Picea sitchensis; assembly: GCA_010110895.2. Taxonomy (NCBI): domain Eukaryota; kingdom Viridiplantae; phylum Streptophyta; class Pinopsida; order Pinales; family Pinaceae; genus Picea; species Picea sitchensis. The sequence goes on along the minus strand of SNQJ01S0010764.1, from coordinate 220,960 downwards.
TTCGGGAGAAACGAGTGCATAGAACTTGAAACTCTCGAAGCCCGAAGTGTGAAAGTCAGTCATGATCATTGATCATGCAGGAGGGTACATGTCAATATATCATTGACTCCGGGTGAAAGAGTTCATGGAAAAGTGAAGCGTCGAAGAGTCGAAAAGGCCAAATTCCTAGAGCGGAGGATGGTCGTTGGATTAAGGAGGGCAGATGTCAGTAGATATTCCATTTCAGAAGATATCTAGTCAGAAGAAATGAGAATTTGAGATTCAAAATCTCTGAAATCCGGAGACCCAAAGGAAATATCGACCGTTGATCTGAGAGGGACACACGTCAGTCGATTGTCAACTCCATAAGATTGACGTATGGAGGAAAGCAAGGTTTGAGATTTGAAACTCCGAAGCTTGGATCACAAAATAAATCACAAATGTTGATTTAGGAAGGTTAGATCTGATCCACAGATCGTGAAAGAATAAATCTAAACCGTTCGTTAAGGAGCACCATCAAGATCGTGAGATTGACGGTCCTGTTGCATTGCACGGATTAAAGATGAACGAACTTTAAAATGATGAAGGCAGGTTGCAATTGAAACCATGATTTTGGAGAAAGGACACGCAGAGGCTCAAGGTAAATTGTGGGGAAAAAATTAGTTTGATACAAACCACCTTTGTATGCGCCTGCAATCTCCTGGTCACATGAGATCTTCGCCCATGTTCATATCAAGAAATGGAGCTAGGACTCACTAGACTGAGATCGGGAAGCACGTTTTGAATAGGAGTTTGGTCACCACCTGTGGTGATCCGGATTTATGTAGGAACACAATGAAATACAGAAATACACATAAATGTAGAGATGCAGCGGAAATAAGACTTCATTTCATTAATAACAAATGACTGAAA
>SNQJ01S0010764.1:201609-220059 GCA_010110895.2 Picea sitchensis | reverse complement strand
CTGGATCATGTGGTCACATGAAGGAAGGGGCTTATGAGCCAACGAAGTGAAAAATGACTGAATGTAACTACCAGAGAAGGCGAAGAGTTACGACTGCCAGAGAATCCAAAGAATCTCAGGATAACACCTGCTAATGATGAACAGATTCATGATAACTTCCAGAGAAGATGAAGAGTTCGAATGATGATCAAGTAGAGAACTCGACATGAGTAGGAAATGTAGAACAGATAAGAGGTGTTTGACCTGAAGTGGAGATTGAAGGCGCAATGTATAGGATGCATAGGCAACACAGAGCATAAAATGATAAAGAGAAGCTGGATAGAGGAGTGTCATGTGCAGGAAGAAAAAGAGCAGAGGATAGAATCAAAAGGAAGCAGAAGAGGAATAGAGCATAGAAGCTAAATAAGATAGAGGAGACATGGATATGTAACATACCATATCAAAGACACAACAAGTAAGTAAAAATTTTAATATCTCAGGGTGGTAGGTGGTGCTACAGAGGACTATTGTCCTCAAAGTTTCAAGTGGGTGCTTGAACACAGGGAGTTGTAGATTCCATCTGGTGTCAGCCAGAAAAACCAAGGTGGCAGGGTGGTGCAAGCGAGAACCATTGTTCTTTGTTATACATGTTCGTGCCTGTGTGACTGGAAGTTGGTGCTTCCATCTAGTTGGTGTTGGAATTCTAAGGGAGTTGGCGCTTCCTTGTAGTGGGTGCTAGAGAAATCAGAGGGTTGGTGCTCTCTACAAGTTGCAGCTTGTTAAAGAAGAGGTCGTAGTCTCATTTTGATTTGGTTCTCAAAGATAGATGATGTGCATAACATAAAAGACTGCCTATCATTCTAAGAAGAAGAGGTTTCTCCCTTTATGGGTTTCCTCATGAATATATGCCTCCGTGTATATCATACGTGTGATTGATTTTTATTATTTTTGTTGTTCATGACTTGCATAATATTGATGATCACTTGGAGAACATTAATAATATTTCAATAGGCATAAAATTGTTTAAGCACAGTAACAACTGATTTACCTCCCCCTCTTAGTTGTCTTAGTATTTACAACACTTTAATGTTTATACAATGGTTTCTTCAAGACCTAAGCTCTGATACCATGTTTATTTTTCAATAGGAAAGGCTTAAGCATGAATTTCATTCCATTTTATCATTTTACTTAAACCATAAACAATTTGTTGCAGCAACCAGGATCACAAGAAGAAACGCCATGCACAAGTACACAAGAAGTATCTTGGGAAACCCTTCTCAACAAGGGAAGAAAACCCAACCAATCATTTGATATATTCTTCAAGAGAAATTCCTCCACCACCATAAACACCTAGCACACAAAAGGGTGATCACAAACCCTATAAAACTAGAGCCCAAGAGAGGTGCACACTTTTCCCAAGAATTTTTTTTTTCTGAAATTTCCAAACTCACACTTGTGATAAAGTTCCTCAATGGGGAATTTACCTTTACTTATATTATATTGAACCTATCAACATAAGTGTCTATTGGCACAAAAGGGCCGACCTCACTAAATCACAACATAATTAATAATTACCATTTTAATTATATTTTACATTAATTAAATGTTACATTAAGGTGGGGCCGACTTGTACCCTTAACATTAGAATTAGGGTTGCAGGTAAGTCTGACTTGAACAATATAGCAAGGGATCTCATACGCCCAGTAGTGCTCAATCACTAGGGGAACATCCATAAGGATGTTCATATATCCATCTCACTGCATCTCATAGGAGAACCACACTCACTAGTGCTCAGCCACTAGGATCACATTCACCTATGCTCATCCACAGGCATGTCCAACTCAATAGATATTTTTTCCCACTGCATTACACAAGAGAGTCAACTAGAGTTCATCATCTCAAATATCTTCTCATAGGAGGCTAATACGTCATTTTCATCTCTGTCTCATAACGATGCACCCAACTCATGTGAATTCACATGTTCACCTTGTTCTTAGCAACAGGTACGTCAAATGCATCAGATCTTGTTTCTCACAATGTTACGCAGGATAATCATATGGAGTTATTATGAACTCTGTATAAGGAGGAGGCCATCACTATGCTCTAGTTTTGTCTCAAATACAAACCACACACCCATCTTAGAGGATCTCTCTCAGCTCTGTGTCCTAGAGGATGTCTCGCATAGTTTTAATCATCAACATAAGCAGCCCTATATGCGACTATGTACATTACAACTCACGTATATGTCCATGGATAATGTTTTTTAAAGGTTTCTAGCTCAAAAAAGGGTTTCACTCTTGTAGGATGGTGCTAGAGTGGAGAGAAAGAGAGCATGAAGAGGTGGATGTTGCAGTGGAGAGAGATCTAGGGGCCCAAATGGCCTTGAAAATATGTGGACTATACAAGTTTTGGGCTCTCAAAGGTATGAGGGCTTAAGTGATATTGCTTCAGCTGCTTGTGAACTACTGCGATCTGGATAGTGAGACCTTCAACCTTGATGGATAACCATTAAGGATTGAAGTTGAGGACAACTATTTCTTGATGGGAGTGTCACATCGGGGTGAGGTGGTAAACCTCAAAGCCCTAGGAGCTTGAAGTGGCATGAATATCGAGGATTACATAGCCACTCATTTCATTGCAGGGATCGAGAAGGTAGGGATCCAACTCCCAATCAAAGCGATCAACAATATGAGTCTTAATATTGTTGTCCTAGTTTTGACATGGATCACATGATCGATCTCTTTGCACTAGGAATTGAGGCCACTTATGTTCTATTTAGTGGAGTGATTACGACCCATAGTGTACGAATGGTGCACCTCACTACTGGCCAATATGAAGAGCCAGATGACAAACTGTAAAGTGGGTAGAAAGAGGAACTTCGATTTCTCGTCTATATTTTGTAGTTTTTTCTTTGAGCGGGTTCTAGGTCTGGGCCCTAGAGTTGAGATTATTCCACGTGGACCTCATGATCCATCCATGGCATGGTGGACCGAGTTGATGAGGTGAAAGGGGGTTGGTAGGGTGCCAAAACCCTACAATGATGATTTTTTATTCTGGTGGACTCAACAGGTGATAGCTATGGATAACTACCATTACACAGGGATTGACTTTAGAAGAGATTCGAACATGTCGTTACCACCAGGATCCACCTATGAAGACATAGGTATGTAAAAGTTTTTTAATAGATCATTTTTTTGTATTTTTTCTTGGGTACAACTCTTTTGACGTCTCACAAACGCCATAGTATGCTATCATGAAACTCATTTGGCACCACATGTGTATATTTCGTGAATATTGTATGATCATCTGTATATGTATTTTTTAGGGTGTTAGCCCCAATTTTGTACTATAACATTATATTTTTTTGAAATATATATAAAAACATAGATCTTCGGCTTTACTTATGTGATAATGTGTACATTGATGAAAATGTTTTCTTTTCTTTAGTTATGTGACAAATGTCAATGTAAAAAAAAATTAGCATATGCATCGGATACATAATTAGAACTTCTAGGTATGTGATGGTAAGTAATAAAATCACATTGTCGTTCCAAAATTTGTACCCGTACGAATCGTCAAAGTAGAGTACGGTTACACACACGGTAATTGTTGTTCAACTGACATACTACTAACTGGGAGTCCAAGTGAACTTATAAGGAGTGAGTACCATGTGAAATGGAATCACGTAAAATTTCTATAATGATGCTACATTGGGCCACATTATTCATGGATGGCCCTAGGAAAATGCCACCTAAAGACACCAGTAGACCCTCAGGTGATTAAAAACCCCAAGCAATGGAAGCCAAGTTATGTGTATGATGACTCACCCTGTTTGTGAATCCTAAGTAGACCGAAGACTCTGTTGAAATCTTCCAACCAAGGGAAAACTTGATAAGCAAGATGAAGATAAAAACAAAGGGAAAATATATATACACTAAAATAAAATAGTATACAAAGAGTTACGCCCAATATTGGGGCTCAAGCATAATATATTTTCAAATAGAGCCTATCCTTTAGCTCAGCCAACATGTTCCCTTTATAATCTTCTAATTCATATAATCCTTTTTCTAAGACATGTCACACGATATAGGGACCGTGCCACATCGGTTTGAAATTTCCTACCTCGAGTGGTTATTTGGCTTGAACACATAGAAGGACCAATTCGCCCTCAGCGTACTGTCTAGGAAAAACATACTTATCGTATTGGACCTTTAAATCTCTTTTATTCACTTCGATAGTCGTAGAGGTGTCTCAACGCTGCTCATATAGACTCTCTAGGTGTACTAGGCGTTGCTTGATATCGGAAGTGTCAGGTAGGAGTGAAAATTCCAATATAAGAGAAGGGATTTCACATTCAATAGGTAAGATTGACTCCACACTGTGCACTAATTGGAAAGGAGAAAAAATAGTGGAAGTCTTGACTAAGGTTCAGTGTGCCTAAAGTGCTCGATAAATCATGATATGCTAGTCAAATTTGCTCCAGCTGACCATTTTCTGCAAAATGGTCTTGAGAGACTTGTTCATAGCCTCTACATATCCATTTTCCTAGGGGTAGTAAGTGGAATAATGACCATGCTTAAACCCCAGTTTAGATGCTAGTTCTTCCATCATTTCATTATGAATAGGACTGCCATGATCAGTGAAAATCTCACTCGGGATTTTGAATGTGGCTATAATTTGATTGAATACAAAGAAGGAGATAGTCTTACCATTGGTTTTAACTGTAGGCATGGCCTTGATCCACTTATTAAAGTAGTCTATGGCTATGATAATGTGTTGATTCCCCCCAGCTGAAGTTGGGTGGCAATCCACAAAGTCCACCCCCCACTTGGTGAAGGTACTGATGGTAATGACTGGATGGAGAGGGGTTGGATGTGAGCACATTTTCCGAGTGAACACCTAGAAGGGGTGACAATTCTTAACTGATTTGACGTAATATTTAAAGATATATGGCGAAAAATAATTGACTCACAAAATTTTCTGGGCTGTCGCAAGCCTGGATAGATGACCACCACAAGCCCTACTGTGGAAGTTGTTTAGAAAAATCTCATCTTCTTCGTGAGTTAAACAATGATGTAGGATATGGTCTAATCCTCGACGATATAGAGTGTCACCGATTATTAGATATTTCTTATCTTGTTATTGTATATGCCATCGATCATCTCGCGAGAGATGCCGATGGAACTTCAAATTTTGAAGATAGAGAAAAATATCTCCATACCAGGGGTATGACGATGAGACAAGGAAAACGTTTTCATCCGCAAATGAATCAACATGAATAACATCCTCTTCTAATTGAGGAAAGTCAATTATTAACTCTGCAAGAACTAGTGACCTTTTTGGACTTCACAGAAGCGAAATCAAGATCGAATTGTTGTAAAATTACAATACATTTATTGTTCTTTCCCCATATGATACGCCTAGTAAGGACATATTGAAATGGATTGATGTCAGAAACAACAATAGTTTTTCAAAGAAGTATATAGTTTCGTAATCGTTGGACTGCGTGAATGGCAACCAAAGCTATCTTTTCAACATGAGAACACTTGAGTTCAGGGCCGACTAAGTTTCGACTAAGATAGTAAATGACATGCTCATGAAGCTTGTCCTTCTCCTGATCCAACACTATACCAATCATCTCTTTGAATGCGGCGAAATAAAGAAAGTAATATCTACTGTACTCTGGAGACTTCAACAGAGGCGTCGATACCAAGGCTTTCTTCAAAGCATCGAAGGATTCTTGGTCTCACTCATCCCAGAGAAAATATGTGTCCTTCTTAAAGAGACACATGAAACCCTTAGTGATATTGGCATAGTTCACTCTAAACTTTCGTAAAACTTTATATTTTCCCTGTAAACCATGAAGTTGATGAATAATGCGTGGGGGAGGAAATTGAAGTATTTCCTCAACCTTTAATGGATCTACCATGATCCGAGTCTCAGAGACTAAAAATCCTAGAATTCAACCTAAGATAATGCAAACAATGCATTTATGAGGATTCAAATAGATGCGATAATGGCGACATCCTTCAAATACTAGTCGAAGGTGCTTAGGGTGATCCACTCTCTTAAGGGAGTGAGCAGCAAGATCGTCAAGATAGGCTTCGACTATATGATTGAGATCGTGAAATGTGAAGGTCATAGCCCATTGGAAGGTTTCTCTGGTGTTCTTAAGGCCAAAAGGCATCTTCCGGTATAAGAAAGTACCCCATGGGAAAATAAATGTTGTATTATGTTGGTCCTCGGGTTTAATCTGAATTTGGTTATACCCTAAAAATTCTTCCATGAAAGAAAAAACTTTTCTTCCGACACATTTTTCGAGAATCTGATCGATGAAGGTTGGTGGGAAGTTGTCTTTGGGACATACCTTATTCATGTCACAAAAATCCATGCATACATGAATGGTTCCTTTATTTTTATTCACAGGAATAGGATTGGATACCCATTTAGTCAAGGGAACCATGTAGATAAAGCCAACATTAAGCATTTTTTCTACCTCTTCCTTAATAGTAGGTGAATTCCTAGGATTGACATCTCTAATTCGTTATCAAACAAGTTGGAATTCAGGTAATTTTTAATCTCATGTTCAAAAATTCGAGGGTCGATTCCTAAAATCTCTTCATATGACCAAGAGAATGCATTGCCAAATTCCTTGAAGAGCTCGGTGTAGATCAAAATTTCTTCTGGTGAACAATCTGCACTAATATATATGTTTTCAACCTTGCCAAGGGTACGAGAGATATCGATCATGATGGTAGGAGAGATACTCTCCATGTTTCTTTGGGATAAATGTCGTGTTTATCAAGTGGAACTACAATGTGACCGACTACTTCGCTCAAGGTAGATCTAAAATCATCTTGCTCGATTCTGGAAATATATGGGAGAAGACAAAAGAGATGATGCATATCATCCCAAGTCCTATCAGAACCATTCATCGCCTCTATGATGGATTCATCCGAAGGTGAAGCCTCATTGAGGAAGTCACTTGAACAAGATGATGAAGTGGAACATACAAGCTCTAGAATAGGATCCTCCTCATCTGTTTGTGAGGTAACAGGATCCTGATCAGTGAAAGAGTCAAGAAAAATTTGATACATAATATCTATTGTCGATATTTGCATGGCCATTCCAAAATGTGATTGACCTTCACAAGACGCAGTCGAGGAAGGTAGGGTCGAAGGATCATTAAAATAGGAAGTGCAGAAATGAACAAACCTCTCTGACGAAGTAGACCTACTGGACATGGTGTATATATGATGAACCCATGCCATGAAGTCGAAGGTACCCATAAGGGATGAATACATTTCGACACCGATATTCTCAGTTTCTAGTTTATAATTGTCAATCACGGGGATCTATGGTTCAACGGATGAATTGGGGCTAATGTACGCAAATGACAACTAGTCGATTGTCACAATATTCCCATCATGAGGAAATAAAAGAGTGAGGAATACATACGATATGATTGAATTCATAGCGTAAGTCCAATTGCGTCCTAGTAAAAAGTTATAATCGAGGGGTGCATCAACCACCTTGACATCCACCTCTATTGTCTTACCACCTAATTGAACTAAAAAGACACAAAGAATATCGTGAGGGTAGAAGGAACGACTGCCAAAAGCAGTCAACATGGTCGGAGACTGAGAAAGGGTTGGATATTTGAGGGCTTTCCAATAGACTAAAGACATCACACATGTGGTAGCACCTTCATAAACAACAATATGCTTGATGGTATACTTTGAGTAACCCACTTGGATTTGGAATGCCACATGGTAAGGCAAGTGAGGCTTCACATCTGTGATGTCAAACTTGATAACTTTTGAGCCACAAGGATCTATAGCTCCTAACATAGATAACAAGGCATTCCTCAATGAAGGACACTTCTGGAGTACCTCCAGAGCCCACATCGCATAACGGGTTTGACCTGAATCCTCAACAATAGAGTAATTTAGGGTGGCTCTAGCATTAGGATTGTGGGTAGAGCACTTGAGTACTCCTTTCATAATATGATGCAGGGGCTCTGGTTTTTTGATCTATAAGGGAATATTCAGAGGAGGGGGAGACTCTATACCAGGCATAGTCTATGGAGAACTGTAATCGCGAGACCGAGTGGCAACATTAACCTACGATTTAACGATATTAATGGATAAACGTTCATCATATTGCATGGATGGGTTTTGACTGCCACTCGCCACATTTCTGGCATTCGAGGAGCTCGAGGCCATGTGCTGATTATGTGGAAAAGGATTAGTCAGCACAACAGAGATAAAATCCTCGTAGCTTCTGAAAGTTTGGGGAATAAATGGGTAAGGTGGTCGTCTATACAAATATTCCAGGGAAACTTCACCTTTGGCATTTATTTCTTTCCCTCACCAACATTATTATTTGAATTCTCATTATTACCACTTTCCTTGGGTTTATTATTATTTTTTCCACCCTTACGATTATTATTATGTCCTTTCTTTTTATTCCCTTTTGGTTGTTGTTTACCATTTGGGATGGTTGACGATTGCATATAATGTACATATGTCAACTGAGTGAGATTGGAGAACATAGACGAGGTTGGCCCTCCTACAGACTGGTTTAGAGAAAACTCTTTCAAATGGATTGTCACCGAGTCTGTGGATTTCACATTGGCGGAGCCTACAATTCCATCGGCATGAGGCCCACGATTGTTTCTAGGGTCATAGTTTGACCTCAGTGCATATGGAAGAATCTTGTATAACATCCCAGACTAAGCATATATAAGATCTAACTGCCAGGATTTAAAAATCTCTTCTTCCTCAGATGTAACCCCAAATGTAGAAACATCCTTCAAAATATAAGGCAGGAGAGACTTGCGGAACCACTCTAGAAGGAATTCTGGGGGTATGTAGGTCTTGATCAACATTTTTTGTCTACGCCACTCCTGGATGTGATCTAAGATATGAGTCGATTTGTCCTATCGTAATGTCGATAAAATTTCTAGGCCAACATCGTAACAAACAAAAAATTGGAAGTGGTTGAGGAAGACTTAGACCATCTGACTAAAGGTTCCATATGACCCCCTAGGTAACTCGATCTACCATTTCACGGTGACCCCTGTGAGGGTGCATTGAAACAATATTAATAAAATATAATCATCGTTAAGGGAATTCGAAGAGAACCAAAGGTGAAAAGTAGTGACGTTATCACCAAGATCCTCACCATTCTTTCCTTGAAATTTTGGAATATCCGAAGGAAGATTGGTGGGGATGGGGGGCCATGTCGAATCATGAAAAAAAGGATCATTCATTAACTTAGACAACTCTGGAAGATTGAGCGTGTCCAAAAAAGGGAGACGAGGTTGCGACATCTGGCCCCAAGATCCTTGGAAATATTGTTGGTGGGGAATCACAACCCATCCAGAGTTCTGGTAAGCACCATGGCCCTGTCTGAGAGTGTAAGACCATCTTCTGGACTGATTCATGAGGGGTTGGTTGGGAACCAATCTAGTAGGAATGTTCTAATGAGGGTTGTAAAAATTTCCCCCAACCGGATTGGCTCTAGGTTGGGGGTTTCCCAAGGTATGAAATTGAATTCCTCCGGGTGTGAATCCGGAGGATAAAGGTGGATTCATCATGCCGAATGTGTTGGTTAGAATCAAAATAGAGGAGTTGTTTGTAAAGGATGTACCATAAGCAATAGCTTGTCTTCCAGGCTAGTTACTCCATCTAGAAGCATTAGGAACATGATTAGACCGGGGGTTGAAAGGAGGAAAGCCTCCAACTGTAGAAGTCATTTATGGGACATGGATACCACCAAACTAGAATGGAGTATGTGGAGGAGTTATGCCCCCAAGTCCAATGCTAGTATTCAAACTAGACACTGGGATGGAGGTTGAAAATTGTGATGTGAAATTAGGAATATCATAAGAAAAAGGACTAGAGGCCATAGGGATGGATTGATCATTATATCCCGACGAGTGACAAAGACACCCGAAAGGTTTCGTGGCTATAGATTGAGTATTCACTATAGGACGGGAAGAGGTGATGATAGGCACCTCCGACACTACAACCATTATGGCTGAAGGTGTCAAAGGGGTACCATTAACTATAGTAGGTATGAGAGTTGAAGGACTCCCAATATATTTTTAACTCGATTGAGTACTCATCCTTGTATGATCACAAGTCTTATAAGTGGAGGTGTGTGTACCACGTTTGATAACCTTACACCTTTTAGAAGGGAAACACTTAAAATGCAGTGGTAACTGTAACAAGCGGTGAGACCCACGGGGAAGCTAGTCTGGCTCCACGATGACTCAAGACTCGAGATATAAAAAAAAAAATCCTAGGGCCAACTAGTAATCAAAGAGCACACCAAAATAAAACAAAAGGCGAATATGCACACAAACAAGATAAAGTGGCTGAAAGGGGTCTCCCTCCCTAAAGTAGGTATTCCTCGACCAAGAGGGGAATTAGACTCGATAAAGATCAAAGGTATCATAATCAATTATAAGGTCCCTCGTGGGCTTAACAACCAGTCGGTCAGAGCCCCCCGGAGAGGTAATCCTCCATAAAGGTTGTGTGTTGTCCAACCCTTATCTGACCCAGGGTACTTGCAGAATAACCCCTTCAAGTAACCTATGTGGTACCTATGTTAAGAAACTAAAAAACCATGATATAACCAAGTGAAAAATCGTAAGTCAGGTCCACCGTATGGGCAGAGTAACAAAGCTCGAAACCTAGAAAGCACTACCTCTCACAGAGGTAAAGGTACTAGCAAGATCCCCATATATGGATAGATCCCCAAAAATATATCTGACGCTAAGAAGGTATTTGGGGGATATCCCCTCAACCAACCTCACATGACCTCGTGCTTAACTCTAATGTAAGTGGAGCCTTTTGATGTCACCAATTATAGAATGGATTTCACCACTCCCTTAGTCAGACACATATGTTGATTTCATAGCCTTGGAGAAGTTTACTCACAAAATCCTATTCCAAGGCTCTAAATCCTAAGCTAGTTTGTGCACCCTAGAAAAAAAATTCGTTTCTAATCAATTTTAAATTATCAACATTACTTTTAGTGGCCTTTCTTACTCAAAAAAGGCGAGGTTGTGAAACTAGTGATGTTATGATTCAACAAGTAACATAAATGAATATGAATACAATGCAAAGTCCTAACTTCAATTCCCAATAAATGATATGATTTTCAAAATTGAATTTTCAATTTAGTTCTGCAGTTCCAAATAAGATGCAATATTTCTTTACATGTACTAAGATCAATGATAAAGACTCAAAACATCAAATGCCAACAATGCAAAATGCCTAATATTTTTATATTTTCAATATAAAAAAAATGAAAATGCAAGGACTGAACAAGAATTTGATATAAAATCTCTATTGTATCTAAATAGAGACAAACCAAGTAGGATATCAATAAGTAAACACCCATCCTAGGATGCAAGGACAATCAAATGAAAAGGATGATGAGAAAGGCACTGCCCAAAAATGAAACCAAAGAAAGGTTTACTATCATTCCACAGACATTTAACAGTCATAACAAAGACCCAAGAAGACTAAAAAACCATCAAAACTTACACAAAAAAAATCAAACCCAAAAACCAAGCAACAAAGGATGATGTACGCAACTGTTTAGGAGAAAAGTGTGTATATATGCCTCTTGTAGAATAAAAACAGGTGTATGTATGCGAATTTTAGGTAAAAACCCACGTATATGTGTTAAAACATAGCCAGGCTAAGGAGAAGGATAAGAAACTCAGACTCATAATGAACAGAGGTTGTCAAGAAGTCATACGACAATAAACTCAATATAAACGATATAAATCACAAAAGAAAAACACTCCAAACCCTGAAAAGAAGATTTTATCCCCAATATGGTCACCAATTCTGTTACACAAAAGATCTGTCTATGGCTACGGGTAAACCACAATAGACAAAAATGACTGCAGAAATCAACTCTAATCTCAGGTATGCTATATAAACAAATATTCTAACAAGACAAGATACAGAGCCTATCTCGTCCAGACATTCGATGAAGTCCGATGTTGAGCACTTGACTCAAAGCAATACACCTACAACTTGTCCTCAACAACCAAGAAACACAAGCATGTGGTGATAATATATAAGGTTAGCACATTCAATAGCATAATCCATCAACATTCATAAAAAATATTCCCATGGAATAACAATTCAAATATTTTCAAGATATTAATTGGATGAGAAAAGAGCATTTCTATTAAAATGTAATCAACATAAGTGAATAAATTACAAACTTTCGTGTCGGCACAGTTCAGAATCAAGAAACTAAGTCCTTTCCACTTGGACCTCCACCACTTCAATCCTCCACCAAAGGCAAGCTCATATAAGAGAGACAATGAGGTTCTCAATCATGTAGGGAAGATATTGGGGGTTGAACAATGTCTTCGGACTTAAAAGGATAAAGGGATGTAGACTCAATATGAAGTGAATAATTTCTCCAGAGTAACTTTTCTCTTAAATTTGAATTCTTCTCCTCTTTTCCATAGCTCAGATTTGGTCCATTTATAGACTTCAAGTGGAATTGAAGGGCCGATTTAGAATGTTTCTAGTATATGTAAGGTCAAGGATCATGGATCTCATGATGTGACATGGAAACCCAACACCATTTTTTAATTTTGGGCACAAAACCCAATGTACGTGGGTTGTAGTGGTGCAACCTACGTATACGCATGCTTTACAATAGGTAGGGCGTGTATATGTGGAAAAATAATGTTTTTATGTCTGGGATTTTCAAAAAGGGACTTCAAGTCTGCATAGGGAAATGGAACAAGGCCTTCTAAGAAAATTTGCATAGGGTGAGTGTAACACATCCACTACAGAATTCAAAATTTTTCAGCCTTTTTCATCTTTTCTCCGATGAACAGAGTCCCCGAATCCCTACGGGACCTTATACAGACCTTTCTACCCATTAACTGCACTCATATGATCGACAACTATGACCACAGGTCTTATCGGGGAGGTACTCGTCAGATTTCACGATTCAGGAAATCACGGTGCATGTATTCCCCTTTCTCTCTTGTCTTTTGAAGGGTCGAAATCCGAAATGGATCTAACTGCTTAACACGATTAACAGTGACCCAGGTTATGTTCGGGCACTCTACCCTTCAGGTTTTGGTATAAATTATCCCTCCGGTTCCACCTAGATCACAGANACTGCACTCATATGATCGACAACTATGACCACAGGTCTTATCGGGGAGGTACTCGTCAGATTTCACGATTCAGGAAATCACGGTGCATGTATTCCCCTTTCTCTCTTGTCTTTTGAAGGGTCGAAATCCGAAATGGATCTAACCGCTTAACACGATTAACAGTGACCCAGGTTATGTTCGGGCACTCTACCCTTCAGGTTTTGGTATAAATTATCCCTCCGGTTCCACCTAGATCACAGACCAGTCAAATATATGATTAGAATCATGTACATAATTTTTCAGTAATGAAACATGGAAAACATTATGTGCTTTTACTGTGGGAGGAAGTGCTAGCCTATAGGCTACAGGTCCCACTCTATCTATGACTTCAAAGGGTCCACAATACCGAGGTGCCAACTTGGCACAAGCTCCCATTTTCAGGGAACTCTTCCTGGGCCTAACTCTGAGATATACATGGTCTCTCACCTTGAACTCTCTTGGAGTTCTCTTTTGGTCGGTGTAACTTTTCTGTCAGTTATGAGCGACCTTCAGGTTTTGTTTTATCTGAGTCACTTGTTGTTCCATTTCTTTCAACATATCGGGTCCAAAAGAAATTTTGTTTACAGGATTACTCCAACTAATAGAAGTGTTGCACGGTCTACCATAGAGGACTTCAAATGGGCTCATCCTTAAGGATTTTTGGTAGCCGTTGTTGTAAGCGAATTCCACCAGTGGCAGGTAGTCTTCCCACTTCTTGGGTTGATGCATTACATGCATTATTAACATGTCTTCTAGTATTTGGTTCACTCTTTCTGTCTGTCCGTCGGTTTGAGAGTGATAGGAAGTGCTAAACAACAACTTGGTCTCTAAACTAGCCATTAGTGACTTCCAAAAGTTAGAAGTAAATTTCGTGTCTCTGTCGGACACGATCTCTTTCGGCATACCATGCAGTCTGAATATCTCCTTCATGAATACCTGAGCGATGTCTATTGCCTTGCAAGTTGACTTGACGTGGATAAAGTGAGCGGGCTTGCTCAATTTATCCACCACTACCACGATGGCGTCATTCTGTTTGGTCGAGGTTGGTAATCCGGTGATGAAATCCATGGAGATGATTTCCCATTTCCATTCCGAGATTGGTAGAGGTTGTAATAATCCTACTGGGTGTCGGTGTTCTACTTTTACCTGTTGGCATTTTATGCATTTGGTTAGGTACTTAGCTATGTCTTTCTTCAATCCAGGCCAATAGAATTGTTTCCTGGTGGCCGTGATCATCTTCTGGTATCCTTGATGACAAATATAGGATCTTTTATGTAGTTCATCCAGTATGAACCTCTTCAAGTTATCACAATTTGGAATGTACAGTCTGCTTCGGTAAGTGAGCAGGCCTCCTTCCATCATCTGGTGGTCTCCATACTTTATCCCTGTGGGTTCTTGCTGTAGGTACGAGGTCACAGTTTGGACGAAGGGATATGTTTCTTGTGCATTTCTGACTCTTTCTTTGACATCCGTCTCGTAGGTGCTCACTACGGCCAGGTGAATTGTTTTCATGCTTCTGCTAAGGGCATCCGCCACCCTATTTTTTTTTCCTTTAATGTGTTTGATTTCAAAATCGAACTCGCTAAGGAGGGCCATCCAACTAGCTTGTCTATCATTGATCTTTGGTTGGTCAAACAGATATCGCAATCCACCGTGATCTATCATAAGTACAAATTTTCTTCCCAGGAGGTAATGCCTCCACATTTTCAAGGCATGCACTATGGCAGCCAAGTCTAGATCATGTGTCACATAGTTGACTCCGTGCTCATTCAATTTTTGGGATTCATAGTATACCACACTTCCTCCTTGCATAAGGACTCCTCCGAGCCCTTCCTTACAGGAATCTGTGCACACGAGGAAGTCGGCTTTGGGATCGACGATCTTTAACATGGGTGCATGGGTCAGTAGATGTTTCAGGGTATGAAATCTTTCTTCAGATTTATGTTTCCACATGAATTTTGTCCCCTTCTTCTGGAGGGCAGTGATTGGACAACCAATATTGGAGAATCCTTTTATAAATCTCCTATAGTATCCTGCTAATCCCATAAAGGATCTGATATCCGAAACATCCTTCGGGGTAGGCCATTCCATGATAGACCTGATTTTGTCAGGGTCTACCGCTACTCCTCCTTTAGATAGAACATGGCCTAAGTAATGCATTTGCTTGTGGAAGAATTCACATTTGTTGAATTTGGCATAGAGCTGATGTTATCTTAGCACTTGCAGCACAAGCCTAAGATGCTCTTCATGCTCTTATCTATTCTTGGAGTAAATTAATATATCGTCAATAAAATCCAGCATAAATTTGTCTAGGAATTTGCTGAGTACATTGTTCATCAAGCACATGAAAGTGGCAGGGGAATTGGTTAACCCAAATGGCACTACCACAAACTCATAGTGACCACACCTTGTCCGGAAGGAAGTTTTATGGATGTCTTCACCATTAATTCGAACTTGATGGTATCCTAACCTCAAGTCAATCTTTGAGAAAATAGACACACCCCCCAATTGATCGAACATGTCATCGATCTTGGGCAAGGGGTACTTGTTCTTTATGGTTACCTTATTGAGTTGTCTATAATATATATATAGTCTAACGGTACCGTCCTTCTTTTTCACAAATAGGATTGGTGCTCCCCATGGAGACATGCTGGGCCGGATATAGCCCTTATCCATCATTTCTCTTAATTGCAATTTGAGTTCAACTAACTCAGGTGTGCTCATCCAGTAGGGTGTCCTAGACACCGACACCACTCTTGGTGCAAGTTCTATCGAGAAGTCTATGTCTCTTATTGGAGGTAGACCCGATACCTCTTCCGGAAACACATCTCTGTATTCTCTCAGGGTAGGGTGGTCTTCAAGGCTTGGTTTGTCATCTTCAATAGTTTTCAACACCTGTATTGCATATAGGGGACATCCTTTTCGGTAATACTTTGTCATTTGCAGAGATGATATTTGTCTCACCGAGACAGGTTTTCAGATCCCTTGAAGGGTTATCCTTTTCCCTTCCTTACTTACAAATTCTAAGGTTTTATGGTAATAGTCAAATCTAGCTTTATGGGCGGCTAGCTAGTCCATACCAATCAATAGATCATACGATCCCAATACAGATATAGAAGTTTTATTTCCACTCAAGGAGGGAAAGTTCTGCTGGTGTACTCTTTGGGCTGGGAAGCTCATCCTTGGGTTCTTCTTGTAGTTCTTAAATCCTGGGGATTTAATCCCCTTCTTCTGAAATCTTGAACTATTCTTTTGTTTCCATCCTTCGCGAGGTTCTGTTCAATTTCTGAACTGTTCATGACAATAGGTTGCCTTTCAGATAGTGCTTTCTAGGGTCTTTGGCTCATCAAATTCAATTATGTTCCGATAGTCCTTAGGTAGTCCGTTGATGAATCATTGCACCTTTTCCTTTTCTGCTTTTATATAAGGTAGATACCTCAACAAATCAAGTAATTTGTTGACATATTCCTCTATAGTGAGTTGCCCCAGTTTGAGTTCATAAAACTCTTTAGTCTTCTCGTTGAAATATTTTTTCGACAAATACTTCTTCCGGAAGTATTTCTCAAATTTCTTCCAAGACAGGTCCTCTTCGCGAACCCCTTTCACATTCTTAAGGTCTTCCCACCAAATGTAATCCTTTCCGTTCAAGTTGAAGGTGGCCACTTGGGCCTTCAAATTTTTTGAGAAGTCATGGATTCTAAAATACTTCTTTAGTCCAAGCAGCCAGGCCTCTGCTTCCTCTCCCTTCTTTATTTCACTGTCAAAGGAGGGTGGTTTGGCCTTCCTGAATTCTTCAAATTTATGACCCTTGGAAAGCTTTCGCCTCTTTTGTCTTCTTTGGGAACAAGAACTAGTTCTACTGCTAGAAGAGCCCTCCGAACCACCAGTTTCCTTCCCAGAGGAATCGTTCGCCGCTTGTCCTTTACCTCTGGGATTGAATTTTTTCGAGGTGCTCCTCTCAGAGTGGCCACTAATATGACAATGTTTATGTACCTCAGGTTCATGCTACATTTGTCTTTGTAGGTCAGATAAGCTCTGCAGTAAAACTGCGTTAATTTCTGTTTGCTTCTCTTGTTCTTTCATCATCCTCTCATTGTCAGCCTTGCAGCTTTGTAATTCGACTATGAGGCTCCTCCCATTCTCGGCTAGATCTGGAGGGGTCCCTACCGCCCTCCTTTCGTCAGAATCTTCGTCTTTATTGTGGGAGCCCGCCCCCACTTCATGGCGAGTCACCATTCTCTACGTCTACAATATTCCGCGATTGGTCTTCTGCTTTGTGTGCAAAAGAAAAACGCTGGTTGTTAGTCAATATTTATATTTACTTATAACCAGTACATAATTCATATTTCTTTCACATGCATACACACAATCAAGGTTTTCATTCTTAACTTTGTCTTTTGATTAGGAAGTTTAAGATAGAGGGTTACTCCTTTTAGGAGTGTTTCGAACGAAGCTTCTGCGCAACTTGATCATGAGCCCAAGTATGCCAAGTGTTGTAACCATGCTCTGATACCAATTTGTAACACATCCACTATGGAATTCAAAAAATTTCGGCCTTTTTCATCTTTTCTCCGATGAACAGAGTCCCAAAATCCCTATGGGAGCTTATATAGACCTTGCTACCCCTTAACTGCACTCATATGATCAACAGCTATGACCACAGGTCTTATTGGGGAGATACTCGTTGGCTTTCGTGATTAAGGAAATTAAGGTGCATGTATTCCCCTTTCTCTCTTGTCTTTCGAAGGGCCGAAATCTGAAATGGATCTAACCGAATAACACGATTAACAGTGACCCAGTTTAATTCTGGGCACTCTACCCTTCCGGATTTTGCATAATGGGACTTTGGGGGATGGGATGACAGGAGGTTTCACATCTGGGTTTCCTGGGAGCCAAAACTCCGGAAATGCCAATTCTAAACATGCTTCACTGTTTCAGGGTTTCCTCCATTGGAATTTCAGGGTATGCGATGACAAGAGGTCTCGCACATGGTTTTACCGGGAACTGAAACTCCAAATCCTACATGCATATATATATATATATATATATATATATATATATATGTCACTCAACCCATTTTGGGAATTCACAAACCAGGTTTTCAGGACTGGCGAGCACAAGAGAACTTACCGTTAGGTATCCCAGGTGATGAAATACCGAAACACCCTACCTCATCCGTGCTATTATTATTTTGGGGTTTCTTATGCCGAGATTTCGGGATATGCGTAGACAGGAGGTCTCTCACTTAGGTTTCCCGAGAGCCGAAACTCCGAAACCGG
>SNQJ01S0010764.1:161048-191250 GCA_010110895.2 Picea sitchensis | reverse complement strand
TGTATTGATCTTACATTGCTCATAATAAAAAGGTCAGATCTTTGCGTGTGCTTCTACATCTTGAATATATTGTGATCTCCATGTGTTGATGAATCGTGTATGCACTTAATAACTCAATAAATTAGTAGTAGTTAGTGATTGCAAGAAAGAATTTGGCTTGGGATCATTACAGAGGCCTTTGATAAATAATTTCTCAAATAGATCCTTGAATTCCCATATACTCTACTCTATCTGTGCGGATTTGGTCTGAATTGACTTGAGCAAATTGTGCTTAGAAATGATCCTCCTAGCCCAAATGATCATTGTAGTCCTGTGTTTGACCTGAATGGTCTGAAGTTCAGTAGTAGGAACATAATTCAACAAATTTATAGTGTTCTAGGACCACTCTAAGGGACATTTTTCCAGTGTCTCATTCACCATGGTACATCTTCTTCGGGTGGTGATATCCATGCTATATTTGTCATCTATGAAATTCAAGTACACCCTGACCTTAGCATCTTCAACAACAATGGAATCCTAGATTACACGTTTATCTCCCTACAAAAGTCCTTTACCTTTCAGCCTCATTTTCAACTTGCCCACTCTTTCTTGCAAATCTTGATTTTCCTTTTGGAACTGGGCCATCTTCTCATTTTTCATTTTCTTTTCTTGCTGCAACTTTTCTATATCTCCCTTAAGAGTCTCGATTTCTCCTTCTTTCAGGCTAACTTGGGACATAGTCTGGATGATATATTCAGTGTTTCAATCAGCTCCCATTATGCCAGGTACAACTGCATCTTTGTTTGATACCTCTACCTATGATCTAGGTGGATATCGTTGGCCACCCACCTTTTCCAGTGGGCTCAAAACAACTTTCTAGCAATTTTGATAATTGACTATTTTTAGCAGTTTTTCGAGTCCTGAACTTCCGAAGTTGTTTTGAGGCCCTAAACGACGTTTTTTTGGGGTATGTTTCAATTAAAAAATTTTATCATGAAATTTTGTGCAATTGTTGTTGTCCTTGGATAGATCTTTCCAACGGGCTATCATACGCCTAAAACGAATATTTTATGCAAAAGTTACGACCCCGGGAAGTTGATGTATTGACTTACCCAAACGGGGCCCACATGACTTTTGGCGCTTCATCTCCTAGGGTTAGGTTTTTGGATGTTTAGGGTTTTTGAAACTCCTGTTTATTGTAAAAATTCCTTGAGGGCCTCATTGTAATCATCTTCTTGGGAATAAGCGCAGCCGTCACATCTCTTCTTAGAGATAAGCCACCACCATTCCAGTAAGCTTGTTTTCTGTTGCGTTTTACAGTTTCAACTTATTTCCTTATTGAATAGAAAAGTAGTTTTACTGTATCTCTGTTATTTTGTGTTAAGAATCTGGTAATAATCTGTAGTCATTTCATTCTTCTCATAAAATCCAGATCAATGGTATCAGAGCATTCTTCTCCTTGTCATCTTAATGCATGTCCCCAACGAGGTCGGAGTACAAAGATTTGGGTCTCGAGCTTGTTTCTCTTGAAGACAAAATCTCTCGCACACCTAAGAGACCTTTCATGGAAGGAGAAAAGAAAGATGATGGGATAGGAGATCCTTTCAAACTGTTGATTGAGGAAGCCCTCATGCAACAAAGGAACGAGATGATGGATAATTTCGCGCAAATCCTTCGGCGACTACCAACAGGTGATGCATCTTCTTTGAGCGGAGGCACCGACCCCTTCAAGGTACAAATAAACTTCGATATTCTTATATTTGAAGTTCATATAGACGCAGATGTTGTAGACAAGTGGTTGAATCTACTAGAAGGGTATTTATTTGCCAATAACTTTTCGAATAGAGAAAATATTACTTTTTCACTCCTCAAAGCCATTCCCCATGTCAAAGATTGGTGGGAAACTTTCTGTGAGCAAAAGGAACCAGAGGAACCCTCATTATTTACATTCACATATACCTGGGAATCCTTCAGGGATTCTATTAAGGAACAATACTACCATGTCGGAAGTTATTACGACTTGTATACCAAATGGACCACACTGCGGCAAGAAAGAGACCAAGCAGTGTCAGATTTCACAAATATCTTCCATACCTTGTGCACCAAGCTGGGTATCAAAGATTCAGAGAGACATCTGGTGCTCAAGTATCGCGGTGCTCTGCATAGATACATCTAGACCGAAATGGAATTTCTGGACATCTCATCCTTGGGCACGACCTACCGATATGCCGTCAAAATCAAGAAGAAGCTCAAAGAAAAGACATGACAATTTGGGTTGGGGAACCCCTCACAAAAAAAGCCAGGAAAGGGAAGCGACAACCCACAAAAAAAAGGATAGAGAAAATATGGACAGTATCAAGACAACTAGTCCAAGCCGCAGGCAAAGAAGGACACCTAAAAGACAAGGAAAGATACCGAGAAGTGGTGCGACTTGCATAAGAGCCCTTGGCATAACACTGCTAACTACCGCTCAAAGCAGACACTGGTGGCCGAAGTGAAAGCCTCTGAATCAAATGCGGGTTTTGACTCTGATTCGGAAGTAGAAAGGGGAAGACATATCATTGACGCAGAACCCAGTGCCAGTGTTGCTACCACCAAGCTCCAGCATGGTGAACCAGACAAGCTAGAAGAAGGAGAGTGCCTCTTCCATTCACAGATGTTGGTAAAAGGCACCTCACTGCACTTCATCATTGATAGTGGTAGCCAGAAGAACCTCATCTCAACAGAGGTTGTCAAGTGACTGGCCTTGTCGACAATGCTACACCCAAAACCCTACACCATTGGATGGCTTCGCCAAGGAAGCGATCTCCACGTCAGCCAACAATGTCGATTCTCGTACGATACCAAGCCCTTTAAAGACAAGGTATTGTGTGATGTTGCTCCTCTCGATGTTTGTGATGTTCTTTTGGGCCAACCTTATTTATGGAAACGTCATGCTGTATATGATTCTAGGCCTCATAGTGTTATTATTAATTTGAACAGGAAATTGTAGAGGATACCTAAGGCTGTCCCACCTAGTGCTATTTCCTTGATCTCTTCTAAGAAATGCAGAAAGGTCATCTCTCAGACCGGGAAGTTTGTCTTCTTCATGATTCTCTCTCAAAATGAGAGAAAAATCATAGCCACATCCAGGGTCTTTGCGGCCGAACTCTCCACACAGCAGAAGCAAGTAGATAAGGTCGTGGAAGAATACTCAAATATCTTCTCCTCACTTATCGGGGTACCTCTACACTGTCAGGTCAACCACCCCATCGATCTGATCCCTGATTCACCGTTGCCCAATGGGTCAGTCTATCATCGCTCTCTATTAGAGAATGAGGAGATCAAGTGACAGATCCAAGAATTGCTCCACAAGGGGAACATCCATCCTAGCTCATCACCTTGCTGGAGGCCAATCATGCTGGCATAGAAGAAAGATAGAACCTGACGAATTTGCATTGATTATCGGGCTCTGAATAAAATCACAGTCAGAAACCGATACCCGATTCCCTGAATCGACGACCTCCTTGATCAACTCATGGGGGCCAAATACTTCAGTAAGATTGATCTAAAGTCTGGCTACCACCAAGTCCCGATAGAAGGAAGACCACCTTCAAGTCAAAGGAAGGCCTTTTTGAATGGTTGGTCATGCCCTTTGGTCCAACAATTTCTCTAGACACTTTCATGAGGATGATGGACGATATCCTACGACCATTCACCAATACTTTTGTAGTGGTGTATCTTGATAACATTCTCATTTACAACAAGACTTGGGATGAACACTTGCAGCATACTCAATAGGTTTTGCACACCCTGCGACAACACAAGCTATACGCCAACTTAGAAAAATGCTCCTTTGATATGGACAGGGTACATTACCTAGGGTACATCATTGGTCAACGTGGCGTACATGTGGATCCAGCCAAGATCCAGGCCATCCGTGACTGGCTAGCCCCAAACACACTCACTGAGCTTCGGAGCTTCTTGGGCCTTGCCAATTTCTACCACAGATTTGTGTTGGGATTCTCCCATATTGCATGGGCCCTCAACCAAATAACCAGGGGTGGTGGTAAGGAGAAAATTGCGTAGGACCGGCCCCAACAACAAGTGTTCGATGATTTGAAGCAGCGCTTGTGATCATCCCTAGTACTTTCACTACCAAACCTGCAACATCCCTTTGAGATTGAGACCGATGCTTTAGACTATGTTGTGGGTGTTGTTCTCATGTAGCACGGCCACTCTGTGGCCTATCATAGTGCGACACTATCAGATGTTGTTCGTAAGTACCCTACTTACGACAAATAAATTTACTCCATTGTGAAATCTTACCACCAGTGGATACAATACATTGTTGGGAGGGAGACAATCATCCACATTGATCATAAGCCACTGCTGTTCATCTAGACACAAGGAAAATTATAGAATGACCGCCATCAAAAGTGGTCCACATACTTGCAGCAATTCCACCTCAACATCAAATATAAAACAGGAAGCACCAACCGTGTCATTGACTACCTCAGAAGACCACCGTGTCTATGAGACAAATTCAGACTTCGCCACCACCTACCAAATGTTGGGTGAAAAGGCAGTTGTCGATAATTTCCATCTTCAGGATGGGATGTTGTGTCGTCTAGGCCATATATGTGTTCCCTCAAGTGATCGAGCGAAGCTGATCTGGGAATCCCACTACAGTTGGGTGGCATGACACTTCGACATCAAAAAGACAATGGTGATGCTACAAAAACATTTCTACTGGCCGAAACTTAGACAAGAGGTCAGCAAGTATATTAGGTCTTGCACTTCCTACGCTATTGCCAAACCAACCACTAAGAATTAGGTCCTGTACACCCCTATTCCTAATCCTAAAAAACCATGGGAATCCATCTCAATGGACTACATGTTAGGCCTCCCATCCACCAAGAATGGAAATGACTATGTTTTTGTGGTTGTCGATCGATTTTCTAAGATGGCAATTCTAGTTTCTTGCAAGAAGAGCATCACAACAAAATCCATTGCCAAGCTCTTCTTTGAACAAGTCTGGGTACATTTTGGAATCCCACAAACCATTGTCTCAAATCAGGATAGTTGATTTCTCAGCACATTCTGGTCGAGCCTCTGGTCACTGCTGGACACCAAGCTCACCAAATCCACAACCTTCCACCCCAAGATAGATGGCCAAACCGAGGTCGTAAATCAAATGATCATTCATATCCTGCGCATGTATAATTCCAAGAGCCCTCGCACATGGGACGAGAGTCTTCTCTATGTCCAACATAGCTACAACTAAGCCCTGCATAGCTCAACTGGCCACAGCCCCTTTCAGGTGGGGTTGGGATTCCAACCATTGGGTCCCACAGATGTTGCACTTCCCCTTGTAGTCACCTCGCCCGACTCCTCGCCTGCTCCAACTGAGGCTGAAAAAGCCACCCGGTTCATTGAGAGGATCCAACACATCCGCCAAAAGGTTCAGGATATCCTACAAAAGTCCAATGACAAGTACAAGAAATGCCATGATCAACATTGGGTTCCACATAAGTTTTAGGTGGGCGACAAAGTTTGGTTGCACTTGCAGAAAGAATGCCTTACAAAACCCCATCGGAAGATTTTGCCACTCTGTTATGGGCTATACACCATCACCAAGGATGTGGGGGATAATTATTTTGTGCTCAACGTTCCTCCTTTCCTTGGCTTGTACCCAGTGTTCAACGTGGACCTCCTTCGGTCTTATTTCCCACCATTATTGGACACCTCAGACATAGCAAAAAAGATGACACCAACAGAGCTCAACCCTGACTGCATACAAAAAACATCCATTGATTAGATTGTGGACACACAAATCAAGGGCACTCGACAACAAAGGATCCAACTTTATCGAGTCGTCAAAGAAGGCAAGCTCCTACACCAAGGCAAGTGGCACACCCGGGGCCAAATTCAACATAAATTTCCTCATCTGATGGGGGAACTCAATGCAATGGAGACAATTTCTCCCTAAGGATTGAGAATTGATCCAGGTGGATATCGGTGGCCACCCACCTTTTCCATCTGGCTCAAAACAAATTTCTAGCAATTTTGATAATTTACTATTTTTAGCAGTTTTTCAGGTCCTGAACTTCTAGAGTCGTTTTGAGGCCCTAAACGATGTTTTTTGGGGTATGTTGCGATAAAAAAATTTCATCATGAAATTTTGTTCAACTATTGTAGTCCTCAGATAGATATTTCCAACAGGCTATCATACACCTAAAACAAAGATTGTATGCAAAATTTATGACCTCGGGAAGTTCATGTACTAACTTACCCAAACGAGGCCCACATGACTTTTGGCACTTCATCTTCTAGGGTTAGGTTTTTGGATGTTTAGGGTTTTTGAAACTCCTGTTTATTGTAAAAATTCCCTGAGAGCCTCATTGTAATCATCTTCTTGTGAATGAGCACAACCATCACATCTCTTCTCAGAGATAAGCCGCTACCATTCCAACAAGCTTGTTTTCTGCTGCATTTTACAGTTTCAGCTTAGTTCCTTATTAAATAGAAAACCAATTTTACTGTATCTCTGTTATTTTGTGTTAAGCATCTGGTAATAATCTGTAGTCATTTCGTTCTACTCATAAAATTCAGATCAACCTATCCTTGTGACTAATTCTCTTTTTCCTTCTCTAGCTGTAATACTTTGGCTTTGTAATCTAGTACTTCCTGTCGAAATGTCTCTTTTTCTTGTTCTAGAGCAGTCAACTCTACTTCTTGTGGATTCTCTCTGGAAAACATATTTATCCTCTTCTTTATGCTTTGAATCATCTTGTTTTTTTCATCTAAGGAAGCTTTTACCCCTTGAGGGCCTTCATATTCCAATATTTTGACTTGAGTTTGCCAGGCTCAATTGGATGCTTTTTATTTCTTCAATTGTCCTTCCAACTTGAGTGTATAGGTTATCATCCTTGCAACCCTCAAAATCAAACTCAGGTAGTCTGAATACAGCATGTCACTGGTATTTCTATGAAATTTTACCTTGTCTGGGGAACTGATATTTTCATAATGTAGCTTAATTTCAAGCACTTTATCCTCATCATCCTTTGAGTGTCTTTATTTCTACATCCCTGATTGAGAATAGGGAAGACCTATGCCAAGAAACCCTTTCTATCTCATGAATCAAATATCTTATTTCACTCATGGCCAAGCTCCCTTTCTCAGCATATTGATTTGCTAAATCTTCTTTGTACTAGTAGACTGCCCCAAGTGTCTTATCAAAGACATGTTTCTTGATGGTGAAATCCATTGAGCTTCCTTCACTCTGTGGCATGATTTATGGACTAGCCTCTTCTATTTGGTCCTGATCTCCACCATTTCCATTTCCATTTTCTTGTTAGATTCTTCTTCCTCTAGGTTTACTATATGTGGAGACTGGGTGGTTTTCATTTTCGTGAGAACATTTTGTTGACCACTGGTGCCTAGGGCCTCTGAACTGTGCCTTTTACTATAAAAACTCATCTTGGGAGCTTTAATAATTAACATTGGAGGATTTTTATGTGTCTGAGTCTATTGTAGGGTTGACCCTACTTGTTGTGTCTGATCAGGCTGCAAAACGACTTCCATATCTGAATAGGTTTCCAGATTTGCCAACTTATCAAAACCTTCGACACACTCATGTTCATAAGGGCCTCTTTTTCTAATCAGTCGTCTTTTATATATGACATGGTGTGGATCATATTTCCTTCCTTGTAGCTATGCAAATTCAAAATCCTTGAGTTTGGCCTGGATCTGAGGCAAGCAATATCTAGTCTTCACAATAAAGGGTCCTATTATGAAAGGAAACTTTAGGTTAGATGCTTTGTGCATTTTTAGAAAGTGTTATGTTTCTGAGATGATTCTTTTCTTGATGAACTATAAGGAAATGATTATGGGAGTCAGAAAAATAGGTAGAAGGTAAGGTCCCTCTTGTTAACCATACACCTAAATTACAGTAGAGTGCATGAACAACGCCCAATCTCCCACTCTATTCTCTAGCTTGGGCTGTAAATAAATTTTCATTTCTTCTAAAACCCTTGGGAGGATGATGCTGAAGATTAAGATATAAACCCTGGACATTATCCTATTTACAAAAATGAGCATCATGATCCTTTTGCATTCATTCGAGATGAATGAAACTTCAAGGAAATCTGTCTTGTTTGTTTCTAGGAACATTTTCAGCAAGTGTGTGTAGTACCCAAAGTGCCTTAGTGATTGGAAATTCACTAGTTGTTTGTGTACATTATCAGCTATGAACTCTTCGAAACTGATACAGACTGATGGACTGGAATCTAACTGAAAAAAGGTCAACATAAGACCCAACATGAACTCTACTACAAATTTGTTGTTATCCAAACCTAAGATTTGACTGAGTATGGAACAGGCCCACTGGCCCTCAATAACCATGACGCTTACATGCATAGGCAACAACATGCTCTCATAATTATGTTCAGGTCTAACAATGGTCTGTAAATATAGGGTTTTGACCTCGGGGGGACATTCTCTGTAGACTATAATTAGTTTCTCCTCCTTGACGGGTTTAGACGATGTGGGGGAAAATTCTAGTGTACCAAGGGCATGTCGAACTGAAGGGCTATCTACTCTAAATAGGACCACTAACCCTAACCTATTTAAAACAACATTTTCTTCCTATGAGTATTTATCGACACACCATCTTATGAATTTTGGGAAAGGGAATGTGATTTTGACGACGTAAGGGACCATGGAGGCTTGAACCAATTCAAGGAAAGTTATTTGTCTTCCTACATTATCTAACAAATTTTCTCTCGATACGAAAATGGGTGAGATGGTTATCTCTGTGTCAAATTAATCAAAGTCTCTGTCAATTAGGGATTCTTCTTTCGAGGCAAGATCTTGTTATGTTACGATACAATGACAGGATTCATGGCCATGATAAAAGATACCTGAGAATGAGTGAATAATGAGCGATTCTGGTTCACTGTTGAGATTTAGTTTGAACGAAGTGTTTGCGCCAATTTTCAAATGTTCAAATGATTTGAAATATCATAAAATATTGACCCGATCCCTCCTTTATATGCTCCTCCCGATATCAGGGACGAGACAAAGCGGTTTGGAGTAGACCGCATTTCTCCCAGATATGCCTCTAGTGGTGCCACATGTTCACAATCTAAAACCATGGTATTTCTATCGGCCTACTCCCAATAAATTAATATTTGTGCAAGTTATCTGCTCGATGTACCTGCTGACTGTTGATCTGTGATTCCTGAGATCTATGACCTGCCATGTCCCATCAACCTCGTGCCTCTGCTAGATTTAACCATATTTCGCTAGATGTGACTCCACCCTCTAGTTTATCGTGCCTCTACACTTTCTTACCCCTTAGCTATGTCTTGAGACTTGGTTTCCATCGAAAAATTGTTATGGTGATAAAAAAACCCAAATCAATGACTGTTGTGGTTTCTCTCCTCTGTGGCTCTGCTTCCCTCCAAAGAATAATTTCTCAATCTTTCAAAGGCTCGACCTTTTATCTCTCCACTACATGGTCGAATCCTCGGACTCTGATTTCTTTCTAGAACCGTTACACTTCTTGAGCTTTTGAACACAGTCAAAGTGTTCTAAAAACACCTTCCTGGAACCCTTTAACTTCAAATTCAACCAATTCCAGGTCTGAATTTGCTAAAAAAGATATTAAATTAAGAATGTCTCACCACTTGGCCAAATTTATCAAATTTCCCATGAATTTAGAAACATAAGTTGGAGATTTTCCCAAACTCCACGCAATTGCTTTTGATTTTTACCATGGACGCATTGTAACTTGAAATTTGGCCACTTCAAAATCAATTCTCTATGAAATTTTTCTACAATTCAACTTGCTCATCCCATCCAGGCTTAGTGTTGAAAACTGGATCTCTGGTACCATATTGTAACATCCCCATCCACCTGTTGGGATAGGCCATATAAAATTTTGAAACCGTATAAAAAATTAAAACATACAAATATTCTGCAAATAGACAGATTCATGCATAATAATAATATAAATACACATGCATCATAGAAAGGAAAAACCCATAAAAAATGCATAAATAATGATGCAACACATAATTTAACACACAATTGACACTTATTTTTTATAAAAATATCACCAACTACGTGAAAAACTTCCAAGTTCCTCCCATCCATAGACCACACTACTTGTAATATAATCATTGGGTCACCCTCGAACTGGGTATAAAATCTACCAGGGAAAAGGGAATACTAAACTCGTCTAAGGTATGGCAAGAAACATAATTTCTCTGTCCAAGGTTCCCAACTACTACAACTAGCCTACAGTATCTCATTCCCCACATGCTTGTCCCACCCCAGGAAGTGTTCATCTTCTCTTCTTAGCAGTCCCTTGGTTTTCCCACTTCCGTTTTGGGGCTTCAGAAACATGTCGATCAGGAAGTCTCAGAGCCCTATAGTCATTTCCCATCGTACAAGGGAACAATTCTGAGTATATTGTCACCTAGAGAAACTACTCACGGGCCTGGAAACTTGCTTCTTCGACATATAAAATATCTCACCTGAAGAGAAATGACTATGAGCCTAACAAATTTCTTCTTCGACCATGGGCCTGGTAACCCATCTCTTTAACCTGCAGTCAAACCAAGTTTCTAGTTTTCCATAATGCCAAGCTTTCCAGGTACATGTATGGTGATGGAAACAATAGATTTCGGATGGTGGGAGAGAATAATGGTAACAATGATGAAGGAATGATAAAAAATGAACTAATTTGCCCCCAAATATATGTGCATGTTCCCAACTCGACACTTTTTATGTTGGGAACTACATGGACCCCCCACATGGTGATACGCTCCCCCTTAGGGACTTTGGATAAAATGAATATCCCATACTTTAGACTTTAGACTTTAGGAATATTAATAAAATATTCCTTTGGGATTAAGCCCCCTTAGCTTAGACCCTTTCCTAAAATCTTATCTCCCTTACCCGTTTCTAGTGGAGTTTAGTCCCCCATATCTTATGCTTGGTCGTTCTGCATGCAATGGTATAATTAATTAATAATATGAGTATGATTTACAATTACAATAGAGGAACGCTGACCTTTATCATCCAGGATTCCTGGCCTTATGTAATACCCTTGTTTCCCTCAGCTTGTAAATATAACTATAATATTCCAAAAGATTATGGCAGACTGAAGATGTGTGAATGTTGGATTTGATGAACCTTTTTGTTATAAAAGCTAATGTATGTATTTATGTTATTAATTAAAAATGGATAGTGTTGTATAACTTTTGAAAAGGGGGTTTTCCAAGATAGATCATGATGCTATAAGAGAGATGGTGAGGGGAACCAAAAATAGTTGAGATGACCCCCACCAAAACAGTACTTTACTAGATTTAATTGATCAGACCCAGAACATTCCTTTGACCCATAAATGAATTAACAGTCAGGATGGTACTTGGAAAGACCTCCTCAAGAGTTAATGAGGAGATGGGAAAAGTACCCATTTGCATGACTTTCAGACCTGACCATGAGCTGGGGATTTAGACCCATGCAATATTTCCGAGGAAGGAAAGAAAGGAAGGGAGTTGGTGGGAAGAGGCATATCTGCGAGAGAGATGAGTCGAGAGACCAATCTCCACAAGAGGGAGAGCACTTGCAGCTCTCTGGTTCGAAGGAGAACTGAGAAACAAAATTGTTCTAGGTGCAAGAAGTTGTTGGGAGAATTTTGAGTCCAAGATGATAAATGGGGCTATAGAGAATCCAAATGGCTGGGGAAGTACTCGTTGTAGGCCTTTCTTGGTACAAATAAAATTGTTTTCTAAGTTCTTGTGGGAGGAGGAGAGTAACCTCTGTCCCTGACTGTCGTTGAGAAAGAAGAAAGGGACTCTCTCAGAGAATCATGGTCTAGGTAGGGGGTGGCCAACATCAAATTCGTTTAGGAGTGGATATGCCTACGGATGGGTGGAAACGTGCACCCCTTTAAGCAGTTTATTCACCATCTAGTTTTCGTGATAAGTATTCTTATACTTGCATACCTGAATTGAAATAATGATTTAATATACATGTTCAATGACTAAAATATTTATTGAATGATTAAGGTAGAAATGCTCATTGTTTTTCTATGAACCCATGCTTTTGAATGGTATTATGTTTTCCTCATCTCAACAACTAGAGAGTTATGGGGCGTGGGTATGCAAGAGAGTCGGGGTAGGGTTAACTAGAATACTTAGTTCTTGTCGACCGCTCGAATTAAACTTCGTGGGAATACTAAGTTTGAACACTATGGAAGCAGGGTGCTTCGTTCAAACCCTTCACCTGTGTGATCAAGGGATCATTTACATGGCCTTACCCAATTCACCACTAAGTGTGCATCCCACGAGAATTATCTAAGGACCCATATGACCAAGGTATGGGAACCTTGTGCTAGGCCCCAAAGGATATAATATTTTTTGTCTTCGAAGCTATGGGATTTTGGAGCTCCGGGGTGTCATGGCCTTACCACTCGCAAACCGGTTGAAGGAAACCTATTGGATCAGTTACCAACGAGTTTTACCGACATATGGAGGTTTCCCTAACTATGACCGTTGTAATTGTCTTACTGTTAAACTCTGACCCACGTACCAACCGTGAAGCAACACAATCCACAGATCCGAGGGTATTAGGGAGTCTCCCTAGCCATTAGATCTATGTTGAGGTAAGTTTGACATTGATTACTTCATGATGACATTGGTGTCGTAGCACCAAATTTCCCTAACGCTAGAGTTGTGACTTATTGTGAGCTCTGGATATGGGGAGTCCATTGAGAACCCCTCTTAACCATCTGATCAACTAGTGGAGGGACTCGCGTACAAAAATTTGACGAAGCCCTACTTCGGGAGAGCGGAGTTTTCATAACACCAAGACCCCCGAATTTTGAAGCTATGAATTAACACAAACCATATATCTAGGGACACTTTGGGATCCTTCCTATCTGTTGGATCCACATTGGGGTCAATCATTCATTGACCACTTTGGGATAAAGGGGGTGGTAAGAGAGTGAATACCTTTGAACATTGAATTTGCAAAGTCATGTGAGCCATAGATCTGAGGACGCTGAGGCCCCTTCTCAACCATTATATCTAGACTGTGGTCAACCTGACGTTGAACACTCTGGGAGAAATGATAAAGTCACACAGTGGATTCCCCGAACACCAAAGTTACAAAGTAATAGAGACAGTATATCAATAGATCTACGTGGGCGCATCTCGATCGTGAGATATAAGGGCGTTGGGAGGCTATTAGTATGGAGTGATATCGTGTGCGGACATCACCCCGGGTGATTTGGACCCACATTTGACATGCTATGTGTCACCTAGATTCATACATTTTGTAGACCCTATGTTCCCATTATAATGTGACACGTTTCACCCACGGATGGGGTCACGTGTCATCTCTGCTTTTTTGCGGTCACTCCTCTGAAAAATATTCGCTTGGACTATTGGTAGGTGGAGTACTCTAGACCCACCTTTCCTTGCCTCTACATTTAATATTACACTACTTGCAAGGGTGAACCCTTCGAGAGTCTGGGACCTCAGAACTCTGGAGGTTTTGGGTGTAGTGTCGTAGATAAGATGAAAGGACCGAAGGTCGAAGCCATATGGTGATATTCCAGGCTCCTTTGGGAGTTCAATATTTTGGAAGTCTAGAGGATATGGGCATAGAAATAAAAAAGGGTGTTCAAAGACAAAGCACCAAACACCGAATTTCCCTTAAGATTATGTGTTAAATGAGGATCGAGTTCTGTCGTTGGATTCGATGATGGATGAAATTCCATCGTGGATGTAGGAACGTTGTGGAATCTCCATGGATGTAGTAACTTGGGGATGGTAGGAATGAGATGGGCCCACATGGATGCCACATGGTCCTTGACTGATAATGCTCGAAAATCTTTGGGAGGTCATAACTTGCAATCCAGATCTCATATTTGAGCATGGTAGTATTCATTAGAAATATACGATTGAGTATAAGAGGATGGAGACCTCAGAAAGAGTATTCAAGACTATTAAGGAAAAAAACATTTTGATGCCCCATCCCTAAAAAGGGTACTTAGGGGTCAAGTGTGTTACAAATTGGTATCAGAGTGGGAAACAACACATGGCTTGCTTAGGCTCATAAACGAGTCGCTTAAAATTATTATTAGAGACCCTTTAAGGGTCATACCCTATCTTAACCCATTCCTAAGAGGCTTACTTAAACCTCTACTGAAGAGAGGAATGAAACTTTCTATTGTTGTATATGTTTTGAAAAATCTGAACTGTGTGTTTTTCATAACCTAGTAAATGATTAACTATCGAAAAATGTTTTATCATCACTCAAGCAATCAGTGGATGGAAAGAAAATCATAGAATAAGATATGGTGACACACCATGAGTTGGGGGAAATATACCACAATAGAGAAGAGGAATCTGATGAGACGATGGTCATGGAAACCCTCCAGATATGGTTGAAACTGAGACGTATGGTCATGGAAACCCCTCCAGTTTTGGATAAAACCGTAAGAAGCCTCATGGAAGAAATACAAAGTTGTAAGGATCAACAACCTAAATGCACCATAAACGAAGGAAAATGGGAACTCAAATTTTAATGCAGCTTCACTGGTGAAAACCATGATAAAGGAGGTCGCAACATGGATTGACAACGCCTGGATAGACATCATATGAAGAAAAACCAAATTCCACTTGAGATATGAAAGCATGGCCTTGAAAGTGGCCACACAAGGAGAAGAACCTCAAATAAATCCCAACATGGAGACAAGAGACACTCAATGGAATATTCCTCTAGTGAGCACATTGAAAACCTAAGGATCTTCTAGTATAAAAAATAGTTCACATTCCAAGAGGAGAATAAAGAAGAGGAAACCTTCCAAGAGTCATGACCTTGAAGAGTTTAAGAAATCAAAACCACCCACCTTCGATGGATTAAGAAGGGAATATTTTCAACCTAAATGGAAAGACATCCATTTGGTGGGAAGACCTCAAATGCGGAAAGGAATCCATGAGAATGACTTGTCATGGAAATAATTTGAGAATTACTTCAAGAAGAAGTATTTTTGAGAGAAATACGTTGATGGGAAGACACCAAGGAGTTCTATGAACTCAAGTATGGACAACCTACAATAGATAAATATATCAACAAATTCCTTGAGCTAATAAGGTATGGTCCCTACATAGCATGAAAAGTGAAGATGCCACTCATTTATTAGTGGACTTCCTCAATCCTTCTGGGACATAATTTATTTTGATGAGCCAAAGAATTTAGAAGACACTGTCCTGGAAGGCAAGTTATTTCTATGAGTAATTCAAGAATAAGACAAAAACCCATGAAGACCAGGGAAGAAGAAAAACAATTCGTGATTCAATAAGAAGGGCTTAAACCCCCAAGATTTAAGAACCATGGGAAAGATTATAAGATGAGCCTTCCTACTAAAAAGTGGCTATCATAAACGCTTCCTTCTCAAAGTGGAAATAAACCCTTCGAACTAGCTTCTGTGCTAAGACTGATAACACAAAGAAAGAACCCTTGAAATGTTGGGGTTATGGAGAAGAACACCTGATGAGGGGCTATCCACATAGGAAAAATAATAATAGGAGGGTATAAAACATCCAAGAGTATACCACAATCAATGATGTGGCTAGGAGCATGCCACAAGTTTATGCAGCCTTGGATAATAGATAATATGACCACAAAGCTTTAGTGGTGGAGATGAAAGGTATGATTTCCAACCATCTAGTTTCCATTTTAATTGAACTTGGTTCTAATTTGATTTATGTCTCCCCTCAAACTGTTGAGAAATTTAAATTGTAGCAAGTTAAACAAGTTAAATTATGATTGGTACAATTAGCCACTGGAACCAAAAGATAAGTAACATAGGTCATACCAACATACCAATTCATTATGAATGGATTACCCACCCAAGGAACCCTAAACATGCTCCCTTTAAGATCTTATGACCTGCTTATTGGCATGGACTGGTTGGCTTCCCATAAAACCAAGATGGAATGTTACAGTAAAACTTTGGAGTGTGAAGATGAAAAAGGGAGAAATATAACCCTACAAGGGATTCAAAATAATGTCTGGGTGAGACAAATATGAACCCTTCAAGTGAAAAAGTATTGCATAAAAGGATGTCCTTTGTATGATTTACAAGTGTTGAACTAGGTTGAGAACATTAAACCAAGCCTAGGGGACCATCCCATATTAAGAGAGTATAAATATTTGTTCCCAGAAGAGGTACTAGGTCTACCTCCAAGAAGAGATATGACATTTCAATAAAACTTGTACCAGCAGCGGTGCCAGTGTCTATAACACCCTATAAAATGAGTACACCAGAGCTGGTTGAGCTCAAACTAAATCTAAAGGAGATGATGGGAAAACGCTACATTCATCCTAGTGTGTCTCCATGGGGAGAAACAACCTTGTTTGTGAAAAATAAGTATGTCACACTCAGGTTGTGCATAGACTATAGGAAACTCAATAAGATGACCATTAATAATAAGTATCCCTTTCCAAGGATCGATGACGTGTTTGACCAATTAAGGGGTGCTACAATTTTCTCCAATATTGACTTGAGGTCTAGATACCATAAGGTATGAATTAAGGATGAACACATCCACAAAACAACCTTTAGGACATGATATGGTCACTATGAATTTGTGGATGTGCCATTTGGGCTACCCAATGTACCAACCACTTTTATGTGATTAATGAATAATGTACTCAGTAATTTCTTGGGAATATTTGTATTGGTTTTCATTGATGATATCCTAATATACTCTAAGAATAGGGAAGATAATGAAGAACATATCAATCTAGTGCTTCAAGTTCTAAGAGAGCATCAACTCTATGCTAAGTTAAGTAAGTGTAACTTTTTCTAGAAACAAGTCCATTACTTAGGCCATGTTATTTACGAAGAAGGAGTGGCAGTTGATCCCGACAAGATCAAATCCATTATGAATTTACCTACCCCAAAGGTTGTATCTGATATCATATCCTTGATGGGCCTAGCATGATACTATAAGAGGTTCATAAAAGGATTTTGAAAGATTGGTTTCCCAATCACCTCCCTTCAAAAAAAAGGGAGTTAAATTCTTTTGGACATCAGAATGTGAAGAGATATTACAAGAGCTAAAATACCTTCTAACCAATGCATGTGTGCTGAATATTGAAGACACAAAAATTTCTTCCTTGTGTGTACATATTACTGCAAGGAAGGGATCAAAGGAGTCCTTATTCAAGAAGGACATGCAATTTACTATGAATCCAAAAAATTGAATGATCATGAAATCAATTATGTGACCTAGGATCTAGAATTGGCTACGATAGTACATGCTTTTAAAATGTGGAGTCATTACCTCCTAGGTAGAAGATTTGTTCTTATGACAGACCATAGTTGGTTGAGATACATGTTTGATCAACCAATGCTCAATTCTATACAAGATACATGGATGTCTCTCCTTAGTGAGTTTGACTTTGAAATCAAACATATCAAAGGAAAAGAAAATAGGGTGGTTGATGCCCTTAGCATAAGTATGAAAGTGATTCATTTGGAATTTGTAAGAACCTATGAAATAAACATCAAGGAGAGAGTCAAAGGTGTAGAAGAAACATATACATTTTTCAAGACTGTGAAATCATACTTAGATCAAGATCCCACAGGGATGAAGTATGAGGGTTATCAATTTCTAAACGATGGTATACTAACTTACAAAGGTAGGTTTTATATTATAAATTGTGATGACTTGAAGAGGTTCATAATAGATGAAATACACAAAATACCATATACTGATCATCCTAGTTATTAGAAAATGATCACAACCACTAGGAAACTATTTTATTGGCAAGGAATGAAAAAAGACATAGTTGATTACCTAGCCAAATATCTAGAATGTCAGCAAGTTAAGGTAGAGAAATGACATACAAACAAGGCTATTGCAGCCCATACCAATCCCATAATGGAAATGGGAAACTATATCCATGGATTTCAACAAAGGATTACCAAGATCAACCAAAAAAAATGACACCATCATGGTAGTTGTGAACAAATTGAGAAAGGTTGCTCACTTCATTCCTATCAAGTCAACTTGCAAAGCAATAGATATTGCCAGTATTTCATGAAAGAAATATTTATTGCCTAAGGAAATCATATCTGATAGAGATACAAAATTTACTTCAAAATTTTGAAAATCTCTATTAGTTTGTTTTGAAACTAAATTTCTATTTAGTACAACCTATCACCCTCAAAACGATGGATAGACATAAAGAGTAAACCGAGTGTTAGAGTACATTCTAAGGATGCATGTGATGAATCATCCCAAGAAGTGGGAAGACTACCTACCACTGGTAAAATTTTCCTACAACAATGGCTATCAAGATTCATTGAAGATGAGCCCTTTTGAGCCCCTCTATGGTAGACAATGTAATATTACAATTAGTCGGGATAACCCAGTAGAAAGTATTACAATCGGGCCAAATATGCTGAAATAAATGAAACAAAAAGTAGTTCAGGTAAAACATAATCTTAAAATGACCCAAGATAGACATAAAAACTATGCAGACAGAAAAAGGACTGCTAGACAGTTCAAAGCAAGGGATCATTTGTATCTCCGAGTTAGACCCGGGAAAATCTCCTTGAGAATGGGATTTTGTGCCAAGATGGCACCTCAGTATTGTGGACCCTTTGAAATTTTGGATAGAATGGGACTTGTAGCATATAGAATAACACTTCCTCCCATAGTCAAGGCACATAATGTTTTCCATGTTTCGTTACTGAAGAAATATGTAGCTAATTCTAATCATATAATTGATTAGTCTATGATTTAGGTGGAACTAGAGGGATAATTCATGCTAGAACCACAATATATAATAGGCGGGAAGGAAATCCCACTCAAGAATAGAGCCATTCCACAGGTCAATGTGAAGTGGAAACACTTTGGTCCAAATGAAGCTACATGGTAAATGGAGGATGCCATGAGACAAGCATACCAATTGTTTTTTACTTCTAAACATACAAAGCACATCGACAGGTAGAACATCGAAGACATTGTTCCTTTAACGGGGAGGGGATTGCAATACCCCTATTTCCCTCGGCTTGTAAATATAAGTATATCTTTCCAAAATACTATGGGAGACTGAATATGTGTGAATGTTGGATTTGATGCACCTTTTGTTATAAAAGGCAATGTATGCATTTTTGTTATTAATTAAAAATGGATAGTGTTGGATAATTGTTGAAAGGGGGGTTTTCCAAGATAGATCATGATTCTATGAGAGAGATGGTGAGAGGAACTAGAAATGGTTGAGATGACCCCCACCAAACTAGTACTTTACTAGATTTAATTTCTCATACCTAGAACAATCCTTTGACCCAGAAATGAATTACCAGTTGGGATGGTGGTTGGAAATACCTCCTCATGAGTTAACGAGGAGATGGGAAGCATACCCATTTGCAAGGATTTCATACCTGACCACGAGATGGGATTCAGACCCATGAAATGTGTTAGAAAAATAGGACCGTGGACCAATAAAATAAAACAAATGCAGAAAAAAAACATAGAAGATACACTATACAATAGAGACAGATTTACGTGGTTCACCCAGTGTGGGCTACGTCCACCAGAGAAATTGCTAGGTCCTTCCTTTATTATTATCCAGCATATGAAGGGATACAACCTACAACAAACTCGTTGTAACTTCCTCTTCTTTCTCTCATGGTCTCCTATCTCAGAATACAATATTCACGATCAACCATAGCTGCAATACATTTCCCTCATAAAAAAGGGTTGCCTTCTAGGGAAAACAAAAACCTAACATAATCTCTACCGTTAGATATGTGACCTTATAATGAATGGTCCAGATTTACAATGAAATTACAATATGCATTTACGGTAACCCCCCTTTGCACTCCCCCGCGTGGAAGAGTGTACATACTTCTGGGGTGTAAATACTTCATGGGGTATAAACACGGTTAAAAGTAAAAGACCTCTGAATCAGGAAGATAATCAGGCTCCACAACCAACAAAATGTTCTTAAGGAAGGCAAGAAAGAAAGGGAGTTGGTGGGAAGAGGAAGATCTGTGAGAGAGAGGAGTCGAGAGACCAATATCCACAAGAGGGAGAGCGCTTACAGCTCTCTGGCTTGAAGGAGTCTGAGAAAACAAATTGTTCTAGGTGTAAGAATTTACTAGAAGTCGTTTTTAGTCGAAGATGATAAACGAGGGTATAGCGAAGACGAGTGACTCTGGAAGTACTCCTTGTAGGTATCCTTTCTTGGTATAGGGAAAACAATTTGCTAAGTTCACGTGGGAGGAGGAGAGTAACCTCTGTCCATGACTGTCACTCAACAAGAAGAAAGGGCCTCTCTTAGAGAATCATGGTATATCTAGGGGGTGGCTAGTGGTAAATACATTTAGGAGTGGTTGTGCCTATGGTTGGGTGGAAAGAGGGATCCCTTTCAGCATTTTCTTCACCATCTAGTTTTCTTGATAAGTATTCTTATACTTGCATACTAGAATTGAAATGACGATTGAATATACATGTGCTATGACTAAAATCTATATTGAATGATTAAGGTAGAAATTTTCATTTTTTTTTTTCTGAACACATGATTTTGAATGGTCTTTTGTTTTCTTCAGCTTAAAAGCTCGAGAGTCATGGGGTGTGGGTAGGCAAGAGAGTCAGGGTAGGGTTAACCTGAATACTTCAGTCCTGTTGACCTCGTGAATTTACCTTCACGGGAATACTAAGTTCGAACTCTATGGATGGAGGGAGCCTCGTTTAGACCCTTCACATGTGTGATCAAGGTCTCATGTTCATGGCCTTACCCAATTCATGGCTAAGAGTTAAGCGTGTAGCCCACGAGAATTATCTAAGGACCCATATGACCAAGTTCTAGGAACCCTGGGCTAGGCCCAAAAGGAGATGATATTTTTGGGCTTCAGAACTCTCAGAGTTCAGAGCTCTGAGGTGTCATGGCCTTACCACTCCCAAATCGACCGAAGGCAATTTGTTGGTTTGGTTAACAATGAGGTTGACCAATATCAGGAGGTTTCCCTAACCATGACCGATGGAATTGTCTCACCATTGAACCTGATCCACTTACAAATCATGAGGTAACTCAAGCCATAGATCAGAGGGTATTTGAGAGTCTCCCTAGCTGTTATATCTACGTTGAGGTCAATCTGCCATTGACTACTTTGGGAGAACAACAGTGTCGTAGCACCAAATTTACCGAATGCTGGAGTTGTGACATAATGTGAGTCGTGGATCTTGGGAGTCCATTGAGAATCCCTCTTAACCATCCGATCAAATAGGTCAGTCTGGCATTGACTACTTTGGGAGTCAGTTTTGCGATATTTTGAGCTCCTTCGGGAGTTCAGGATTTTGGGAATCTAGAGGATATGCACGTAGAAAGAAAATGTCTTTTCAGTGTCGAATGTTGAATTTCCCTTAAGCTTATGTGTTAAATGAGGATCGAGTTCTCCCGTTGGATTCGACGGTGGATGGAATTCCATCGTGGATGTAGGAATGTTGGGTAATATCCATGTATGTAGGAACTTGGGGATGGTATGAATGATATGGACCCACATGGGTGCCATGTGGTCGTTGACTAATAATGCCCAAAAATATTTGGGAGGCCATAACTTGCAATCCAGAGTTCCGATTTGAGCCTAGTAGCAGTCGTTAGAAATATAGGGATGAGTAGAAGGGGATGTAGACCCCAGAAAGAGGATTCGAGACTATTATGAAAATAAATATTTTCATTCCCCATCCCTAAAAAGGGTACTTAGGGGTAAGGTCTGTTACACCTTATAATCATATAAGAATTCTAGCATATAATAACCTGGCTCACCAACCTCTAAAACACAACATATATACAAAGGCTCCATGGCCTTAAGATCGCACACTCAATCTGGTGTGCGCATAACTCTGGAATGTGCACACTCTTCTTTTGGTATGAGATTCCCATGTTGATTCATAATCTTTCCATCGAGTGACTTATACAGAATTGCATTAAATGAGAATAAATTAAAGTGCACCATTAAAGAAGAAAAATCTCAATAATGAAGAGACATAAGAATCAAATCTAAACAAAAAACTTTGATAACGGAGTTCATCACTAGTGGACTACGTCTTTGGGTCCTGCTCTTAAATGGGTAGGATTTTTCATTAACTCAACAAAAGAATTTGGAAAAATACATAAGTATACCTCATTCTGAAATCAAGCTAAAAAAATAATGATCAGATAAGAAATCAAACAACAACATTGAATTTGTGGCGTCAAATTACCCAAAAATGACCGTCTCCACGCCTCGATCCGACTCTGGCACTCCTAGGCCCGAGAAGAAATTTGTATCGGTTTTTGTTCTTTGCAACCTGCAATAAATGCCACTATACTTTCCTCAAACTACATGCCATGGATGTACCACATGCGCGCCTCCCTCCCCGAGCACTGGGCATATGCTCTTTTTAAGCATTTATCTTGGGCATTATTTACAGCATAGGTTGTTGGTCTATTGGTTTGGGAATGAATGTTAAGGCGTAGTAGAGGGAGGAGGTCTCGGGGTCAAACCTGCAGGCCTCCCCATTTTGGCTTTGTTTCTTGTAACTATATATATATATATATATATATACACACACACACCAAATTTTATTCTGCCAACTTTGGCGATGACTCTATCCATGGTTCTAACGATTAGTATACGATTGTATTTGGCGTCGTCTGCTAGATTTATTAGACCTGCCAATCCATTATTTTTTTTCAAAATTCGGATATGGGATGTCATTGGGAATTTTCCCACTCCCACATTGTAGGCCCTGATTGGGCCATGTGGCAACCTCTCATTCGACCACGTCGGCCACTACTCTATTAGCATGTCATGTCAGTGCCACATCATCGTATGGATGCCACATCACTGCCAAATATCCATGCCACGTCATTGTATGGACCATATGGATTTCCTTGTGGAAAAATCTTGTTGGTCCACGGATTGGTCCATAAGTGCCAAATCTAGGTGACATGTGGAAGCCTCTAGTGCTGCCACATCACCATAATGATGTCATGCTGACATCAACATGAAACATGTCACCTCATTCTCCTGCGATGTGTGTTTTATGGATGTTGACATCATATGTACAGATGTTGATGTCAATAATATGGATGTTGACTCATTCCTTAGTTGACTGGGCTAGGTTGACCAAAATTTGACCATGAATATCTTTCGATCCGTAACTCCGTTTGATGAGCCATTTGCACTATTAGAAATCTTGCAACATGCTCTTCCCAATAATGTCATTTTCACTGAGTTTTGAGAACTTTGAATTTTCTCCCTTTCTTTGGTTGACAAGGCCAATCTGAGCGTCCTGAGTTTCCTCTATAAGTTATGAGTTTTTCTTAGCCTTCTATGGATCCTTTTTGGATCCCACCT
The DNA here is from genome assembly GCA_010110895.2 of Picea sitchensis. Lineage (NCBI taxonomy): Eukaryota > Viridiplantae > Streptophyta > Pinopsida > Pinales > Pinaceae > Picea > Picea sitchensis. Next base: position 167,846 of record SNQJ01S0010764.1, on the reverse strand, counting down.
TCCAACTAAGATCTTTTTGGATCACCAAAATCTTTAATAAATCAACATATAAGTCAGGGAAGAGTCCCCTCACTTTGTCCTTCTCAATCCAATTTGCCTTTCTTGGATGTGTGCCCTTTAAGCCTACTCAAAGATAATCAACATCACCCCTGCGTGAACTCCTCGTTCTTCTATCTAGGATGATATATTCCTTTAACTCATCCAAGTACATAGGAGAAAAATCATCGACTGAAGGTATTGAAACTTCCTCATCCTGATCCATGATCATGGGAGGCTAAAAAAGTTTCAAGTTATCTATGTTCACAACTGAGTAAATCTGCATATAAGGTGGAAGATCCAGACAAAAATCATTGGTACCATGTTTCTCTAATATAGTGAAGGGCCCATAACGAATGGGATTCAATTTCTTGCCTTCACCCTTCAATGTCTCCTTGTTGATGTGAAGCCATACTCGGTCTCCAACTCGTAACTGATGATCAACCCTATGCTTGCCATTTTGAGCTTTATACTATTCTAAATTTTTCTCCAATTGTTCCATGTCTGCCTGGTGCACCTGCTGGATCCTCTGGATGAACTTGCAGGCTCTTTCCTATATTATTTCTTCATTTTCATAGACATCTCTCCCATACATCAAGTCCAAAGGAACTTTAGGTAGGTACCTGAAACATGTCTCAAAAGGTGAACACTAAGTGGAGGAATGTAAGGCTCGGCTGTAAGCACGTTGTACATAGGGTATCTATTCATCCCATAAATTGGGATGCTTGTTGTAGTAGCTTCAAAGAAAAAGTACCATTGTTCAGTTTACCACCTATGTCTGTCCGTCGGCCTATGGATGGAAAGTACTACTCCTCTTCAATTTGGTGTCCATCATTCTCCACAAGATTGTCCAAAAATCCCCAAGGAATTAGGTATCTTGATTCGAGATAATGGATGTGGGTAATCCAAAGTGAACCCAAACATACTGAAAGAAGATATTAGAAATTTTCTTAGCAATGATCTTCTCTTTACATGGAATCAAGATACACATCTTGTTGAACCTATCCACTATAACATATAAATAATCATGACCCCATTTGGACATTGGTGAAACCCCTACAAAATTCATGGAGATACTTTCCCATGGATGGGATGGAACAGGAAGTGGTGAGTATAGCCCCAGTTTTCTATTAGTGGGATTACAAGTAGAAAACATCACACACCCCTTTACATATTTAGTTACAATTGCTTTCATTTTAGGCCAGTAGAAAAAACTTTGCAAATGAGCCATAGTTTTTCCTACCCCAAAATTCCCAGACATGAGAGAAGTGTGAGCTTATCGTATTACATGGAATCGTTCACTTGTAGGAATACATAGCTTTCCAATATGGTAGAATAGTTTTCCCTGTAGACAATAGTTCTCTACTTGTGCACCATGTGTTAGCTTCTCATATACTTCTTTAAAATATTCATCAATGGCATATTGTTATACATAGCTATCATGATAGAAATAAGTATTATTCAAAATAATATAAGCAACAATAGGAGGTCTAGAAATCATATCGACTACCTTGTTACTTGTACCCTTTTTGTACTTAATTACCAAATTAAATTATTGTAGAAAACCCAACCATCTGTAATGTCAAGATTTTTGCAAATTGGTCTGTGCTTGGAGACACTGTAAGGGTTGGTGATCTGTATGTATGATTGTTTCCTTCCCTAACAAATGGTGCTTCCATTTCTTTACGCTTTGAACTAATGCATACAACTCCTTATCATATGTAGGATAGTTAACAACAACTTTCTTAAAAGTTTCAGAGTGGTAACTGATAGGATTACGAGACTGCATCAATACTGCACCCATGGCATATCTGCTGGAATCTATCTCGATCTCAAAAGGTTTTTGAAGATTCGGTAGTGCTAATACTAGTAAGGTACTAATATTCTCCTTCAGAGTGTCGAGAGAATTTTGTTTCTTTCCTTCCCATTGAAACATGTTCTTCACATTGGTTAAGGCATGCAAAGGGGATACTATAAACGAGACGTTTGAAATGAACCTCCTCCAGTACTAGAATGCACCTAAGAGGTTCTCGATCTCGGTTACACTTTTTAGCTCAAGCCAATTTATAATTACATCAATTTTGGAAGGATCAATTTTTAATTTTCCTCCTACAATATGACCTAAGTATACAAGTGCAATCTTTCCAAATTCACATTTAGAAAATTTTACATACAACGTTTCCCTTTGCAAAGTATCCAATACTTTCTTTACATGCCTCACATGTTCATACCAAGTCCCGCTAAAAATAATAATGTTGTCTAAATATACAATCACAAAGTCATCTAGGAAAGGCGTGAGTACATCATTCATCACATGCATGAAAGTTTCTGGAGCATTACAAATCCCAAACGACATAACTAACTACTCAAACAATCCTTGTTTGGTTTTAAAGGAAATTTTCCATGCATAATGTTATACAACCCTCATTTGATGGTATCCACTACACAAATCCAACTTGGTGAAATAAACAACATTCTTTAATTGATCAAGTAAATCATCTATACGAGGAAGAGGGTGTTGATTTTTCACATTTTATTTAAGGCCTTCTAATCAACACACATTTTCCATGCACCATATTTCTTTGGTACCATCATGGCTGAAGAAACACAAGGAGATGACTTGTGCCTGGTGACCCTCTTGATCCAATAAGCCCTGTACCTACTTCTTGATCTCTGTCATCTCAACAACTGACATCCTGTACATGCCCACATTAGGAAGAGGAGAATCTTGTTGAAGATATATCTCATTTTGGATTTCCCTCTTAGGAGGTAATCCATATAGTTCCTGAAAAATATTATCATACTTAGAGACAATATCAACTAATTCCTTCTTATGGGAAGGATCACATCCTTGGAAAGTGTTGGAGTTACTTCACACACACCTAGGATTTCTTTTTCCTAAGGTTTTTATTTGTTTATTAGTCATAATTAGTCAGTATCCAGTCTCCTATATTTTAGGAGAGAATATTCCACTCGGAGAATATTCTCTTTCAATTCACACTTCAGTTTGACTAGTTGAGCTGAGTTTAGATGTTGCATTGGGATCATCGCCATGCAACATTGGGATCATCACCATGATAGTTCGACCTTTCCTTGGTATCATCACCAAAGTGGCGCATTAGCTTTGATTCCTTGAGTTAACTCCTCACAACTTTCTGTTCAGTGAGTTAACTGAAGACTAGTTGACTAGTTAACTCAACTAGGTGGCATTTCACTCCCATAATTGCCTGAGAGACTAGAATAGGTGGCAGTTCACTCCCATAACTATTGGTTTGTTTCCATATCACTCTAGACCACCACTATTGTGACTTGGTTCACCTCAAGTCGAACTCATTGAGTTATACAGAGTATATCATGTGTAAATTATTCATTATTCACAACGGTTAATGAGAATTCTTTCCATTCTTTCTCTCCTTCTTCTTCTTTTTCAATTCTCTCTGAAAATGTGTGTATCATTGTTTATATAGATATATTCTGTGTAGGTCATCAAATTTACATGGTATCAGACCTGACGGACTGCTAATAAAAATCTACACAAAAATGTTTTGCAGGTACAAAAGATTGAAGACAACAGAAAGATGGAATTCCAAAAAGAATTCATTCTTACATCTTACAACTATTTTGCATGGAAGGAGAAAATAGCCATACATATCCAATATAGAGGGTTGTATATATTAACCATGAATACAGATACAGAGCTGACATCAGCCATAGAAAAATCCAAGTACTTAAATCGCATGGATGAGGCACTCGAAACAATTTGCAATCTTATTTCTCCCGATCTCCTTTTTCATATATCTTCCTATAAGACTCCCAATGAAGCCTGGACCATCTTGGAAGGGATATTTGGAAAAAAATATGAGATGAGGGGACACATGCTGGAGGTGTAGCTGCTCACATTGGATCCAAAAATCTTCGAGAATATCCAATATTTCTTTACAAAATTCAAGGATTTATTGTTGCAACTCAAAGCTTGCGGGGCTGATAAATCGAAGGAGGAGAAACAAATGGTTCTCAACATTATCTCCAAGATTGGAACTGAATTCTTTTTATTTGTATCCACATTCGATACTATCAGATTCACCTCTGGAGCCACCTAGAAGATGCCTTCTCTTGAGGACTTTATCAAATCCCTGACACAAGAGAAAACCAAGCTCATTAACATGGGCACAATCAAAGGCCCAAGGGCACATGCACTCATTGTGCATGATGGAAGCCACAAATATCATAAATCTAAATATAAATATAAACAGAAAGCTCATGCACATACGAAGAAGGAAGGGTACACAAAACCCTTCACCGATGCCTCCAAATCCAATGGAGAAAAGAGAAGAAAAGCAGAGAAATGCACATACTGTCACAAAGGATTCCATTTGGAATCTGCATACATGAAAAAACAAATAGATCTGATGTCTTAGATACTTCATCAAAACAACCTTGGAGACCACATCCCCGAGGGTGCAAAGAATAAGAAGCCAGAAGATCTGAATTCCAAGAAAGGAAATTCTAGCCATGCCTTGATTGCAATCAACTCCTCTCCCGATGCTTGGATCGTAGATTCAGGAGCATCACATCACATGGCTTCTTTAGAAGCAGTCTATTCTTCTTTGGATGTGTGCAAAGGTCCTCCTATTTTGATGGGGGATAACAATTCTGTCGATGTCACCAGTAAAGGAAGGATTGAACTCACCAACGGAAGCTTCGAGAACGTGCTGCATGTTCCCAAGATTTTTGTCAACCTTCTCTCCGTGTATCATATGATGAACTTTGGCACCGGAAATAAAGTCGTATTCACACCAAATTCTGTGGACATATACGACATGCAAAGAAACTCTAGGGTTTCTACCAGTGAGGTAAATCATCGGTCTAGATTGTATACATTTTCTGAATTCATTGAACCTGATTCTGCTTTACTGCTTACTCATCTTGATGAAAGTAGTAGGATATGGAAAGAAAGGTTTGGACATTTGAATTTTAGATACATGCAACAACTTAGCAATAACATATTATTTGATTGTCTACCATACATCCTCTTCTCCAAGGGATTATGTGAGGGATGTGTTCTCGAAAAACACCCTCAAGAGAAATTCATCAAAGGAAAGTCTCAGCGAGCTTCCGTTCCTTTAGATCTGATACACAGTGACCTCATGGGTCCTTTTACGCATCCATTGATCAGAAAAGCAAGGTTTGTTCTCATTTTTGTTGATGATTTCTCACATTTTAATTGGATCTATTTGCTCAGGAAAAAATCCAAGGTCTTTCAACACCTCAAAGATTTCAAAGCTTTGGTTAAGACACAGTCCGGGAAGAAGATCAAAGTCCTCCAAACTAATAACGGGGGAGAGTATGTGAATCATGAGATTCATAATCTTCTCCATGATGCATGGATTCAATTGCAACATACAGTTCCCTACACTCCGCAACAAAATGGATTTGTTGAGCGGAAAAAACAATCTCTAAAGGAGATGGCATATTGCATGTTTCATGCAAAGTCATTGCCACAAATATTATGGGCCGAAGCACTTAACTGTGCAACATACATAAAAAATAGATCTCCTCATAGATGTTTCAAGGATAAGACCCCCTACGAGACTTGGAGCGGCCTCAAACCGGAAGTGGCCCACTTTCACATTTTTGGTTCACGTGCATGGGCTCGGATTCCCTCTAAAAAGAGGAAGGCACTTGCTCCATAGAGCACTGAATGCATTTTTGTTGGATACCCTGATGGTGTGAAGGGATATTGGCTTATTGATATTTCCTTAGTCCAACTCATCATTGAGCGTAGTCTCCAATTCAAGGAAAGTGTCTCGCATGTACCTCAACAGTCGCATGAAAACACCTTCACTCTTCCACCTGTCTGAGATGATGAGCATGCACATGCTGACTTTTCTTCAGATGAGAGTTCTAACTCAAAGGACTTAGATGATTCATATTCAGAGTCAGTACAGTCAGATGCAGAGTCAGAGCATCCAGATGTAGTTGTAAAGCCAGAGCAGAGGCCCAAGTGGGCAAAGACTACTCTTCAAGATGCAGGGGATCTTGTTGGTGATCCAACTAATACTAGGAGAACTTGATATGATTTTGAGGAGCCTCCTATTTCACTCACTTCCACTAAACCATTGCCTTCTAGGAATATTTTCTTGGTTCAGTCTTCAGATCCACAGTCTTATGGCGAGGCTACTAGAAATCCCTTATGGGAGTCCGCCATGCAGGAGGAGTACAACTCCCTTCTCGAGAACTAGACTTGGGATATGGTTCCCCTTCCTTCTGGGAGGAAATTTGTCAAATGAATATGGGTCTACAGGACCAAGAGCACAACGGATGGACAGATCAATAGATACAAAGCTAGGCTTGTCGCCAAAGGCTTTCAATAGGTTCATGGTATTGACTATGATGAGACCTTCACTCCAGTAGCGAAGATGGATTCCATTCGATTGGACCTTGCCATTGCAGCAGCCAAGGGATGGGAAGTCCATCATATGGAAGTGAATAATGCATTTCTTCATGGTGATCACTCTGAGGAGATCTACATGGAGCAGCCCCAAGGATTTATGTAGGACTCATCTTTGGTTTGTCGACTGAAGAAGTCACTGTATGGCCTCAAGCAGGTTCCAAGGGAATGGTATGCCAAGATGGACTCTTACCTGTTTTCACAGAGCTTTGTACATTGTAAATCAGACCCGAATGTATACATGCTCAGGATGGTTGATTCACTTCTACTTTTAGTTATGTATGTCGATTATTTGTTGATCAGTGGTTGCT
>SNQJ01S0010764.1:133252-148724 GCA_010110895.2 Picea sitchensis | reverse complement strand
CCCCCCCCCCCCTCAAAAGACAATGCATCAAAATAAGAAAAGGAAGCTACTAGGAAAATGTGTTTTTCACTGCAAGATGATCTTGGAAAGTCTGAAACTTATGCTCAGTGAAGGTCTTGGTGAATATGTCGGCAGTCTATTCAGAGGAAGGACAAAACTGCAAATCAATGATCATGTCATGTACTAAATGTCTAATGAAATGCATGTCGACCTCAATGTGTTTGGTTCATTGTTGTTGTATTGGATCTCTGCAAAATTTCAGTGTAATTTGATTGTCACACCATATGATAGTCATATAGTGAAACTGGATACCAAGTTCGATAAGGAAGTGTTGAAGACAAAGTGTGTGAATAAAGCAATTGACTACTCATGTGTACTCAGAATTTGTAGAATATAATGCAATGGTTGATTGCTTCTTACTTGACCAACAAATTGGGCCTGACCCAAAAATGATAGTGTACCTAGATGTGGAAATGTGATCTATGTTATCACTAGCCCAATATGAATCTGTGAAGCCTATGAGATCTAATGCACAACTAGCTACATAGTGAATCCCATAGCTAATGGTTCCTTGAACATATCTGATGATGCACTTGGAAGCCTTCTAGTGTGGATCATGGGGTTCCTGCATGTATCTGGAAATTTCCGCTACCACATATGAGATATCTGGATGAGTGTGGGTGAGATACAAAAGACTCCCCACCAATTGTCGATACAATGTACTATCCACTAATGGTGTATCCCCGACACCCTCAACTATGATCCCATATAAGAAGGGTGTAGGTGAAGACTTACTTTCTGTCATGTGGAATCTACCTAGAAGATCCATGAAATACTTAGCCTGAGAAAGTTTGATTCCAGAAGCATCCTGACTAATCTCAAGACCAAGAAATAACTTTATTGGACCCATGTCCATCATAGAGAACCTGTCATGCAAAATATCTTTGACCAAAGCAATGGATGAAGAAGAGTTACCAATGATTAAAATATCATCAACATAGAGTACTAAAATCATCACATAGTTAGTAGTCCTCTTCATGTAAACATTGGAATCATATTTACATCTAAAAAATTAATGTGAAAGAAAGTAAAAATCCATCTTTGCATACCATGCTCTAGGTGCCTTCTTGAGGCCATAGAGAGACTTCTTTAGTATGCATACTAAAGATGAGTTATGAATGAACCCCTGTAGTTTCTCTATGTAGATCTCCTCTGAAAGGTCACCATTAAGAAAAACATTCTTCACATCCATCTGGTGAACTTCATAATCTCATCATAATCTATCCCATGAGTCTACTTAAATCGTTTTTCAAATAATTTGTCCATGTACCTTCTCACCTAACCATTTGTTTCTCTCTTAGTCCTATAGACCCATTTGCATCTGACAAGTTTCCTCCCTGGTGGATGTGGAACCAGATCCCAAGTTTAATTCTCTAGGAGAGATTCATGTTCCTCCTGCATGGATGCCTCCCATAGTGGATTGCCAACCACCTCATTGTAGGTATGTGGATCAGAATATTGAACCATATAGAAATGCATGAGAATCATTAGTTCAAAAGATGAAAGTACATGAGAAGGATCCACATTCTAAGATCGAGTCCTCCTCAAATCCAATTGATCCCTTGCAAGGTTGCCTACTACCTGAAGTGGGGATTATGCCCACTTGGGCATTTGCAGAAGCTCTGATGTTGGCTCCTCATTTGGTTGTACTACCTACTCATATGCATGTACAAAATCCTCTGAATATGTGTCTAAATTTGTAGCATTTGAGTGTGTGGAATCATCATATCTGATGTATGGAACTGATGGAAGCACAAGAGTCCCTGCATGTTGCACTGGAGGTGCATGCAAAGGACTCTCTGCAAACTGAACATTGCCCTCAATGATGAGTCGGTCTGTAGAGGGATCAATCAATCTGTACCCCTTCACATCATTTGGATATCCCACAAATATGAAAGGTGTCCTCTATGGATCTAAGGCTTTCCCCTTTTCAGAAGGAGTATGGGCCCATGCTCTATATCCAAAGATGCGGAAGTGTGTGACATCTGGTTTGTCACCTATCCAAGCCTCAAAAGGTGTCTTATCTTCAACATATCTATGAGGTGATCTATTATGTATGTAAAGAGAACAGTTAAGTGGCTCAACCCAAATATTGGAAGGAAGTGATCTTCCATGCAACATGCAACTGATCATCTCCTTGAGAGACCTGTTCTTCCTTTCAACAACTCCATTCTATCGTGGAGTGTATGGAACTATGTGTTGCAACTGGATACCATCTTCACAAAAAATATTCTGAACGTCTTTGTTGATATACTCCCCCCCATTTGTTATATGGAGAATCTTGATTTTCTTCCCATTTTGTGTCTCTACTAGAGCTTTCAAGTCTTTGAGATGCTCAAAAAATTCAGACTTTTGTCTGAGAAAATAAACCCAAGTATAGCGTGAGTAATCATCAATAAATGTAATAACATACCTTTCTTTGTTGATGGAAGGATATGAAAATGGACCCATGATATCACTGTGAACAATATCCAAGGAAGAGGAGGCTCTCCTTGCCTTCCCTTTTTTAAACTTCTCTTCAAGATGCTTTCCAAAAAAGCATCCTTCGCAAACCCCTTCAGAAAAGCGAATGTCTGGCAAGACTTTGACCATTCCTTGCTTAGAAAGTCGATGCATGTACCTAAAGTTTAAATGACCAAATCTCTCATGCAATACTCTACTAATATCATTATCATGTGTAAGTATAAAAGAGGAGTCATAGTTAGTAAACTTAGTGAACTTATACAACCGTGATTTGTAATCTACCTCACCAATTGCAATAATGGAACTTCCATGCATGTCAAGTACAGTAACTGAATCTGATGTAAATTCAACCCTTTTACCTATTTGAGTGATCTGATAAACTTAGAGAATATTTATAGAAATATTTGGAACATGTAAAACGTTCTCAAAACTTCCATTAAGGAGTTCCACTTTTCCCTCTCCTGCAACTCCTATTGGAGTATCATCCCCGATGACAATAGGAGGTCCAGAGCATGAACTCAAAGAAGTAAAAACTTCCTCTTTAGCTTCCATATGATGTAATGCACTAGAACCTATAATCCATGAATCATATGAGGAATTAATTACAGCCAGAGCATGATGATTACCTTTCGTAGGCGCATGGTCTTCTTCCTTTTTCTTCTTGGCTCCTTTAGGAATGAAGTCTCCAAGGTTATTATTCTAAAGTAATTGTTTCATAAGATCGATATGCTTCTTCATGAATGTGGATTCTTCATGATTCAGTTTATTTCAATATGTGCATTGCATTCCCTTCTTCTTCCCTTTGGAATTTGAAGAATCTTTGGAACCTGAAGAATCCTTGAAGGGTTTGGAATATCCCTCCTTCTTTGACTCTGGATGTAATAGCTCCTTTCATTTCTGCTTTGATTTATGATTGGATTACCCTTTTCCATCATGCATGGTGAGTGCATGTGCTTTGGGATCTTTCATGAGGCCCATTTGTATGAATTTTTTCTTCTCTTGTGTGGGAGACTCAATGAACTGAGCCATCATAGACATCTTCCAATTTTCTCCCAAAAGACATTTGCCAGAATGAAAATTGGAGACATATACAACGTATTCTAGTCCTAGCTTGGCCAAGATTGTTAGAATAAGTTTTTTTTCTTGTGTAGACATTTCAATACCACATTCACCCAAGATCAAAATCAAATATTTAATTTTAGTAAATAAATCTTGTATATTATCAAAATGTTTAGGGTCTAAGGTATTCAACTCTACCTCAAGTATATGACCTTGCATCTCATCATGCTTTCCAAAGAGTCCTTCCAAGGTGGTACAGATATTGTTTGGAGTCTTTCATGTGGAAACATGAAACCAAAAATCAATATATAATAACTCAATAAGTAGTTAGGTGGCGTCATCCTTACGATTCACCCATATGGTCTTCTCAAGCGTTGATGTAGGTTCTGTTTCTGTCGCCATCATCAAATTATACACTCATTTTCTTTTGAATTGGAATGCGGCCTTAGGATTGCATTCACAATAGTTTTACGATGTGAGTATCATCACTAGAATTTATTGACGGAGTTGCATCATCTCCATCTCTACTATTGATTATGAAAAGATCTTGAAAAATGAGATCATGGATTTTGAGATATGACAGACGGTTCTATGGAAGCTATAGATATGATAAAATATCTATATATCCTCAAATATGTTGTGGGTTTTGGATATTTTTGGTGATCATGATCATCCCTATGTTACACATCTCTGGTAAAAATTTCAGCCCGGCCCAGAACGTGAATTTCGAGATATGAATATTTTACTGCAAAAAAACAATCTTCTGGAGGGAAGTTGAATCGTCGCACCCTAAAGAAGGATATAATGCGACGATGTTGAATTGTTGCACCCTAGTGTTGTTGGGAAAATCTCCCTATGGACTAGCAAATAGATTTCAGACTTTGCATGCAGATATGACTGAAGAGAAATTACTTTCTACCTTCATCCCTAGATTTAAATCCCCTTTTCTTAGTAAATGCATGGAAAGATCAACCTACCTAGTTCCCGACGTTTGATGTCGATCCTCTATTGTGCTTGATTACTTGTTCCCAATACTCATTCCAAAGCTGACTTACATCCAAGACAAGCAACAACTATGCATGCATACTACTTGTATACTAACAGGTTAGAAATCCAAACATATACTAATCAAGCTATAAAAAGTTCATGAATTGGGACGGGAAAAGCATTTTCTTTATTACTTTGAATGAGTAAATTTACAAAAGTTGAGATCGGCCACCGCTCCTCGAACCTGATCCTGGGCTCCTCTTCTTCTATCCTCCAACTACTTTTCTTTGAATCTCCTTTGGCATAAGGAAAGGCTAAAGGGTTGGGACAATGGGAATACGTAAACGGGCAGAGTTTCTTTGCTATATTTTTTTCTTTTCCAAATGGGACCCCTACCCCTTCTTTTATAGGCTAGAAGGAGCTAGGTATTTGGATGAACCCTCAACCATGCATGGTTGGGAGTTTTAGTTAACTCATTCATAGATTTTTGTTCCGTCGGCAACTTTTCTTTTTTCATGCTTTTGTCGGTCCACGTGGGCTGTTATGGGTCAGTGAGAGTGTACACGCGTGCCGTAATGAATTAGGGCACGTGGGCCTTTATAAAAGAGGATTTTCAAAGAGTTGTTTAGCAGTGCTTTGGCAAAGAAGGGATATGAGTTGGACTGATTCCAGGTAAGCATGTGTGGTGCAATTTAGGGTTGTAACAGATGCCCCCTAATGTGTGATATTAGAAGAGCATCTTATGGCCGAAATACATTACCAATCTTTACTGATGTGCCAAATGATTGAGCCCAAGGATTAGGAACTGGGAGGTGCCGTCTACAAAATAACAAATATCTCACCGAGGCAGGCATACCCATGCTCGAGATAAAATAGAATCATGGCTACCAATCAAATACACTGTATATCCATGTCAAATAACTATAAAGAGTAGCCACGAACAATACACAGTGGAGCTACATCTCGAAATCAGAAAGATATACATATAGAGTATCCATATTCGAGAAGTTGATTCGGCCTGATGGTTGGAGATGAGATATTCAGAGCTCGAGAAACAACTTCAAAATCTTCAAAACTCGGCTAGGAGTGTAATATGAGTGTACGAATGCACTACCCAGAGGTCTTCGACGGCTTGTTGGTCATGGACTTGATAATCTTGATGATCAGACTGAAGGCTTCAGTGATTTCGAACAAGGACTTGATTGGATGTTTAGGATAGCCAGGTATGAGGACAAGAGACAAAAATTGTAGAGGGGTTGAATTAGGCTTGGTGGAAAACTTCCCTTGGACAATAGCACGAAAAATGATGAGACTCAGGTAGCATGTATATTAATCATAAGTCTATGAAGCAAGAGGCAACCCAAACTCTCCATATGTTTGGAAGGATAACCAAATGCTGGAGGACACAACTCTATATAGCGAGAAAAGATTCCTAAGGTCGTACTACATCCCATAGTCTGATAAACAAACAAAAAAATGTGCTTTATCCAAGGGCGACTCATTATGCTGCCAATAAAGAAAATTATTTTCCCTTCCTCTTTTTGGGGTATATTTTATTTTTTTGTTCTTTTCAATAATTGTGGAAAAAAGAATAAAGGAATATTATCTTACAATGGAGGACTGATGTTCTAGTAGAATGATACTCGGGAAAAATCCTCTGGGGGCCAAAGGTGTTAAGATGCAGAAGCAAACTATTATAAGACTGATGTATAAGGTATGCAAACGCGGTTAACAAAACACACAATGGTAACGTCCTTCAATGTAAGTTTTAACAAGCCTAGAAAAGGTAAGCGCGGTGGTTTTTCATATTTAGAGAGTTTGAAAAAACATAAAAGGAGACTCCATTGGGGTACCTTTTTCGAATATAGTATAGTCGGTTCAAAAAAGGGTAAACTAGAACCGATTAGACATCGATTCAAAACCATTTTAACGAGTGTGACAAGGACAAGATCACTCGGCTCTTTCTTCATTTTTAAGGAGTCTGAAAAAAGCTTAACTATGGACTCCGTCAGGAATGTTCTTCTGGACCAATTTAATGAGTGTGAAAGAATAAGGTCACTTGGCAATCTTTTCAATTTTAGGGAATCTGAAAAGATCTTAACTATGGACTCCGTGGGGGTTCCTTCTTCGTAAGTTTAGTCCCTCAGGCCCGAAAAAGGGATAAAATTATACCTGAGAGTACTCTTCTATAGAGATGAAGTTCTATAGAGTATACCTTTGTTTGTATAGTTGACCGTCCAGACCTAAAAAGGGGTAAACTACCGCTGGACAGACGTGACTTCAAATTTCATTTTAAAGAGCGTGAAAGGCCACAAGATCGCTCGACAATCTTTTCATGTTTTGAGGGTCTGAAAAGGGCTTAAAAGGAGACCCATTATTTTGTGGGAGTCCTGAGGCTGAGATCAAGAGCAAAGAAGAATCATGCAAGTGAGGCTCAAACTCATATTCAGGAAAGACTATAAGGACTCCCAAGCCTACAGTTTGTTAGCGACAACATGGACACCATAATGCAACCAGGACCTACCTAGGGCATCCATGTTCTGGTAAGCTCTACCACCGAGTTACGACACTTCTAAAGAAGATATGATGGTTCCATGTTACTTCCTTATGGGATCGATCCTATGGCAGAGGAAAAAGACAATGAGACACAAAAGTCGGGGTAGTAACCTAACCTATATGCTCAAGTTTATTCTTGGAAACATTTTCATGGACTGTCAAAATTTCCTCAAAACTTAAAAAAAGTGTCCCAATACTCGATCAAATCCCTCCCATATAACTCTTGAATCACTCTAAATGTTTTTTGGTATAAAGAAACTGATAAGGAAGGCCAAAAAAGTGACAAAAAGAGGCCAAAAAGTCTATAAATAGAAGCTGGCAGCTCATTATCACCATTGTTGATTTGGAAATTGACTCTGGAGCCAAAAGACCCCCTTTGATAAAAACAGTGATTCCAGGAGCTACAATGGATGAAACGAACTTCCGCTTGACCAAGTAAGTACAAACTCCCCTATCTAGCTATTCAATTCTTTCTTTTTTCTTTTGATTTCATTTTTTGGGTGGGCATCGACCTTTAAAAGGTCGGCCCTAGGTCCACATGGGCTGTCTCTGGACAGGCCGCATGTACACTTGGGAAGAGTAAAGCCTGCCTGCATGTACATGCGACTGTCACCTAGACAACACGCATGGACCCCCTTTTATAGACAAAAAGAACTAAAGAGAAGCCACTGACCCTCCTAAACTTGGTTGTTTTGGCAGGATGTATGTCCATTGGAGGGAAAGGGAGCATGAAGCAATTAGTGAGTTGGTTGCGGGAGATCCGAATGTCGTGGCCACATTGATGCAATTTGGTTTTCTTAAGTTCTTCCTGTGTCTATTTATGCTAGCGCAACTGAGGCTATTGAATGCCTTGGTTGACTATTGGCACCTTGATGTAGAGGCCTTCATGCTAGAGGGGTAATCACTGGTGCCCACCACCAAGGATATCTATTTTTTGACTGGCCTCTCAAGGAGAGGGGAACCAGTCAATTTCAGGACGTTTCCATCGGGGCCGCATAACATAGTGGAACTGATGGCCCTGCACTGTGAGGCTGGGACAAACCGTTTGAGCTCCCAGGTGCCCATAAGTAAGATTACTAACCTATTGCTGCAAGATATATTATTTCTTATTGGGCAGATTACCAGTTCAACGACCTTACATCAGGCGTCTCATGCATAGATGAACTGTGCTATCCAGTGCTTGAATGCACAGATTTTTTATTGGAGTACCACACTACTGGAGTGTATGAAAAGGCAATTGATAGATTGTCGACAGCGGACATAGAGGAACTTCGGGTTCAGGATGATTTTGTGTTCATTCTTTTTCGAGAGAGTTCCGAGCTTTAGTCCTCGGGAAGTGTTACAAGGACATCAAGCCTCTTTTCCTGCAGTATGTAGATGGGAAGTATTATTGCCACGACAGGGTGGTGGAAGGACCAATGAGTCCTTTGATGATGACTTTTTTGCATGGCTATCATGGCAGATCCCTATGATCGAGGATTACTCATATGCAGGGATAGACTTTTCTAGAGATCCTGGGATACACGTGCCTCCTTATGAGAAGTGAGGGGAGATGGGTAAGTCTCCACCTTTGTAGTTTTTTTTTTTTTTTTTTGTATATGTAATTTTTATGTCGTTTTTCTTATATATATCATTTTTTTTATATGCCATAGTATTTGACGAATATATGTTTGTTGCATGTAGATGTGGGACCCGTGTGACCTAACGATTATGAATGGAATAGGCATCATCCTCGGCTAGAAGCCGCGACTGCCATTGCCGGGGGACCAACAGTAGTAGGATACCTCCTAGCCGAGGAGGCTAAGAAGGCACTTAGACGAGTTGAGAGGAACTTTACTGCACTCACTCGCACAGTCCCGATGGAAGAGATAGAGGACCTGCCGCTATCCATTCAACCTCATGTAGTGGGGGCACCTCGGATGTGGGTCTAATTGTTTAGGTGTTTAGCCCATGCTGTGGACCATTATAATAGGGCCCATAGGCCCTAAACCTATTTAGACTTTTTACATGCCACGAGCACTACTTGTATATATTTTTTTAGGGAATAAGCCCTGTGACTCGTTATTGGTCCTATTTTTGAGGCGCTTGTGTTCATCTATGTAATCTGGTTACTTTATGATATTATATATGTTTTTTTTTTTATCTTTTGTGTCTTATGGATCACGTGTGAAAAAATGTATTTACATGTTTATGTCAATGTTCTATCATATGTTTGCAAGATGCTAATCTAAAATTTGATTAGCTAGAGTATCTGTAATTTGGTTTAATCTCCTAGGAACATGAAAACATGTAATATAATCAAAGTTTCGTTCTAAGAGACGTACCCTAAGGAATCGTCAGTGTAAGGTTGGATCATGAACCCGGTATACTCTATTTAGTTGATACACAACCTGTTGAGAATCGAGACAGACCCAGAGATGAGAGATACCCAATGACAGGGTGTCACGAAGCAACTCAATAATTGCACTATACTCAGCGACATTATTTGTGGTGTCACCTAAGCATATACCTTTGGAAGATAACAACTGGCCCTGAGGTGTAAAGATTACCCAAGCTGTAGAGGCAAGCCTTCGAGTGTGCCGACTAGCACCATCTGCATACCCAACGAACACCTTGGAATCACTTAACATCTGCCATATTGACGAAAGATAACATCAATGACACATCCATAACATTTAAAAGAAACTAAAAATTAATAGTTCAAAGACTATACATATGTTACAAAAAGTTACCCACAGTGACCTGCCTATGAGTAATACTTCTTGAGGTAGAGCCCATTTCTAGTCTCCGCCAAAGCATTCCCTTCAAAATCAACCAGATGATAAGCACACTTTTTTAATACCTCTTTTATGATGGATGGTCTGAACCACATGGGTTTGAATTTTCCTGCCCCTAGGGGGTCCTTATCTTGGTCATAGACCAGGACAAATTAGCCTTCAGAGAAAATTCGAGGACAAACGAACCTATCATATTGACACTTGACCTTATGTTTGTGAGACTCATTGGCCAAGGCCTCATCATGACGCTACTCATTGAGCTGCTCAAGGTGTACTAACCATTCTTCAAGTGGAGAAGTGTCTGACAATAATTGTACTGCCAATTTTAGATATGGGATCTAACATTCGATGGCAAAGACTGCCTCCTGCCTGTAAACGAGTTGAAAATGTGAGAAACCGGTTACAGTCTTAACAGATGTTCAGTAAGCCCATAATGTCGAGTATAACACCAAATGCTAATTTGGCTTGGCTGAGTTGATAGTTCACTTTAGAATAGTCTTAAGAGTTTTGTTTACAGCTTCTACCTACCCATTGGCTTGGGGGTAGTAGGGTGACGAATGCTCTTGCTATAACCCAAGATTTGATGTTAATTTGGTCATCATTTCATTCTGAAAGTGATTGCCATGGTCAGTAACAATCTCTCTCAGGACACTGAACCTTGCTATAATTTGGTTGAATAAAAAGAAAGCTACAGTCTCTCCATCATCTTTAAACGTTGGCATAGCTTCGACCCACTTAGTGAAGTAGTCTAAAACTACGATGATATAGAGATGCCCCCTTGCTGAAGGGGGGTTGCAAGTGGTGTAATAAATCCCCCACTTGGTGAAGGGACCAACTGTGATGATAGGAAACATGGGAGCTGGATGTGCCCTCATCTTCTGAGAAAAGATTTGGCACGGATGGCACTTCTTGACCGATTCCATACAATCTTTGATAAGTGTCAGCCAAAAGTAACCTGCTCATAGAATATTTTGGGTTGTTTCCAACCCAGACAAATGACTGCCACAAGCTCTAGTATGGAAATCGTTGAGAATGATGAATACCTCCTCATGTGTGAGACATCAATGTAAGATGCAGTCTACGCCTCTCTGATACAATGTATCATTGAGTATGAGATAATTCTTAGCCTGATGGAATATACACCAACACTCATCATGAGAAGCAAAAGTGGGGCACCTCAAAATCTAGAGATAAATAAGTATATCTCTGTACCAGGGATTTGAAGATGTGATCAAAAACATATCTCCCCGGATAGGAAATTCTTTAGGCACAACGTCACCTGACTCAACCAGAAGTTCTGAAATAAGCTCTGCGAAGACCAATGACTTTTTGGACTTTGCTGAAACGAAGTCTAAGTCAAACTCTTGGAGGAAAACTATCCATCTACTGATTTTTTTTCCTATTACCCATTGTGTCAACATGTACTGGAATGGATTCACGACAGCAATGACGGTGGTTTTGCGAAACAAAACATAATGACAGAACCGTTGAACATCATGAACTACTACCAACGCAATTTTTTTGATATGAGAATAATTGAGTTCCGGTCCTACGAGGCCTCTACTCAGGTAATAGATCACGTATTCTGAGAACAAATCATCTTCCTGAACTAAAACCATGCCAATGGTTGACTTTGTGGCAGTCAGATATAATAAGAAATCTTTGTTATAGTTAGGTGGCCGTAGCAGAGGGGCCATTGTGAGGGCATGTTTTAATGCGTCGAAAGAGCACTGAGTGGCATCATCCCAGTAAAAAGGAATGTCTTTCTTTGGTAAGCGCATAAATCCCTTAGTTATTTCAGCATAGTTGGCGATGAAGCGTCGTAAAAAATTCGCCTTAACTTGTAGACTCTGAAGTTGAAGGATTGTGCGTGGGGGGGGGAAACTGTATTATTGCCTCCACCTTGAGAGGATCGACCATGATCCCTATTGTTGATACGATGAAACCTAACAAACATCCTGACATTACATAGAAGCTGCACTTGTTTGGATTCAAGCGAATCCTAAAGTAGCGACAGTGTTCGAAGATTAGTCTAAGGTGTGTGGGATGATCCGTTCTCTTGCGAGATCGTGATGGTAAATCATCTAGGTAGGCCTTGACTATATGCTTGAGATCACGAAAAGAAAAAGAAATGGCCCGCTGGAATGTGGGTCCAACATTTTTAAGACCAAAAGCCATCTTACGATATGCGAATGTACCCCAAGGATAGATGAATGCCATTTTGTGTTGGTCTTCAGGTTTGATTTGGATTTGGTTATATCTCGAAAAAACATCCATGAAAGAAAAGTCTTCACAACTAGCGCATTCATCAATGATCTGGTCGATGAATGGTGTTGGAAAATTATTTTTTGGACATGCCTTGTTCAAATCACGGAATTTGGTACATACACGAATCGTGCCTTGTTTTTTATTGACCAGTAGAGGATTTGACACCCATTAAGTCAAATGCATAGGATAGATACAACCTGCCTTTAGCAATTTCTCAACCTCATTCTTGATGGTTGCTATTGTCTTGGGATTAACTAGACGAAGCCCCTGTCGAACAGGCTTGGCATCAAGATAGGTTGTGATTTCATGTTCAACTATTTTTGGATCAATGCCTGGCATTTACTCATAAGACAAGGCAAAAACGTCATGGAATTCTTTGAAAAGATCTGTATAGATTTGAATCTCTTCGGGGTAGAAATCTGATCCGATGAAGATGTTCTCCACGACGCCAAGGTTTCGAAATATGTTGATTGGTATAGTTTCAGCTATAGTTGACATATTTCCCTCATCATAAATTTCAAGTGTAGCTAAGAGATTTATAGGACACGAATGATCTCCCGTCATGGTCACAGTGAATTCTTTTACTTCGATTTGGATTAACTCTGGGAGAAAATATGATCTATGATGAAGATCTTCCCAAGGTTTGTCCGGACTAGTCATTGCTTCGATTACTGCTTCATCAGAAGGAAAGACTAAGTCTAACGAATCAGTGTTAGCGAGAGAATCCTGAGCCCAAATAGGCTCTAGAAGTGGATATAACTCTTGTGCAGGAGTTGGATCAGGGTTAGCTAAAGCTTGCTGGACTAAAGAGTACACTACTTCAGTGGTAGACAAGGGCATGGACATGCCTGGGTTCCCTGTCTCATACATCGTGGCCAATGGGGAAGGAAGTATCCAACGATCCTCGAAGTAAGTTGTGCAGAATGATTCAACTTGAAAAGTATCAACCTTATGGTGATTGGATATAAATTTGATATCGTCGTGAGGAGGTGGGTAATCGAAGGCACCAATCAAGGATGGGCACAAACCAACTCCTACATTGACGATAACTAGTTGAGGATTATCAATCATCAGGACTGTGGATGCCCCCAAAGCTGGGTCAGGTCTGGAAAAAGACAATTGATCGATGGTCACTATCGGACCCTCGTGTGGAAACAACAAGACCTAAAAAACTATAGCAACCACAACTTGCATAGCATAAGTCCAACTCCGTCCTAACAAGAGGTTATAGTTGAGGGGAGCATTGACTATCTCTACTTCGACACACATGGTCTTCCCTCCTAACTGCACGGGGAAGGAAGGAACGATGCCATGTGGTCGGAAAGAAAGATCGTCGAAAGTAGTGAGGAGAGTAGGTGATGGAGACAAAACAGGATGGCGAATGGCCTTCCAACATGCCAATGACATAATGCATATCGAGGTGCCCTCATCGACCACTGTGCAGAAGATATTCCGAGTAAAAGTTTTTGTGGGATAAGCCACTACTATATGAAATGCTACGTGGTAAGGCAGACGAGGTTTTAAGTTGGTTGTATCTAACATGATGGTACCTGGATTACAAATCTCAGTAGAGCCCAAAGCGATTAACAAGGCTTTCCTCTGAGCAGGGAAACTTTGGAGGACCTCCAAAGCAGACATCGTACAAGGAGTTTGTGATAAATCTTCCACCACAGAGTAGTTCTGGGTGGCCCTTGCATTTGGGTTATGAGAATATTTTTTAAATGCACCTTTTGGAATGCGTGTCATTGTTTCTCCCAACGTCTTCTCAATCTGTAGAGGAAGAGATGGGAGATCAGCTTCTTTACCCTTCTCAGAAGCGCTTGGTTTACTATAATCGTGCACTCTAGTCGATATGAAAGCATCACCCCTAACCATATATATGTTCGTGGGTGCAGGGTTGTTCAGAGGCAGGCATGTTTCTTGGTTGCCCCCTTTCGTGCTTGCAGAGGATTGAGTTAGATTTTTCCCATGTTGAAATGGATTAGTCAACACCGCTTGTTGTTGCTGCATGACAAATTTTTGGGCCTTTGGAAGTTGAGGACATAGATGGGTCAGGTGGTCTTCCACGCACAAGTTGCATGGATACCTTGCCTTCCATTTTTCAGTGTTGTCCCCACCAACATTATCGTTGGGTTTTTTGTCCCCCTTACCCTTCTTTCGTTGTTTTTTCTTCCCTTCAGGCTGTTAGGTGGCCTTTGGGTTAGTCATCTGCACTGTGTGTAATTTCGACGTTTTGGTAGGGGGAGCATCCAAAGCAGTAGTTTGGCTGGCCACTGTGTGTTGTATGGATAACTGCTGCAACTGCTTTGTCAATTGCTCAGTGGGCATGGTTTGTGTTGAACCAAGAATACCATCGGCATGTGGTCCAACTCTCTATCTAGTTTTATCCAGTATTGAACGTGGCACATCTAGAAAGATGTTGTATAATAAATCGGACTGAGAATAGATGAGCTCAAACTGTTGAGCCCTCATGATGGAATCTTCTTCGGAGAAAACTCCTGGCATCGCAACGTCTTTGGATAACTGTGGGACCAAAGACTTAAGGAACCACTCAAGCAAGAATGCTAGTGGGACTGGTACCTTGATTAAACTCTTCCGGCGTCTCCATTCTCGGATGTGATCAGAGATATGGTTCACTATTGTCTGTTCAAAATTGGCGAGCAACTCTGTGCCAGCGTCGTATCTCACAGGTAACTAGAAATGGTTCAGGAAATCCATCACCAGTTCGCCAAAAGAAGAGTATCTTGAGCAATCAAGCTCAATGTACCATTTTGCGACACTCCCAATGAGAGTACGTTGAAACAATCGCAACTGTATGGAGTTATATTTCAATGAGTTAGATGAGCACCAAAGATGGAAGGTAGTCACATGATCTCCTGGATCTTCATTAGTATTGGCTTCGAACTTTGGAATGTCCGAAGGAAACTTCGTCAGCATAGGAGGCCAACACAGATCGTGACAAATAGGGTCATTCAACAACCTTGTCAAATCTGGCAAGTGTAAAGTCGCCAGGAACAATAGCTTGGGTTATTGTTGATAACCTGGGAAAAAGGGACCTAGAGTTTGACTGGCACCAGGTTGCCAAGAAAAGTTTGGCTGCTGGCCCGAATTCTAGTAGAAACCATGGCCCTGACCAGTGTAAGGATTTTGCATATGTGGAGACTGTTATCACTGAAATTTCGTCCGCACAGGGCGACAAGAACTCAACATCATCAACACAGAAAAACAATCATCCATGGCACAAGGATTAACTCCACAGCACATCAAAAGGGCCAAAACTATACAAAGTTGGCTAAAAAGAT
>SNQJ01S0010764.1:86909-133242 GCA_010110895.2 Picea sitchensis | reverse complement strand
TAATTCTAGTTTAATTCTTGTTAATATCTTTACTATTTTCTTTCTAACCTTTTGCATTGCAGCTGTCATGCCTATCAGAGCCCAAGTAGGCATGTAAGTGCTTGCTTTTTGCTCACTCATTGACGAAAAGAGCACGAACAGAGACACCATCGCCTAACTTCCCATATGTGGAGACATCATCGGCTGATTTCCCAAATAACACATAGATTGTTGGGCATGCATTATATTCGACGGACTTTGGGAGGGATTATCCCATGCCAGTCCCATGGGGATAGGCATAGTAGTTTGTCTGGGGTTCCATTGATTGTGGAAATAATTTCCCCAGATCAGCATTCCAGATGAGGGAACAGATCCCTACCTTGAATTCTAAGGTCTTGCTAGGTTTGCCCCCTATGCAGGAATAGTACCCTACATAAGAGTAGATTGTCCAAAAATGGGGTTGCCCCCAGTTGGGAAAGCGGATGACGAGAAGGTGTTGTTACCAAACGTTCCATTCAAATAAAACGGTGTCGAACCTACCGCCATACTATGCGAAGGTGGTCCTTGACTCCCCGCTCCAAATAAAATATTGTGTGTAGGTTGCCCGGTGGATTGCTGATGCGAGCCACTGAGTGAAGGGGACGAAGGAAGGATATGACCTCCTCCGTAAGGGAAAGTGTTAAAGGGAGCAAGAGTGCCCCCCATGTGACCTTGCAGAGGAGCACTAGAGCTCCCTACCCCCAGACCCAAAGTCTTTAAAGTGGAGTAGGAAAGTACAGGACTTGTACCTAAAGTAGGCATCCCGTATGAGAATGGAGGGCCTGTCACACTAGGTGTGAAAGGGGTTGTGGCCACCGCCAAAGATGGGTTCGGTCCACTATGTGAAGTAGTTGCGGTTGAGACCATGGTGGCTCAGACCGACGATGGTGGGTTAGGAGATGAAATCTCTCCTGTGGTGACAACCATGGTAGGAATTGAAGAATTCCCAAAAGGAGTAACAACATTTGTTTCCATTGCTGTGTGCGACACTGTCTGGTGCTCGTAAAATTGAATTGGTACAATGAAAGGTGCCAAGAAATTAGTGGTTGGGGTTTCAACTTGGCCAAGAGCGGTTTCTTCAAGGTGCAAAATGGTTTATTCCTCCGGGGGTTGTTCAAGCACAATAGTTTGTAACCTGATCGCTTCAAAAGACCCTTGTTGGTCTAGCTTTCTCCTTAATGGTGGTGGGGGTGGCTCCAGTGTAACCAGCGGTAGGCCAAGAAGCCTTTGTGACCGACGGACCTCGGGATCCTCCACTTTGTGAGAAGATCCAAGACACTCTAAGGTAGTATAAATGTTCAAAAGTAACACACACTAAAAAAATTCCCTAGAAGATAAGACAGGCAAACACTAAATTAATTGGAAGAAGAGTTACAACAACTAACACTAGAGAAACTTACCGGTGCAAGTGAAACTCGAACACAGAAGCACCCTCTGGGTATACTCTGCAAAGCATGGCCCAATGTCTGTCCTAGGTATTTTGGTATACCCTCACAGTCACCTTTGTATGTCCCTAGAAAAGATTGACAACTAGGTTGCCAGCGCGTGAAATGTCACTAGGTGGGTATAGTCGAAAGTCAAGTAGACCACAATGAGCAGGGTATCGATCCCGAGACCTTTCAAGGGTATCGAGAGAAAATGTTCTGGAAGACAACTAAGGACCTCGAATAGATTCGAGATCCACAAAGCCCCGTGGCAAATAAAAACGACGGAATCCCAAAACAAGCCCTCTATATGTGTTCTTCACTACGATTGGTCTATCTTTGGAGGGGTTATCTCCGCTACCTTTCCGCATGCGACCTCGTGTTTATCCCCTGTGTTAGAGGGGAGTCCCGGATAGCTTTCACGAAACTATACTTAGACACTCCCTAACTCAGACTCCAATGATTTTTTTTAAAATGGCCTTGAAGAGTTTCCTCTCCAACCTAATCCAAGGCCCTAATCCTGAACTAGTCGGTGAACCCTACAAACATAAAAGTCAAGTAGATTTTAAATTTAGTGTTAATTTTATGGCTTTGTCTTATGTCAAGGGGTATGAAGGTGAAATTGATGATGTGTAAAAGACGAAATAAAAAAATGAATAAAAAAGTTGGAAACAAAACTTTTACTGAATGAAAAATTTCAACGACTTTTCAAAAGAAATATTTTTAATTTTTCTAAGATTTTGGATAGCAAACTCAAAGGAATTTCACTTGACTATGAGATACTTATGATCTAAGTGAACTGAAAAAAACTTATGAAATAACAAACTTTTCCCTGGCTTAATAATGCAGAAACAGACTTTTCAACCAAATAAGAAATTGAAAAGAGATTTTTTATTTATTTATTTAAATGCTAGTAAAGCAAGAAAGGAAAAATATCGACAAGCAAAAACCAAGAAAAATAATTCTGACCTAATCGCAGATCACAAAGAATCAGGTCAAAAATCACACACTAGCAATTCTTTTTTTTAAAACAATGACTCTCACGCTTGTCTAAAAACCTTTAAAATTCTTTTATTTTTAAATGAGAAAAAGTAGGCTAAGGGTAAGATTAATCCTAAGCTACTGACCAGGGATGATTTTAAGGATGGAAATTTATTTTAAAATGTAGAGACCTTGGCGAATCTTACTAATCCTTCATATGCCAACTATAAATGTTTGGCGATATTTTTGTAAAAATTCTTCAAATTTCTAAAGATTTTATATAGTTTTTATAAATTTTTGGTGATTTTTAAGCTAAAATAATTTTATCCTATAGAATTTGGGCGAATCATTTTTAAAATAGTGAATCTCGTTTTTGGAAAAACCATGGAAAATTAGCCCATGAGCGAAATTTAGCCCCTAAAATCATCCCTGCTACTGACTGCTCACACAAAGATTCAAACACCTGAGAAGAATAATTCTTATCAAGGGAAAGGATAATTGCCTTACCTTCAACAAAAAGTATTTTGGACAAGCACGCGACTATTACTCAAACAACACGCGTGCGAACACACATTGGATAGAGACAGAGGGTGTGTACACGCGGGCTGACCTTGTATAGGCCGCATGTATGTCTAAATTTTGAGAAAAAATGAAAACAGACATACCAAACTAGGAAGAGACCACTGATATTGATAACCAGGATCCCTTGAAGGCTTGGACACTCTTTTTGACAGAAAAACAAATAATGTAAGGAAAAAATGATAAGGAAAAAATAAACTGAGATAGGATTGCTAGCAAACAAGACTTAGATAGAATTCCAGAAAACCCCCTGAGAATGTGTGATTCTGACAAGGAAGAGGATGATTGCCTCTGAAGTTTTCTGAACTCTACATGCTACTGCTACTTCTACAACTAGCGTTCACACACGGGTTGTAAGAGGGTAGGGCGCGGGTACATGCGTGCAAACCTTGTGCAGATCGCATGTACCTTTGTGTGTCCCGAAAAACACAGTCAAGCAAAAGACAGGGAAAGATGGTATTGAAAACCAGACTCCCTACTAGCTCATACCTTATAGAAACGAAAAGAAAAAACAGGCAAGAAAAACTAGTTTGTAAAACTACCCAAAAACTAAATAAAATTCCAAGAACCCTAGAGAGTTTCCCCAGTATGGTCGCCAATTCTGTTGTTGGTAAAATCTCCCTATGGACTAGCAAATAGACTTCAGAATTTGCATTCAGATATGATCGAAGAGAAATTACTTTCTACCTTCATCCCTAGATTTAAATCCCATTTTCTTAGTAAATGCATGGAAAGATCAATCTACCTCATTCCTGGCGTTTGATGTCGATCCTCCATTGTGCTTGATTACTTGTTCGCAATACTCCTTACAAAGTTGACCTGCATCCAAGACAAGCAAAAACTATGCATGCATACTACTTGTATTCTAACGGGTTAGAAATCCAAACATATACTAATCAAGCTATAAAAAGTTCATGAATTGGGATGGGAAAAACATTTTCTTTATTACTTTGAATGAGTCAACTTACAAAAGTTGAGACCGGCCACAACTCCTCGAACCTGATCCTGGGATCCTCTTCTTCTGTCCTCCAACTTCTTTGCTTTGAATCTCCTTTGGCATAAGGAAAGGCTAAAGGGTTGGGACAATGGGAATACATAAATGGGCAGAGTTTCTTTGCTATATTTTTCCCTTTTCCAAATGGGACCCCTACCCCTTCTTTTATAGGCTAGAAGGAGCTAGGTATTTGGATGAACCCTCGGCCATGCATGGCCAAGAGTTTTAGTTAACTGACCCATAGCTTTTTGTTCCATCGACAACTTTCCTTTTTTCATGCTTTTATTGGTCCATGCGGGCTGTTATGGGTCAGCCAGCGTGTACACGCGTGCAGTAATGGATTAGGGCACGTGGGCCTTTATAAAAGAGGATTTTCAAAGAGTTGTTCAACAGTGCTTTGGAAAAGAAGGGATATGAGTTGGCTTGATGCCAGGTAAGCATGTGTGGTGAAATTTAGGGTTATAACACCTAGAGAAGGATTAAAGTGTAGTGATTTTGAAACACTGAATCATCACACCCTGAGTCTCTTAAATCTAAGTTATATCGCCGCACCCTTCGATAGGAACAGGCTGCGACGATTCCAACTGTCACACTCTTCGATAGGGATAGGTTGCGACAATGGTAGAAACTAGGATTAATAAATCCTATTTCTCTCTTCATTAGCTTTTCTGGGTTTCTCTAAGCATCTTGGCTCTGATACCATGCCAATGTTTCATGCAAACCTGCACAAGAGACCTAGATAAAGCATACACAAACAAAGCTTATCAAGAAAAGGAAGAGAGATACAATATGAAGAATGAGAATCAATGTATATTATGATCTTTTAAATGAGTGAGTAATATTAACTCATATAGGCAATGACATCCTATAATTAGGAATGCATTCATAATAGTGATGGTATAAAATTAGAAAGTCTAAAATAGAACTAGTTAGTTAACTCCCACTGAACTGGTGTTACTCCCACTGAACTAGTGTGCCCAAAATAGAAATTTTTCCAACATGGTTAGTTACAACATACATCATGTAGAAATGTTCAATGTCCTTTTGCAAAAGTCTTAGGTTCCTCCCAAGGCCAATATCCTCAGATCCACTTCATTTATTTATAGTCTATCTTCTTTGAGACTTCTAAGGACTTACCCTATCTTTTTAGGCCTCATTTTTGTTTCACGTAGGAGTTTCTTGTAGAAACTACACAGTTCCTATACAAACTTCCTATAGGATAGTCTTAGTTCTATATTTCATTTCATCTTAATATTCTTTTCATGAAAACATCCATAAAAAATAAGAATACATGGATTTCTATTGATCAAGGGATTAGACAAATTAGTTTGTTCTATTCAATCATTAGTTTATCTCTTCTTTAGTTACAATTTTTTGTCATAACTTAGATTGAATTCATCTTCTGCTTTCATTTTTCTCTTTATGATTCAATATTCTTTTCTTCTATTAGACTAAGTTCCTTCTATGAAATTTAGATTAATTTTTCTTTGAAGTTGGTTGTTTTCCTTTAAAGCAATAGTTTACAATTTTCTTGTACATTTCAAATTCCCTACATTAGTTCCAAACTTTGATCAGTCTCAAACTTATACTACTATCAATGAAAACTACATATATATTTCACATCACTTCTTAATTTTTTACGAATCCCGAGTTGAAAAATTAAAGTAACAAGCCAAGGATACAATAATATTATTGCTGCTATTCCTAGGACCATCAACAATATTCTAGGTATCTTCTTCTTTTACTCATACCTAGTGATATCTTGACTTCAAATCCATATTAGTGAAGTACATGGCATGTTGCAACTGGTCCAACATATCATTGATCATTGGTAGAGGGTACTAATTATTCAACCTAATATTTCTCAATTCCCTATAATTTGTACACATTCTCCAAGTCCCATCCTTAGTGCGAACAATTATTATGGGTGACCCACAAGCTGAGGTACTTCATTGAATCACACCCTACTCCAACAATTTTTGCAATTGCTTCTTCACTTCATTCAATTCTAGAATATATTCTCTATATGGCCCAATATTTGACAATAAGGAGTTTAGCCATAATTGTATTTTGTGCTCCACGTCCCTCTTCAGTAGTATCCCTTTAGGCTCCTTGAACTCTCCTATGTATTCTTGTAGAAAATACTCCAAATGATGTTTATGCTATTTATTACACCCCTCCAGGGATTCCTTCACTCTAATTGACTCATCATCAGACTAAATTTATTTTAAGAAAAAAAAACATATTTCTTACCAGAACTAATGAACTTCTTGGCTTGGTTGGCACTTACTAGTGAGATCTTTGACTTTATTTATGCATGTTAATGATGTAGGACTTCCCATACTTTATCATTTAGTACTAGTTGTCTCTCTGCATGAATATTGGATCCCTCATATAGATTTAGGTTCTTCCAAACACTACTCCACATACATCAAGCAATACTACATTCAATTCCACTTCATCAATAAAATCAACACTTACAACAAATTTTGACTTACATGATTTCATTACCTTTATCTTTGCATCATTTTTTACCCAACCTGATGGATAGGGGCTAGCATGATCATGAACCTCCAATCCAATCTTGTTGACCAGATCTGTTGCTATGATATTAGCCTCTACACCAGATTCAAACAAAGCAAGTGTCTTGGTATTCTTGATCCGAATCTTAATGTGGAAGAGCTTGGTCTTCTCCTTCTCTTCCTGGTGATGAAGGATACTCAGATTCACCTCCTTCTACACATATTTGTAGACAATATTTGTATCCATATATGAGAAAATTTCAACCCAATTGCTTGAATTTTTGGCTAAAATATTATTTTTCTTTCCATCTTCTTGCAGTTCTTCAGGTTCAACTCTCAATGTAGTTTCCAACATTTTTCCGTGGTGTGGACATGAATGTTGCAGTGATTGCAATGGTTGATGGGATATTTGTGCAAATTTGTAGTGTTTTTTTTCTTATTATCTTTACCCCCTTACTTATTCTTCTCATCCTTGGAATATTCCTCGTGCTCTTTATCCTTCTTACCACTTTCCTACCCCTTATTTTGGGGTATGTTTTCCAGGTATTGTTTCTATACACATGCCTCATCCACTGTCCTTCGATTGAAGAACATCCCCTTATTTTGTAGAAGATTGTGTAAGCCCACAGACACTTGATGAGTACATATGAGTTCTTGGGAGAGATACTCAACATGATGGATATATTTCTAAACTAAGTGGTGTACGCTTGTACACTCTGCCCTTTCCTTTGCCTAAAGTAGTGCCACCATATCCATTGGTCCTATACATAATGAATAGGGTCGAATTGGGACTTGATGAGGGTTTTGAAGTCCCCCCACCTAGATATTAGTGGATCACCATCCAACATAAGTGTTTATGTATGTATTTCCCATGAGGTTAAAGTATGGCCCTCTTGCTTAATTCTAGAAAACAATTTTTCCTGCTCTTCTTCTTTATGGTGAAATCTAAAATAAATTTCTAGTTGTTGAAACCAATGATTTGATTTTAATGCATCGATCTCACCTTGGTATGGATTTATGTCCAATTTCAATTCCATATTGAGTAGGAAATATGAAGGTTTCACAACACTCAAACTTGAATGCTCTTTCTTGGATTCTTTCCACGATTCCCCTCCTAAGTCTTCTTGATCTCTGGATTTCTTGTTTGATCTCCTGAGTTAGAGCCTCCATCATCTTTGAATTGTCTAAATTTATTTCTAGAGTTTCCATGAGGAGGTTGATATTGCAGCTAACGTTAGAAACTTGTGCTTCCAACCTTTTAAATATGTCTTCTTTTGGATCTTGAGTGGTTTTATGAATTGACTCATCTGCCATGGGTAGGGTCTCTGCGACTTCTCTTTAAGTCGATTACTCGATCCTGCAACTTCCAACAAATACCAAAAAGAAAAAAATTCTTTGATACCAATATGATCTGTAAACTACCATGGATATTCCATTGGAACAATTAGTGACAACATATCTCATAAATAAAAATGAAATATACACTATGAAGGTTAAATTCCTTTACATTCCAGAATATTTGGTTACTGGTTTTCTACTTATACATGAAATAGATAAAATGTGCCAAATAGAGAATAATAAATTAAAATAACACACCATCCACAAGATAACAAAAATAGTTTCTCTGGGAAACCCTTACAGGAGAAACAACTAGCTAGAATGTGAGGTTGATCTTCTCTCTTTTCTCTTGTATGGAAATAATGCAAGTACAAAAGAGAAGGAACTCTCTATGGAGTTACCTCAGAAATGTAGTATGTTAGGATGATATAGAAAATTAACCCCCTCTATTATTCTCTCTAATTTACCACTCCCAATTATTATGCTCCTCTATGGAACAAAATGCAATAACATAGAATGGAAGCCTTCTCCACCTAGTGGCCCAAAATTTAACATAGCCCGATAACCATCTAGAGGTAGGTTTTTTACTTCCTCAATGCTCAATTATGGTAGGGTTGAACCTTATTAAATCTTATTGAAATTACTCACATGGCTAGCCACATATGCATGAGTAATTGGGGATGATGCGGCATCCTCTTGTACCATGGAGGTCAACATGATAGGTCAACTTGTGGGAGGCATAAATTTTGCATACGAACTTCGATTGACACAAAGTCTACACCGTTGGAAAGGTATATGAGTGTAGAACATAGTTAAGGAGGTGAATGCAAGTTATAGACACGATAACAAAGAAAAAACAATTTAATGTCTCAAAATGGATCTGGAAGGTTTCAAACCGTAATTTTCCAAACTCGGACCTACAACTAAAATGACCTTGCAAGTTTATTCATCCAATTTTTTCCACTCTGAAAGCATCAAGATAGATGAAAAATAAAATAATGATCCAATATGGATCATGGTATGACTATAATTTTGGTTTGGATGCAATCTTAGCTTGTTTTCTTGTGTTTTCAGTACCAAGGCTCACTCAAAGGATGAAATTAATTGTGCTTTAATTTCTAGCAATACAAAAACCTATAGTTAATATTACCACTATGTTAACACACACCCAAATATAATTATGGGATGAAAGTTATAATCAGTTAGTTCAAATTGAGTATAGAAGTCGGTATCCCCTAGCCTAGGGATAACTAAGGAAATTATGTCTCGAGGCCCACGGGTCCTAGACATGGAGTATAAAGAGACATATTGACTTGAGCCTGGCCCTAGAGGGCCCATACTTCTTCTTTAGTTCCTCAATCCTATCAAAAACAAAAACATCCATCCAATTGGCCTAGTCCTGAAGCAACAATGGGTCTTGTTCCATGAGGTAATGAGTCTGGGTATCATGGTATGTGTCACTTTGATTCTCAAAACATTTGAATATGTACATTTAATTCTCTTTTTCTTCATGACGTGTGATTGGACTTTATTCATTTTGAGTTGTTCATACCTTGGGGGATGACATAATTCCCTAGAAAGTTGGTTCCCTTAGCAGTGATTTGCCACTAGGTGGGTTTATGAAAGCTCATCATCCATTCCCACCATACCTATTACTTTTCATCATATTCCCTCTCATCTATCCCCTACATTGGTTCGGGCATTGGTTTTTCCAAGCTAGTAAAGGGTTATACCTTTCCTTCTAGGAAGAAGGGGATAAAGGCCTAGAGGGTAAAAGTAGTTGGAAAAAAATAAAACCTTCATATGCTTCACCCAGGATCCCCAAGAAATAAATAAAAGACTTCTCAGTAAGAAAAAGGAGGGACCCATAAAATAATAAACTCAAGGCCTATTTGGAGGTTAGGGGGTATCATCACTAGTCAACCTATTAGGTCCATGGGAATGTAGCAGTATGACACTACTATTTAGTTGGTCACCATACCAGGGTAGTGACTCTTGGTATCATAGCAAGGGGAAAGAGGGTCTCATCATGATCCAACCTTCTCATCTCCGTGAAATTCTTGTGGGTAACACAGTAACCACTAGTCACCACGCCATGGAAGTTTCCTCCAACTATCCTCTTGAAAGAAAATGAAATAAGATAAAAAATTAAAATGGGATTGAATGGGATAGGAAAAATTTGCATCCATGACAAGGTGCAACTCACCCTCTTCAAAGGCACCCAAAGGTAAGCCCAACATTTCCCTGTCATCACTGCACCCCTTGCTCAAACATCCCCATACCATCTCATGCACTTACATGACCTATATTGGTATTCACCTAGAAGCATCCCACACCTAAGGATAATTATCCCAATAGGACATCTTGAAACCCTCTCCAAGCCTAGCTTGTAGAATATAATAATGTCTTTTATCACTTCCCTGTGAAAGGGGGGTTTCATGTGCATGTTTGTGTAACTTGATTATTAGATGTGATTGACATGGTTATGATCCTTGTGACTTATGAGCCCATGGACGGTGTACTTTTCGTTGCTATAGGACCACGCCCGATGGGTAGGTACATATGGGGAGATGATTTCGTCAGACCTCCATAGGGATAAAATCCCACCAAATGGATGATGAGACCCTAGCCAGGGGAAGAAATATACCAATAACCAGAGGCTTGCACCAAAGAGAAAGGAGGATGTTCCACCAGAGACAACTTGGAATTCCTAGACCCATAGGGGTATTTCCTTCCCACCATGATGTTGGCCCATGAAGGCCCTTGACATCATCATTCAGAGCCTTCATTTCACCTAGTTGAGGTATCCAGTTTGAGGACGACTTTCATTGGCATGTGTGGTAATTCCTGAGGGGTTTTGAGCCCCAACATTTCACTTGGATGGCTAACGTTCCAGCAAGAAAGCTAACATCATGCTAGGAGGGGCACGATGTCACCCTAAAAAGATAAAGTTAGGGTTTTACTTGACAATTTTGTGTAAAATTGATTTTTTCATGGAAACTGTCCATGTCGACCTTTTTGACCTAATTTTGTAATTAAAGGTCATTTTGATTGTATAAATAAGGGACTTGTCCCTTGTATTTTAGCATCATTCTTTCACTCAAACAAGTGAGGTTTGAAATTCATCCTCTGTAAGGATAATTGACTGAAATTAAGTGGTGTGAAACTCTTGGAGGAGGTTTATCTTGGTGTTTTTTGTCATTTTCTTGGTGGAAACTCTTCAACTAGGGAATATTCTAGATTATTCTTTGTGAATGTAAGTGAAATTCTGAAATTATTCTTTCCTTTGAATGGTTATAGTATCTTTACTTTTTATTTTACAAATATTATGAAATCGCTAGATTAAAACCCTAGGAGATTAAGCACGTGCTATTTTCCTTATCTCAATAGCTTTTCACCTACTAGATCTTTCTAGAAAAACTATACTTTGAAGCATGTGCTAGAGCCCTACCATTTTAGCACTCTAACATCATTTTTTAATCAAGGCTTTATTTAACTTAATATTGAGCTAAAGAATAAGGAAAACCACTAGGGAATAGAGTTACCTACTTCCTAGTAGTCGTTTTCCTTCTAGGGTTTGTTGATTAAGGCATTGGGTTACCAACACCTCAACCATCATCCCTCTTGTCCTTTGTTCAATCATTATCATTTGTTTCCTTCAAGATTTCTTCTACAAAAAGTGACTTCATTATCCCTAAAGACACTGATCTAGACCTTATACTTGATTGATTGATGAGAACGACCCTTGAATCTTATACCTCAAGCTATTTGATAACCTTTCCTAACCCTATATTAGACTAATATACTAGAATTCTTGTTGTTGTTACAAAAGTAAGATACATCCAATTATGACAACAATAAAACCTCCTAAAATAAATTATTAAAGTTGATTTTTACATTGCCTCATTAGCTTATGAGAAGTGTTATCATATAACTATTGTTAGATTATCATTTTGGGTCATTTTGAAGCTTGTTTAAGGAAATAATTGTGAAGCCAACATCATGCATACACTATTGTTATAGATTTATGTTTTCTTCATATTATATCAACTTATTTCTTTCATTGACAAGTCCAAGGTTTTACGAAGCACTAACATCAATTGTACTTGTGAATTAGTGTTTTCTTGTTGACCTGTTCTGGGAAGGTACACTTAAGCATACCACTACTTCATTTTGTTAAACCTTTGGGACTTTCAAATCGGTGTGACTTGTGAGAGGGGATAAATTTTCTTTATACCTCAACCTTTTCCTTCTCAAACCCCCAGGTCACTGGGGAATTCTCCCCTAGAATTTCACCCCTAAATAGAAAGAGGTGTCTTATTAAGGTGACATTGATAGGGAAACCTCATGTTACACCAATTTTCCCTCCACTTGACTTTCCATTTTGTACAAGTACAAATTGCGCAATAACATTTTTGTGTTGTTGTCGGGGAACACTGAGTTAATTCTCCTCAAAGAATAACCTTTTCAGTAAGCCTTCCCTCAAAATCCTTTACTTTACAAATCTTACCTGGTGACACCACTAAGGGTGATCCCCTCATCCCTCTGATAGTTTCAAGAAAATTATCTGGCAAATCCATTAATAACAAAGCCAACCATGACTTCTCAATGGGACCCAGGAAACTTGAAACCCTTGGATATGAGTTAAATACCAGGGTATCCTCGACAAATGCCTCTGAGGTATGAAAATTGGATCCCTAAATTCACTGGTAGTTATGAAGAGAATCTTAATAAGCATGTGCATGATCTCTACTCTTTCTTTCAACTTCATCCTATCAGTGACGATGCAAAAGAATTTGCAATGAAACTTTTCTCTTCTACTCTTCATGATAATGCCAAGAGATGGTATGAACACCTCCCTAATGCTATTATTTCCACCATTGATCAATTGGAAGAGGTTTTCCTAGAAAAATGGGATCCTTGTGTTTTTCTAAACAAACTTACTCACATGAAGAAGAATAAGAATGAAATTGTTGGGGAATTTCATGATAAATTTGAAAGGCTATTACAACAGATACCGGTAAGCCATCACCCATCACACAAATTTCTTCTTTTTATTTACACCAAAGTATTTATGGGACAAATAAGTTTCCCTATCAAAGACCAAGCTCCTAAAAGAATCTAGGAAGTTTGTCATATGGCTACAGAAATCGAAGATAACATTTCCTCATTCAGAGAACAATCCTTTGTTACAAAAGTCAAGGCTTGTGAGGCCAAAGACACCCCAGATATTCCCAAGAGAGTACCCTCCCTTGAGAAATCTATTGAAGAAACCCCAAAAGATTTAGAACAAGACATCAATCAACAAGAGGTTGACGAAGGGGGTCTTGATGAAGGTTACCAATCCCATGGGTAGGAACAAGAATATACTCATGCTTCTAGTAAGGACAATGAGGACCTGGTTGAAGAGTGAGAGCCTAAAGAGAGTGAAGGATAAATTGAATCCTCGGGCAAGGTAGATCCTCCTTGTTGTACAGTTGAAGATGTAGGGAAAATTCATGAGGAAGGAAAAATGATGTATGCTATTTCATTTGATGAAGTCATCCAAGTCCTCGAAGCTCCTACACAAGAATAAATAAATACAGTGAGTTACCTTCCTTTCCAAGATTTTGATGATTATTTGTTTTATGATTTGGAAAGAGAAGAGTTAATGGATTAACCCTTGGACGCATTAGATCCTTCATGTTATGAAAAAGGTAGTGACATTTTTTATAATATTGATGAGTTCATACATGTTGGAAGGCATAAGTGGGATGTGATTGGTTCTAATGAGGATCCCATTTATGACATTGAAGGTCATTTCCAAAATCTTCCTTTACAACTATCATATGAGGTTACTAATTTTGACAATTGGAAAAAAGGAGATGATAGAATTACAGATACTTTCCAAAAACCCAGGGATGACCTAATCCTATATTCTCCTGATGATTTTCGGTCATACCATGAGGATTTTCATGAATATTTCATTGAGCACTTGCATTTACTCTATGAAGAATATTATCAACCACCATTGTGCTCAAATATTGATAGAGGTGAGTACATTTCTTGTCCAGCCCATTTATTGTCCCTTGTATTGATATTTCTCTAGGACAAAGCCTTCTTTTAGAATTCAAGGGTAGGTTGAATACTTTGAAATGAGGTTTGTTATGTAACTCTTTCAACTTTCGCTTAAAAAATTTCCAATCACTCTTTAGGTTTTTATTAGTCCTTTCCCATACTTCACGATCTGATGATATCCAAGGTGGCCAACCTCTAGACTCTTTTAATCCTTCTAAACCTTGGATTTTTCACGATCCCTTTCTGAGTTGGATTGAGCACTTTCCTAACGGTGTGAATTGGCATGATTTTGTCCCTCCCTCCCACCCCCATGAGCTAGAATTTACAATTTCCGATGGTACAATAAATTTTATAACTCGTGTTATTTTTTTATTGACCTATCACGGTTTTTTATTATGATGAAGAACAAAGGAATGTATTATGAGATGTTGTTAGGATGGTTTCATTGACTATTTGACTACACCTAGAATTAAACCAACAAGTAAGTAGAGGTAAGTAGGTATGAATTTTTCATTCATTGTATATACCATATTCATTTCATGCTAGAGTAGTTATATTTCCATTTGTATATATGCTTTCTTGCTTTCATTTTATTGTACCATATATGAGCCAGGGGTGATATCACCACCCCAAAGGATTACTAATAGATTTTGTTGAGATATAGCAGGTCACAAGTCATACCATATATATTTAGGTTCTCATGCGCTCTATGGTGAAAACATGTTCTCGCGTTGGAGCCATATGTTATCCCCTTGCCTAGGGATAACTAAGGAGATTATGTCTTGAGGCCCACAGGTCCTAGACATGGATTACCGAGAACCATATTGACTTGAGCCTGGCCCTGGAGGGCCTATCCTTCTTCTTCAGTGCCTCCATCCTGTCAGCAGAAACAACATCCATCCCATCGGCCTGGTCCTGAAGCAACAATGGGTCTTTCTCCATGAGGTAATGAGTCTAGGTATCATGGTATGTGTCACTATGATTCTCAAACCATTTTAATATGTGCATTTAATTCTTTTTGTCTTCATGACGTGTTCTTGGACTTTATGCCTTTTGACTTGTCCATACCTGGGGGGATGACAAAATGCCCTAGCAAGTTGGTTCCCTTAGGAGTGAGTTTCCACTGGATGATTTTATGAAAGGTCATCGTCCATTCCAACCATGCTTATCACTTTTCATCATATTCCCTCTCATTCATCCCTTGCATTGGTTCAACCATTGGGTTTTACAAGATAGTAAATGGTTGTATCTTTCCTTGTGGGAAGAAGGGGCTAAATTCCTAGAGGGTAAACATAGTTGGAAAAATATAAACGCAAAAAAATCAAACCGTCATAGGCTTCACACAGGGATCCCCGAAAAATCAATAAAAGGCTTCTCAGTAAGAAAAAGGAGGGACCCATAAAATAAATAAACTCAAGACCTAGTTGGAGTATAGGGGGTATCATCACAAGCCAACTTATTAGTTCCACGGGCATGTAGCGGTATGACACTACTATTTAGCTGGTCACCACACCGGGGTAGTGAATCTTGGTAGCATAGCCAAGAGAAAGGGGGTCTCATCACGATCCATCCTTCTCATCTCCATGAAATTCTTGTGGGTAACACTATCACCACTGGTCACCACGCTAGGGAAGTGTCCTCCAACTATTCTCTTGAAACAAAAATTAATAAGATAAAAAAGTAAAAATGCATTGAATGGGCTAGGAAACATTTGCATCCATGACAAGGTGCAACTCACCCTCTTTAGAGATACCCACAGGTAAGCCCTACATTTCCCTGTCATCACTGCACTCCTTTCCAAAACATCCTGATACCATATCATGCACTTACATGAGATATATTGGTCTTCACCTAGAAACATCCCACACATAAGGAGAATTATCCCAATAGGACGTCTTGAAGCCCTCTCCAAACTTGGCTTGTAGAATAACATAACATCTTTGAGTACTTGTCTAGGAAAGGGGGGTTTCATGCACATGTTTGGGTAACTTGATTATTAGATGTGATTGACATTGCTATGATCCCTATGACTTATGATCCCATGGAGTTTTTACTTGTTGTTGTTATAGGACCACGCCCGACAGACAGGTACATATGGGGAGATGATTATCTTGGACCTCCATAGGGATAAAATCCCACCATATGGATGTTGAGACCCCAGCCAGGGGAAGACATATACAAAAGGCTTGCACCAGAGAGAGAGGAGGAAGTTCCACTAGAGACAGCTTGGAAGGCCTAGACCTAGGGGGGTCTTTCCCTCCCACCATGATGTTGTCCCTTGAAGTCCCTTGACATCATCATTCAGAGCCTTGATGTCACCCAATTGAGGTATCCAACTTGGAGATGGATTTGGTTGACATGTGTGGTAGTTCCTGAGGGGTTTTGATCCCCAACGTTTCACTTGGAGGGATAACGTTCCAGCAAGAAGGATAACATCACCCTAGGAGGGGCATGGTGTCAACCTAAAAAGATAAAGTTAGGGTTTTATTTGACAATTTTGCGTAAAATTGGATTTTTCATGTAAACTAGTCATGTCGACCTTTTTGACTTAATTTTGTAAGTAAATCTCATTTTTATTGTATAAATAAGGGATTTGTCCATTTTATTTTAGCATCATTCTTTCACTCACACAAGTTAGGTCTGAAATTTGGCCTCTTTAAGGCTCATTGGCTGAAATTAAGTGGTGCACAACTCTTGAAGGAGGTTTATCTTGGTGTTTTTTGGCATTTTCTTGGTGGAAAGTCTTCAACTAGGGCATATGATAGATTATTATTGGTGAATGTAAGTGAAATTATGCAATTATTCTTTCCTTTGAATGGTTATATTATCTTTACTTTTAATTTTACTAAGATTATGAAGTTTCTAGCTTGAAACCCTAGGAGATTAAGCACATGTTGTTGTCTTTATTTCAATAGCTTTTCACCTACTAGATTTTGCTAGAAAACCTATCCTTTGAAGCATGTGTTATATCCCTACAATTGTAGAACTCTAACAACATATGCTTCATAACACCTTTATTTACCTTAAGCTTGAGCTAAATAAGAAAGAAAACCACTACGACCTAGGGTTACCTACTTCCTAGTAGTCGTTTTCCTTCTAGGGTTTGTTGATTGAGGCCTTGGCTTACCAACACCTCAACCATCATCCCTCTTGTCCTTAGATCACTCATTATCATTTGTTTCCTTCAATATTGATGTTGTAAAAAGTGACTCTATTATCCCTAAAGACATTGATCTATACCTTATACTTGATTGATTGATGAGAACAACCCTTAAATCTTATACCTCAAGCTATTTTCTAACCTTTCGTAACACTAGATTAGACTAATCAACACATTCTTGTTGTTGTTACAAAAGTAAGCTACAACCAATTATTACAGTAGTAAAAGCTCCTAAAATAAATTATTAAAGTTGATTTTTACATTGCCTCATTAGCTTCTGACAAGTGCTAGCATATCACTATTGTTAGATTATCATTTTGGGTCATTTTGAAGCTTGTTTAAGGCAATAATTGTGAAGCCATCATCATACATACATTGTTGTTATAGATTTTTGTTTTCTTCATCTTATATCAACTTATTTATTTCATTAACAAGTCAAAGGTTTTATGAAGCACTAACATCAATTGTACTTTTGAAATAGTGTTTTCTTGTTGTCTTGTTCTGGGCAAGTACACTTAAGCATATCAATGATTCATTTTGCTAAACATTTGGGACTTTCTGATCGGTGTGAATTGTGAGATGGGATAAATTTTCCTGATACCTCAACCTTTGCCTTCTCAAACCCCCAGGACACCGAGGACGTCTCCCCTGGTCTTTCACCCCTAATTAGAAGAGGTGTCTTATTAAGGTGACAGTGATAGGACAACCTCCACTTGCCTTTCCATGTTCCCTGCATAGTGAGGTGTCCAATTTTCGCTCCACTTTCCTTTCCATTTTGGACAAGTA
Organism: Picea sitchensis; assembly: GCA_010110895.2. Taxonomy (NCBI): domain Eukaryota; kingdom Viridiplantae; phylum Streptophyta; class Pinopsida; order Pinales; family Pinaceae; genus Picea; species Picea sitchensis. The sequence continues at coordinate 115,383 of SNQJ01S0010764.1, read as the reverse complement.
CAAATTGCACGATAACATGAGTGATTATACACATCCATATCACCATCAAGTGCACAAAGAAGATTCCACAAATCTTGCAACATAAACTAAACTCATTTTTTTTATATATGGATTTGTGAGCAAATGGTACAAGCAACAATACTAAAACCACAAATGTATAATTTAAATGTGAGGGAATGTATAATGGGTGTAAATCCTCCAACTTAATAAAATTAGGTCTGCCAAAGTATACAAAAGACATGTCCAACAACTTCATTGATCATTGGCTCTATATATAAAACCATCAAATCCAAATCATTTCATAGAAAAATAATATGCAATTCCCCCTAGAAGTGTGATGCTAATGAGATTAGTTAGAAAGACAAAAAATGAGTGCTTGGGAAAAAGGTAATGAAAGATTAATTGATATACCAACCAATGCAAAGTGGCATCCTGGAGGCTAATTCCATCAATGTAATTCTCTAAGGGGTAATATAATGACATCTATACTCCCAACTACTAGAATCGAGAAAGAGGATTTCATGCTACTTGTATTATAATGTTAAATGTTCAATGTGATTTTTTGTTAATAGATGAGGTAGGTTTTGAGTAAACTAAGTCTTACATAATTGTTAGTGAATAATGATAATAATATCTCTTTCATGGTGTATAAATTAGTCAATATACAAGAAAATCGAGACTCATGGTTTTGTAGAGTGAGAGGTGTAAGGTATCCTTAGAACTTAAGGTTAAAAAATCATCTAGGAGGGAAATAATAAATATGGAATGTACAATAAGGAAAAATCACAATGGTAATGTGCAATGATTCTTGTTATCGATACCACAATTTCATGTTCCTAGCCACACAGGTTGGCCATGTTACACCAACTCTTTTATTTCTAGTCACATTAGACTTGCAAATTTTCTTTGAATTACTGACTTTACATCTTTGATATCTTAAGATGATAATTCATACCATCAACGAGTCTGAAATATATCTGATATCATATCATTAACCTAAAATTCCATCCATATGAACACGCATGCATTTCTACAACATATATATAAACCATGTATAAATATATAAAGAGTTACAACAATATATTAAATATATTATACACAATAAATAGCATGTCATTATGCATAAGGACACTTTTCTTTTATGTAAATCACCAACTACATGTAGACCTCAGACTTTCCTCCCATCCATAGACTCTGTTGCTCATAATTTTTCAGTAGTAGGTTACCCCCGAGATGATTCTAGAACTCCACCAAGGAAGGATTCCTAGGTTGGACTAAGGTCTATACTCAACAATTAATGTCAGTTCAAGGTGCCAACTGTTGCAATTAGCCTACATACTCTCATTTCCCACATGCATGTCCCACCCCAGGAATTGTTCCCCTTCTCTTCTCAATGGTCCTTTGTTTTCCCCACTTCCCTTCTAGGGCTTCAACAATAGGTTGGACATAAAGTCTTAGAGCCCTACAACTATTTCTCAGTGCACCAGAAAAATGTCTTTGACATTTATCTCATAAGAGAGAGATTTCCATGAACCTGACAACTTGCTTCTTTAAAGTGAAAAAAACTTGATGTTCTTGTTACTAGTCTCTTCGGTGATCTTTCCTCATACAGATACAAGGATAAAATGATGACATTCCCATTGTAATAAATGAAGGTTAAATTGATAATGGAATGATGAGAATATCCGTGAATTAAAATCATAGAACGATAGAGTGTAAGAGTCAATCCGTCAAGAATGACGAGATGATGGGAAAAAAAACTAAGTTTCACAATAAATATGCATGTCCCCATGTGTACACTTTTCATGATGAAACTTCAGGATCTCCACTTGGCATATGTTTCCCCACTCTTGGAACTTAGATTATGACATCTCAAGATTTGGACTTCAGGGTATATTAAAATAATATTTCCCTGACTTAAGCCCCCTTGGCTTAGCTCTTAGTATTAGACCCATAACCCCACTTTACTCTAGTGTATTTCTAAGTCCCCCCATACTCTGTTTTTTTATTGTTCTGCAGTAACAATATATTTGATTAATACGAACGATAGTTATTACAAAGATCTTGTAATCATATAAGCACTCTGGCCATAAACAATATGACACCATGGCACTTAGGAACAAAATATCCTACCTCACCATCCTACATCTCTATTTACATTGTGGGGTTCATCCTATGGGTATTGCATTCCCCTCCCCCTTATTTATGCACTATCCTCAATGAACTATGTACACGTACAAGTAAAATTCTTCAAAAAGATCCAAAAATATGTGGGTACTCTTTTCCCATGGCATATTCATATTCACATGTTGCATCTTTAGGACTATAATAGGTCCACTTGACCTTTACTAGACCGATGGATCGATTATGCAGATTCATGATCTTTCGATACAATATGCACACAATTATTACTCGTAGGTATCCTTCTTGCCCCACCCGAATCACATTCCAATCAATTATATGATTAGCATCAAGCACATACATTTTAATAAAAGACACGTCGGAATACATTATGAATGCACATGGATGCAGGTAATGCAATAATGTATGCAACATGACCAATCCTTTCTAGTATTTCAAAGGTTCCACGGTATGTTGCTGCAAGCTTTGAATAGATCCCCAATTTCAAAGACCTTCTCTTAGCCTTCACTTTTAGAAATACATGGTCACCCACTTTGAACTCTCTATGAGTTATGTTCTTATTTTCATAGATTTTCTTTCAGTATTGGATAACCTTTAAACTTTGTTTATTCTTCACCATTTAATATTCCATTTCCCTAAGTAGTTCTAGACCAACCACTACTCTATCTTTTGGGTTGTACCAACTTACTAGGGTATTTCACTTTTTTCCATATAATTCCTCAAATGGGATCATCTTCAAATATGCTTGATATCCATTATTATAGGAAAACTTGACAAAGTGTAATTAATATTCCCATGTCGATGGTTTATCCATTGCATAAATCCTTAGCATATATTATATCACTTGATTGATTCTCTGTGTTTGTCCATAAGATTCTGGGTGATATGTTGTGCTACAGTTCAAATGGGTCCCAAATCCTTTAAATAATCCCTTCCAAAAGTTTTATGTAAATTTGGGATCTTTGTCTGTAACTGTTGCCTTAGGCACACCATGAAGCCTACAAATTTATCACATATAGATAGATTCCATATTAGTTTCTTTGTGAGTTAGCTTCAATGGAATAAAATGAGAAAATTTAGTTAGCTTATCCAGGACCACCATGATGGAGTCATGTTGCTTCATTGTTTTGGGCATATTGGTGATAATATAAGCTCTGTGCTACTAGGAAAAGATATTGAGTCATGCACCCTAGATGGTGAGAGTCCAGTAGCCAAAAGAATTATTGGCTTACGCTCTAACCCGAGTACCATGGGGCATGTGGAATCCCGTGTGAATCAGCAAGGACCACCTTGCAAGGCTAAATACTCTTGGGTGACCGATAGCGAAGTATTACCATGAGGTCAATTGTCACCACTTCCCATTTCCATTCAGGAACAAGAAATGGATATAGAAAAATAATTGGATGTCTCAACCTTAACCTTTTGAAATTCAATACATCTGGCTATACAATCAACCACTTCGTTCTTCAAACCTGGTCAGTAATACTGGCTTTTGACAGCCACAATTGTTTTCTGATATATTAGGTGCACAACATAGGGCACATTATGAATCTCTCTTAATATCATATTCCCGAGCTCTTGAGAATTAGGTAAGTAATTTCTTCCTTTATACAATAGGGTTCCATCTTCTCTCTTCTCATAGTCTTTAGTTTTCTACTGCAAAATACCTTGCTGTAAATTTTCCTTTATTTCCATGTACTACTGATATGATTTTCTAGCCTCTAAAAGTTTGTCTTTCAAATATGATTTATACATGCTAATGGTTGTAGCACTCATATCATGCACCCTTCTGTTGAGTGCATCAACCCCTTTTTTCTCTTTTCCTTTGATATGTTTTGTATCAAAGTCGTATTCACTAATAAATTCCATCCATCTGATTTTCCTAGAACTCATAGTTAGTTTTCCAAACAAATATTTCAGACCACTATGGTCTATCCTCAATTCAAATCTTCTTCCCATAAGGTAATGTCTATGTTGAACTATGGGACAATACTAAGATGGGGGGGCTGAATCAATATTACTTTTTTTTTTTTTAACTTTAACAATTATTAATTAACAAATTAATTAATCATAACAATTGATCAACAAACATGTACTGAATACATAAATTTAATATAACCATAACAAGTACAAGTTACAATTGTTCAAGAGACACCAATATCTCTTCTTATTAGGACCAAATCAAGGAGACACCAATCCCCTAGTTTTAGAGAAACAACTTTAGGAAGCACCAACTCCCTTGTTTCAGAGCACCAACTATAGGTAACACCAACTTCCTTGTGAAACATGATTTAACGTGCAGAGAACTGCAATCCTCCCAAGCTCCTCCCTACTACCCTCATTGCATAAAAATGTTTACAATTTCTTTCTTGGACTCTGATCCTTGTTTTGATCTTCTGATGTAGACTGCAGTGAAACTCTCCCTCTTACCATTTTTCTCTATTTATATAGTCTCTGAAGAGGTATATGATATTGAAACAATGTGTCTTTTTGTAAAAGATAAAATGAACCAATGTGTCTTTTCAATAATAAAACATTGCACCTCTTCATTTAATTAACAAAAATGTTGACTTTTATGTTTATAAATTGATTTTAATTTAAAAACGCATCCAAATTAGACAATTATTTCCGTACATATATTCTGGAACGATGGAAATGAATCTTAAAATTCTATGACATAAGTTTTGTGTAGAACATGCCCAATTAGTCGACACGCGAGCATTTTCGCCAAAAAATGTGCGAGGTGGATGGTACAAGAGGTTCTTTGAAGGAAACTTGTGCATATTTACTATTGCGACCACCTTCTAAACTTTCCAAGTGAAGCATCCACTTTAACAACACTAAGCTTGTAGCATGGAGTTGTAATGTGGGAGTCACAGTGAGTTGCAACACTAATCTTGTAGCATGGCATTATAGCGTGAGAGTTGCAATGAGTTATGGCACTAATATTGTAGAATAAAGTTGTAGCAAGTTGTGACACTAATCTTGTAGCATGGATTTGCAGCATGGGTGTTGCATTGAGTTGCAACACTTAATCTTGTAGCCTGATCCGACAATTTTTGAGACTTTGATCCAGTGATCTAACAATCACAATGAGATATCTGATGATTTTTCTCATACCTCCTTGGAGGAAATTCTCATAAAAGATATTATATGCATTGAGATATGATCTTTTGGCCTTTTTTTCATTCACTTTAGAATGGATGACAATGATCTATAACTTTTATAACAAGATTCTTGAAGGAACGAGTAATGAAGGATTTGTGAAGCATCCCCCTTGATGATATTTTTATACCATAACCTTGACACCTACTATATTCTATTGAAGAACCATATTTTACCCTTTCTTCTTGTATTTAGAGAACAATAACTTCTTTTTGAGGTTTCATTGTAAAGGTATTCCAATGATATCTCCATGGAGTGAACATGCCCTTGAATTTTGTTCAATTGCTTCTTTTGTGAATGGATGCAAGTAACTTAATTCAACATTCTTGGTGACCATATTTATCCTCTTACCATCAATGCCAACAACATACACTATGTCCAATATTGAACATACTTCCCCACTTTGACATCAATGCAAACAACATATACTATGTCCAATATTGACCATATTGGCCCCCTTTGACATCAATTCCAACACCATAACACCATGTCAAACATTATTCCCCTTTGGCATTGATGGAAACATAGTAAAAAGCACACCTTATTTCTTAATTGGGTTTTATTGTTTCTCCTCCCCCTTTGACAACAATGAAAAAACACATGTTTCTTTGCTCCCCTTGAGGTTATACTCTGCATGTCCATGTACTCCTCCTCTGATGAAAATTGTGCAATTCAATTAGATATGGAGATTACCCTCAATTTATGTCTAAGGTATTCAAAAGTAATCATGGGTAAAGGTTTTTTGAATATGTATTAAATATGTTCTTTAGTATCAACATATTCAACTTTGACTATCTTTTGAGAAACCCGATCTCTCAGAAAATGGTATTTAACTAGGATATGTTTGGTTTTAGAATGCATAATAGGATTCTTAGAGAGGTTTATAGCACCAATATTGTCACAGTTAAGAAGTATTGGATGATCATACTTTACTTTTATGTCTTCTAGGGTTTCTTTCATCCAAATTACTTGAGTTCAGCAAGTGGCAACAAAAATATATTCAGCTTCTACTATTGACAGTGATATAGATGTTTGCTTCTTACTTATACATGATACTAGACACTTTCCTAGGAAGAATTCTCCTCCACCGGTTGTTTTCCTATCATCCACACTACTAGCCCAATTTGCATTAGTATATGCATTAAATGTAAAATATTGTTTTTTTGGATACCATAATCCAAAATCCAAGGTATCTCGTAGATATGTGAATATCCTTTTTACTACCTTCAAATGAGTCTATTTAGGTGCAAATTGAAATCTTCCTATTAGTCCTACAACTTATACGATCTTAGGTATTTTTGTTTTTTCATATAACAGGCTACCAACCATTGATCTGTACATGGTTTTTTCTACCTTTGATGAATCATATTCTAAGCTTAGTTTGCATCCTGTCACCATGGGAGTTCTCATAGGTTTGCAATATTCCATTTGAAATTTATTTAGAATTTCTTGGATTTATTTGGTTTGGGATATGAATATCATTTTGTTTGTCTGAGTAACTTGTAAACCCAAGAAGAATGTTAGTTCACCTAGAATAAACATCTCGAAGTATTTCTTCATTTCTGTAGAAAACTGTTTGTTCAGTATAGTCAAATTACTTCCAAAACTTATATCATCCACATATACCATAAAAAAAATCATATTTTGTTGTACCCGAGGTGTAGGACAGTCAGTGACATAGTGTGTTATTAAGCCACTCCGTGATGTTAAAGTCACCGGTTCGAAACTTACGGCGACAAAAACTCTAGCCATGTTAAGGGTTAGTGTGGCTAAGGTCGGGTGCGATCCCCAAGTGATTTTGATGGCTTAGATGCCCCTGAGTTGTGGTTTCTTATCCACAGGTTAGTCCCATAGATCACAGACAAACTAACAAAAATAAATAAAAAATCATGTTGTGTTCTTCTATTTTTATATATATGGTGTTATCAATATTCCCTTGTATCCTTGTTGTTGTAGATAGTTATCAAGCCTTGAGAACCATTCTATGGGAGCTTGTTTTAGACCATACAAATCCTTTTTTAGTTTACATACATAATCCTGATTTTTTGTCAACTTAAATCCTTCAGGTTGTTCTAAATAGACTTCTTCCTCTAAGGTTCCATTTAGAATTGCTAACTTGATATCCATCTAACATATTTTGAAGTTTTGGAAGCATGCAAATGCCAAAAACATTCTAGTAGCTTATGATCTTGCCATTGGGTAAGATGCCTCCTCAAAGTCAATTCCTGAAATTTGGGAATATCCATTGCATACTAATTTGTCTTTATTCTTTATAATATATCCATTTTAATTAATTTTATTCTTGAAAATCCATTTGGTCCATATCACATTTTTGTCTTTTGTTCTTGGGACTAGTTCCTAGGTTTGATTTTTCTCTATTTGATCAAGTTCTTCATTCATTTCTTTTATCCAATCTTCATTCTTTTCAACTTCTGAAAATGGTTTGGGTTCTACCATACAAAGCATTTCTTGTTCTGATTCAAATATAAGTTTTCTTCTAGTTTCTACTCATGCACTTTTATCCCCTATGATTTGGCTTTCAGGGTGATTCTTTTGAACTCTTTTTGATGGATCTTTTGGCAAGGGTGTTTCTTCCTCATCCTTTTCTTCATCAATTTGTGGTTCATTCTGTTGTATTTATTCAACATCTTCTTCATTTTTTGATTCACCATCTTCTTCATCATGTGATTCACCATCTTCTTCATCATCACTAGTTCTTCTCCATTCATCAATTTTATTTATTTATATTAGGATTTGATTTTTCTCAATTTTAGATCATCTACTTTTACATTTTCACTTTCCACTATTTTGTGCAATCTTAGATTACAACATCTGTAATGATTTTTTTTGGGTGAGTAACCAATAAATATCCCCTCATATGATATGGAATCAATTTTTCCTAGGTTATCATCATCCCTCTTAATATAGCATTTTCTCCCAAAGACTCTGAAGTGTTTGAATTATAGTTGTCAAACCATAACTCATAAGGTGTCTTGTCATGGTTAAGTCTAAGTTGTGCTCAGTTGAGTATGTGAACTAATGTATATACTGCATATCTCCAAAACTTATCTCGGAGTTGGGATTTATTCAACATTGTTCTTGCAGCCTCTTGAACAGTTCTTTTTTTTCTTTCAACAACTCCATTCCATTGAGAAGTTCTTGGACCTTAAAATTGTCTCTTGATTCCATGATCTTAAAAAAAATTATTGAATTCATTAGAGGTAAATTCCCCTCGATTTTCTGATCTCAGATATTTTATCTTGAGATATGTTTCATTCTCCACATAAGATTTGAATTACTTAAAATTTTCAAATGCCTCTGATTTTTGTCTTAGGAAGTATACCCAGGTCATCCTTTTATAGTCATCAATAATCAACATGAAGTAATGTTCCCCTTGTATACTTCTAGTCCTATAGGGTCCATAGAGGTCAGTGTGAACAAGCTCCAAGGGTCTTGATGTAGAGTGTTCATTTGGCCCTTACAGTTCTGGGAAGATGTTGTAGATACTGTTGTTTACTTAATAAACAGAGGACCTTCAAGCTCTTTGGATGGTAGAATTCCAGAGGAGGAATGGATAGGAAAAAAGGTAAACTATTCTTTCTTGAAAAATTTTGGTTGTGAAGCATTTGTCCATAATGATAAAGAAAATAGAACAAAGCTTGAGGCAAAATCCAAGAAGTGTACCTTTATTGGATATGGTCTTTATGATTTTGGTTATTGCTTATGGGATTATGAAAATAACAAAATCATTAGGAGTAGAGATGTCATATTCAATGAGAAGGTCATGTACAAAGATCAGGTGCAGGGAAATAAACAGGAAAAAGAAAAACAAGAATAAACAGTGCTTGATGAGATCACTAAAAAAGAAATTCCAAAGGGACCAGAAAATCAAAATGTACAACAACAGGAGCAACAGGTACCTCAAAATCCGGCAAGTATGGTTAGAAGATCTACTAGGTTAAATATACACCCTAAACTATACTCTCCTTCATTGTATTATTTATTGTTGACTGATTATGTTGAACCAAAATGTTATGAAGAGGCAATGCAGGTAGACACCAAAAAGAAGTGGGAGCAAGGCATGAAGGAAGAAATGGATTCCTTGGTAAATAACCAGACTTGGGACTTGGTTCAATTTCCTACAGGAAAAATATCATTGCAAAATAAATGGGTTTACAAGTTGAAGGAAGAATATGGAGGAGAAAAGTAGTACAAGGCTAGACTTGTTGCAAAGGGGTTTGCACAAAAGAAAGGTATAGATTTTGATGAAATATTTTCTCTTGTTGTTAAAATGACTTCAATTAAGACTATTTTGAGTCTCGTGGAAGTAGAATATTTGCATCTTGAACACTTAGATGTAAAAACATTTTTTCTCCATGGGGATTTGGAGTAAGAGATTTATATGCATCAACCACAGGGGTATGAGGTCAAAGGGAAGGAGAATTTGGTATGCATGTTGAAAAAGAGCTTGTATGGCCTAAATAAAGCTCCAATGAAGTGGTATTTGAAGTTTGACATGATTATGACAGAACAGGGTTATAACAGATGTCATTTTGATCACTGTGTTTATTTTAAAAAGCTAGAAAATGGAAGCTATATTATCTTGGTATTGTATGTAGATGACATGCTTGTTGTGGGGTCTAATATGAAAGATATAAATGTTCTCAATAATAAACTAGCTAATTCATTTGCGATGAAGGATTTGGGTGCTACAAAGAAAATCCTTGGTATCAGAATAACAAGACACAAGAAAAATTGCAAACTGACATTGTCTCAGGGTGAGTACATAGAGAAGGTGTTGGAAAGGTTTAGAATGTAGAATGAAAAACCAATTACTACACCTTTGGCCAACCATTTCAAATTAACTAAGGAAATGTGTCCCAAGACAAAGGAGGAGATAGAATACATGTCCATGGTCCCTTATTCATCAACAGTTGGCAGTTTGATCTATGCGACGGTTTGTGCAAGACCAGATATTTCACATGCAGTGGGAGTTATGAGCAGGTGTATGAACAATCTAGGTAAAGAACATTGGGAGGCATTAAAGTGGATTCTTAGGTATTTGAGAGGTACTTCTACTCATGCATTATGTTTTGGAGGTTCAGACATTATTCTACTGTAATGTTCCTGACTTGGATAGTATAGGAAACACTGCTAATGTGTGTGTAGGATCAATCATTTATAGCATATAAATGGTCATAAAAATAATAAATGTGACAAAGCACTGCAATGTTTATATTATGATATCTCTGCAGATTACAAAATGGTCGAATGTGGCTGAATAAACTGACAATACTCGACTAGATCAACAGACAAAGGTTCTTAACTGGAATACAAATAATAAACTAAAAGATAATACCCAGAATATGGGAGCACTTCAGAATCAATGGATGCATTGGGACTATGGCAGCTCTGATGGTAACTGCTAGAAGTATGGAAAGTTCTCCCTGGGATATGTACTTCACAGAATGGCCTAGAAACTGTCCTAAATGATGCGCCCTTCTCTAGTCCTCAGTATTGGTATCTGTTGGACCCCTCTGCTGACGAATCTTGCCCCCAAATGGATACCCCTAGGGGAATGCACCCCTCTTCTTCTGGAAAAATATTTCCTAGTAATTCCACCATCATAATCAGATAAGATATGTATCAAAATTACCACCTCGGTCTATTGGTAAATGGGTCAGAAGGGTTTCCCTAAATCTGGTCTGATGCTCGCAATGGAACCCCAAATGTGCCCACCAAAAGTGTCGCGCATCCAAGTCTGGAAAATGAGTCCCAATTGATTCCTTCGTCGAAATCTGATGAGGAACCAGGAAAAATATGTACCTTTCCCTCCTCTCATATGGGTCGGAGGGAAATCGTGGACTTCTCCCTGGAAGGGATAAGTCGACTAAAAACCTTCTTAGAAGCTGCACCCTCACTCTGGATGAATGCGCCCTTGCTGCTGAACACTATGTAACTATTGTTGAAGAATGATGGAAGACCTGAATGATCTTCTTGGTGACTAGGGTGTGTCTCTAAACACTGAAATAAGCCATTGGTGTCTTCCTCCTGGAATCCACATAACTATCTCTCCTGAGATGTGCCTCTTCTCCTCAATGACAAGTCATAATCTGCATAATGATGAATTAGGTCGTTGGCCCTTCTCTTATAGCTTTTCTAAACCCTAATTTGCTGCTGAAACCCTAATTCATTGTTGAAATTTTCCCTCCAACTGAATTTTAATTTATTTTATCATTCCTTGATTAAATCACTTAATTAATTAATTAATTAATTAACCATTTTACCTCTAAAAAGTGATTTATCCATCCTTATGGCTTCTCCGACCACTGAAAGTCACTTCTCGTCATCTTATCATGTAGTTCTCTTCTTCCCAATTCCGATGAGCTATCACACTAAGATGTTTCTCCAAGTAATATGCCCATTATGACCTTCTTAGTGAATTTAATTAAGATATGACCCATAACTCAAAATTAGGGAAATCATCGGAATGCAACAAAAACAAAGCCAAGCTGTGAAAAATTGATCTTGATGATGAAAGATACAAGTTGGGACCAAATAAACCCCTCAATATCTCCCAAACTCTCTGTCACCCCTATCTGGCTACTCGAGTAGACATAACACTCTGAAATGTTGTAATGTTATAATGTCCCAAAATGGGGACATTACATCTACAAGGATATTTTGATTCAGATATGGCAGGTGATAAAGATAGCAGGAGGAGAACCACAGGGTATGTTTTTACTATAGGTGGAACATCAGTAAGTTGGATTTCAAAACTGCAAAAGTTTGTTGCACTTTCAACAATAGAAGCAGAGTATGTTGTTTCTACCAAGGCTAGTAAATAAATGATTTGGTTACAGAGGTTTATGGAGGAATTGGGAAAGAAGCAGGAGAATAACATGTTGTACTATGATAGTGAGAGTACCATTCATATTTCAAATAAATCATCCTTCCATTCGAAGACTAAGCATATACATCTTGTTACCATTCCATACGATCCATCTTGGAAGATGGACATTTGAAGTTGGAAAAGATACACACTAGCCAGAATCCTGCAGACATGTTAACAGAGGGAGTAACTAGGGATAAACTGAGTTCTTGCTCAGTTTTAGTTGGTATTCAAGAATGAAGGTGAAGATGAGAAATTTTCCAGGTCCAAGAAGGTTCAAAGTCCATCATATACAACAGTGGTGGAGTTGTTGAGATCAATCTCCAGGTGGGTTATTGTTGGTTGTGGAGCCTAATTATCTTACTGATTTAGAGGTCTTTTGTTTTCAATCGTGTTTATACCCCATGAAGTATTTAAAACCCATAAGTATGTACACTCTTCCACACGGGGGAGTGTAGATGGGGCTTACCCCCTCTGCAGGGTCCGAGTAGGCTATCCCCCCGGCTAGGGGGTTCACGGGTGAAGCCCTCGAAGGAAAAATTGCTTGGTAAAATTATATTGTAATTTCATTGTAAATCTAGAGCATTCATTATAAGGTCGCAGATCTAACAATAGAAGTTATGTTAGCTTTTTTTTTTCCCTAGAAGACAACCCTCTCTTATGAGGGAAATGTATTGTGGTTGTGTATCATAGCAAATATTGTATTATGAGATGAGAGACTATGAGAGAAAGAAGAGGAATTTATAGCAGGTTTGTTGTAGGTTGTATCCCTTCATATGCTATATAATAATAAAGGAAGCACCTGGCAATTTCTCTAGTGGACGTAGCCCACACTGGGTGAACCATGCAAATCTATGTCTCTATTGTATTGTGTATCTTTTGCGTTTTGTTTCCACATTTGTTTTATTTTATTTCTCCACGGTCTTGTTTTTCTAACAGTTCTTCCAGCCTCTTCAACAGTTCTTTTTTTTCTTTAAACAACTCCATTCCGTTGAGAAGTGCTTGGATCTGGAAATTGTCTCTTGATTCCATGATCTTCAAAAAAATTATTGAATTCATTAGAGGTAAATTCCCCTCAATTTTTCGATCTCAGAAATTTGATATTGAGATATGTTTAATTCTCCACATAAGCTTTGAATTCCTTAAAATTTTCAAATTCCTCTGATTTTTCTCCTACGAAGTATACCCTGGTCATCCTTTTATAGTCATCAATAATCAACATGAAGTAATTTTCCCCTTGTATACTTCCAGTCCTATAGGGTCCACAGAGGTCAGTGTGAACAAGCTCCAAGGGTCTTGATGTAGAGTGTTCTTTTGTCTTGAATATGACTTTCGTCGGCTTCCCAAGTTGGAAATGCTTACAAACATGGTTATAAGTTTTTATAATCTTGGCATGTCCTTCATTTATTCGTTTCTACTAGATTTGATCATTTTTTCAAAGCTCAAGTGTCCCATTCTTTTGTGCCACAACCAACTTTCATCTACTTGACTAATGTAACATTCTTCTTCTTCTTTAATATCTAAAATATATGCATTACTTGAGATTCTTGGTGCAATAACTACTAATTTTCCTGATCCTTCCTTCCTGATTTCGAATTTATGGGAGTAAAAATGAGTATATGTCCTTGATCACAAGTTTTCCTTACACTTAGAAGATTAGGCTTTAGATTTTCAACTAGTAGCACATTTTCTATTTTATTCTTCTTGTTTCCAAAAGTGATTGTGCCTTTTCCAAGTATTCTGGAAGATACACTATCTCCAAATGTGACACTTCTTTTTTCCTTATTTTTAAGATTGATAAATTTGGTTTTATCTCATGTCATATGCTTAGAGCATCCACTGTCAATACACCATTGACACTTTTTGTTCTTGGAATATAGGGCTAATTTACATTATGCTACCTTTTCTTCCACATGTTCATCTTTCCATATCTTTTTATCTTTATCGTTGGGAATGCTTGTCTTCATGGATTGCATTGTAAATATACATTCAGTAGCTTTATGACCTTAATTCTTTCACTTGTAACATTCAACATTGTAATCTTGTAAAGGAGAGAATGAATTATAGTTTATTTTCTCTGCATTATTCTTGTTGTTCTTATATCTTTGGACTTTTTACGATTGTACTTTCTATAGGCTTTACAATGTACTACTTTATGTCCAAAATTATTGCAAGAGTAGAAATATCCAAGGAATAGATGTTGATATATATTAAGGGGAGACCTTTTGGTCACTATATTTTTTTGTCTTCTTTTTATTTTGTAGGGGATGATATTCCCCTTGTTATCTTCCCTTTTTAAGGGGATTCTAAGAACATATGCATAATTGATTGGTTGTTTGTTAGTCTTATATTTTGCAGGGGTTGAATATTGATCATATCCTAGTCATGTCTTCTCATTTGGTGATCTTTGACTATTAAGAATGTCATTCAAGATTTTTGAATTGTTCTCAAATCTTGATTGGTTGTTTCCTTTCTCAAGTTCCCTCTTCATTTGAACAATTTCAATCTCCATCTTCTTAAAATATTGTTGTTTTTCATTGAGTTGTTTAATCAAGACTTCCTCATTTGTCTTGGCTTCTCGAAGTTGAGTCTTCATGTTAATGATGATTTTCTATAATTCTTTGATGGTTTTTTAAACTTATTTTTCTCTTAACTGTTGTGCTTCTTCAAATTCTAACAATTGTCCCCTTAGTAACTTGTTCTTATTTTTATACTTTCTAGTCTCCTCCATAGTACTGATTAGTTCTACTTATATTTTTGCTTCTCCTTCATCCTCATAGTTTTCTTCAATCTCAATAGTATTTTTAGAAATATTATCTTGGATTTATTTACCCATAAATAGATGTTCTGATTCTTCATCTTCACTTTCTTTAGATGAACTATTGTCCTCTTTGGTGTAAAAGGTATTCTTCTTTTTGTTTTTTGTTTTCCCCTTTTTATGGTATTTCTGATTGTAAGCTTCTTCATCATCATTTTCTTCTTGTTTGGGGTAGGGACATTTATTAGTGAAAGGTAATTTCCCTTTGTATTTTCTAGACACTTTCTTGAGTTTTCTTATAAAGTTGGACTCTTCTTCATCTGATATATCTTAGTGATTTTAATTTGGCACATGCTTATGGTTCCTTCTTTATTTTGATGCTTTGAAGGTTGTTTCCCTTTTTGATGGCTTTTCTTGCTCGATTCTCATTTCATATGTTATAAGAATCCCATGAACTTCATTTGTTGTAAGGATGTTAAGGTCTTCTCAATCTTCCAAGGTAGATACATTGACATCATATCTCATTGGTAATGATATCAACACCTTTTGGACAATAATCTTGTCTTGTATCTCTTCTCCCAATCCTCTGATTGAGTTGAATATTACATCTACTCTTGGAACATATTATGCAATTTTTTCTTCATCTTTCATCTCCAGACTCTCAAGATGCCCTCTATGTGTTTGAAGTGTATCTTGCTTGACCTTTCCCTCTCCTTCATATATGATCTTTATTTCATCCCAAACTTCCTTTGTTGATTTATAGTGCATAACGTTTACAAATATAGGATTTTCTAATCCTCCAAGAATAACATTAACAACTCTTGAATTGCCGTTGCAGAGCTTCTTTGCAGTAGTATTAGTAGGCGGAGTAGATGGAGAAGTGTAACTATTTTCAACAAATTGCTAGACATCACAACCAAGGGACATCATAAATATTTTCTTTCTTATACTCCATAAAGCATAATCATTTCATTTAAACATTGGTGCTCTATTGGAGGAGTTTCCTTCTTGTCGATCCATTTGATCTCTTCAGAATATACCTTCCAATGGTTAAACTTTGGTGAAGGAAATGGCTCTAATACCAATTGTTGAACTATGTGCCAATACTGAGAGGGGAGGGTGAATCAATATTGGTTATTTTTTTTTAACTTTAACAATTATTTATTAAAAAATTCATTAATCGTAACAATTGATTAACAATAATGTATTGATTATGTAAATTTAAATATAACACTAACAAGTACAAGTTAGAATTGTGTGAGAGACACCAATCTATATTCTTCTGAGCAACAACTCAAGGAGACATCAATCCCCTAGTTTTAGAGGACCAACTCTAGGAAGCACCAACTCCCTTGTTTCATAGCACCAACTCCCTTGTTTTAGAGAACCAACTCCCTTACGAAACATGCTTTAACCTGGATATGACTGCAATCCTCCCTGGATCCTCTCTACCACCCTCACTAAATATTTTTTTTTACAGTTTCTTTCTTGGACTCTGCTCCTTCTTTTGATATTTTGATGTAGATTGCAGAGACACTTTCATTCTTACCATTTTTCTTTGTTTATATAGTATCTCAAGAGGCTATGATATTGAAACAATGTGTCCTTTTGTAAAATAGAAAATGAACCAATATGTCTTTTTAATGATAAAACATTGCACCTCTTCATTTAATTAACACAAATGATGACTTTTTTTTGTTTATTAATTGATTTTAATTTAAAAAGGCATCCAAATCAGACAAGGATTTTCGTATGAAGATTATGCAGTCATGGAAACTAATTTTAAAATTCTATGACATGGGTTTTGTACATAACATGCCCAATTCACCAACACGATAGAATTTTCCCCAAACAATGTGTGAGGTGGACGATAAGGGAGGTTATTTGAAGGAAAATTGCCTAGATTTACTATTGCGACCACCTTCTAAACTTTCCAAATGAAGAATCCACTTCAACAACACTAATCGTGTAGCATTGATTTGCAGTGTGGGAGTTGCAGCAAGTTGAAACACTAATCTTGTAGCATGGAGTTACAACATGGGAGTTGCAACGCGTTGCGGTACTAGTATTATAGAATGGAGTTGCAAAATTAATATTGTAGTATGGACTTGTAGCACTAATATTGTAGCATGGAGTTGTAGCACTAATATTGTAGCATGGAGTTGCAATGAATTGCAACACTTAATATTGTAGCATGATCTGGCAATTTCTGAGGCTTTGATGCAGTGATCTAATGATCAAAATGAGATCTCTGATGATTCTTCTCACACCTTCATGGAGGCAATTCTCATAAATTATCTTATATTCATTGAGAGATGATCTTTTGGCCTTGCTTTCATTCACTTGAGAATGGATGACAATGATGTATAACTTTTATAACAAGATTATTCTAGGACTAAGTAATCAATGATATGTGAAGCATCCCCCTTGATGATATTTTTATACTAGATCCTTGACACCTTATATATTCTATTGAAGCACCGGATTTGACCCTTTCTTCTTGTATTTAGAGAACAATAACTTCTTTTTGAGGTTTGATTGTAAAGTTCTTCCAATGATATCTTCATGGAGTGAACAAGCCCTTCACTTATGTTCAATTTCTTCTTTTGCGAATGGATTCCGGTAACATAATTAAATATTCTCAATGACCATATTTATCTTCTTTCCATCAATGCAAACAACATACTCTATGTTCAATGTTGACCATATTGGCCCCCTTTGGCATCAATTCCAACACCATAACACAATGTCCAACAATATCTACATATTCAAGGCCTGCACTATAGCTGCCAATTACAAATTAGGAGTAGTGTAATGTCTCTCATGCTCCTCTAATTTTCTTGATTCATAGAATATCACATAGCCATTTTTACTAAGGACTCTACCAAGTCCTTCTTTTCTTATATCCATGCACACAATGAATTGTTTATCAATATCAAGAATATTTAAGATAGGTGCACTTGTTAATAAGAATTTCAATTGTTGAAAACTTCTTTCACATTCAGTAGTCAATTCAAATATTACACCCTTCATTTGCAAGGAAGTGATTGGGTGAGAAATATTGAAAAAACCTCAACGAATATTCTATAGTATCCAGAAATTCCCATGAAATATCTCTCCTCTGAGACATTCTTTGGTATAGGAAACCCATTGATGGATTTTATCTTTTCAATATCTACAACTATACCTTCATCTGAAATGATATGTCCCAAATAATGTATTTCCCTTTGATAGAATGAGCACTCGCTCAATTTTGCATACACATGATTTTCCCTCAACACTTGTAGCACCATCCTTAAGTGGTTTTCATGCTCTTCTTCATATTTCATTAGATAATAATTCCATCTAGAAAGACAATGACAAAATTATCTAATTAATTTCTGAAAACACCATTCATCAAACACATAAAGACAGTCGGTGCATTTGACAACCCAAATGACACCATTGTAAAATCATAATGGGCATATCATATTCTGAAAGAAGTCTTGTTGATATATTCTTCTTTGATTCTCACTTGATGATATCCTAATCTGAGGTCAATATTGGAGAATATATTCACATATTGTAGCTAATCAAATACATCATATTTCCTTGGCAAAGGATACTTGTTCTTCATAGTCACCTTATTCAACTACATGAAGTCAAGAAATAATCTTAAGGTACCATATTTATTTTGGAAAATAATATTGGGGTACCCCAAGGAGACACACTTGGGCGTGTATTCCCCTTCTTCAAGAGTTCTTCAACCTGCATTTGTAATTCATTCAATTCTAGTGTACACATCATATAAGGAGTCTTGGACATCGGTGCAACTCTAAAAATCAAATTAATAGAGAAATCAATATCTCTTTTCAGTGGCAACCCTAGTATCTCTCTAAATACATCTTCAATTTATTTCAAGACTGCATAGTTTTTAATTCTTGGCACTTTATCCTTAGGTGCCTCCTCCATGTTCGTTGCAAATATTTGGCATCCTTTCTTGAAGATTTTCTTTGGATGCAAATCTGAAACTTCTCTAAGGGTTTCTTCTCTTGGAATACCTTGAAATTTCCTCAAGTTTCCTTCTTTATCCAAGCAAGTAAATTATTTGTTATAACAATTAGGAAAACACAATGCTTATCGAACCAATCCATACCAATTAGGCAGTCATATCATCCTAAAGGTATGATGTTCAAATCATACATTGTACACAATCTGCTCAGGTCCATTGGAAAATCCTTGACTATCTCATTAATTCTTCTTTTAACTCCTATAGCTAATTGAATCAATAAAGGTTTTCCAACCTCACTTCTTGTCAAATGGAATCTTTCCACCATCTTAGGATCTATATAACTATGAATAGCTCTTCAATCAATCAAAATAACAATACATTGATCATTGATCTTACCTTCTACTTCAATCATGTGAGATTAAAATTCAACGTGCTTATTTTCCTAGGATACACAAATCCTTGGCATACTTATATGGGGGGAATATCTGTACATATGAAAATACATTACTTTATCACGTCTATGAGGGAAATCTTTGTACATATGATCTCCTTCACAAACCCAAAATTTCATGGGTTGATTACTTTGTCTTTTTTCCAATGTTTTAGAAATTCAACATTCATTATGAGTTGGCTTCCATTGGGAATTATTTATGAAGAAGAATGTTTTGTTTTCTTTTTTCCTCTTCTCCATATTTCCCCTCTTCTTATATTCCCAGGCCTTTTGGAAGTTTGGTGTTCTTCTATGCTAGTCATAGAGGCACTTGGATATCCTTATTGCTTCATCCAATGTCTTGGGATCATGATATTGTATCTTGTCACTGAACATTGATGGCGTCCCACTCAGAAAATTTTGAATATTGACTTGTTCTTATTTGATGAATTCAACATACTTCAACAGTTCCAAGAATCTTCTTTCATATTCCTCCATAGTCATACTGTCAACCTTGAGTTCAAGGAACTCCTTCATCGTTCTATCATAATAATGCTTGGTCAAATATTTCTTCTAGAAGTACTTATTGAACTACTTCCAAGCGATCTTCTTCTCATCAATGTGTTTTACTTTCACAAGACGGTCCCACCACATTGATGTTTTTCCTTTCAGCTGGTAAATGACAATTCTTCCTTCTTGTTGTGAGGAATAAATGTGAAACTAAAAGTATTTCCTCATTCCCAACAACTAAGTCTCTGCATATTCATCTTTATTTTTCTCACCATGAAAGATATGAGGTTTAATATTATTCATTTTTCCTTGTAGTTCATCCACCCCAAAACTCCTCTTATGATTCTTGAAAGGTGATATAATCAGAATGACGTATGCCCTTCTAGTTGAGTTCCTTGGTGAGTAATGATGATGTCTACTCACACTTCTAGATTCTTTCCTTCTTGCATGAAATCTATGATTCTTGGAATTGCTTGACTCTATCTCCTTATCCATTTTCTTATCTATTATATCTAAGCTCTGCAACATCTTAGTGTTGAATCCATATTGATGTTCTTTATCCTTCATAAGTCTCTCATTATCAGTCTTATAAATTTGCACATATATTTGGAGGACATTTATAGTCTCTATCAAATTCATTTTCTCATCTCTTCCTTCTCCATTCCCATTGGATTTTGTTACTACAACACCCATGCCCATACCAAATATTCTTCCTTCATCCTCATAATTGTAAGTTCCTTGAGCGTTTTCCATGTCTTTGATCTCTGATCTTCCTGCTGAATTCTACTTGGTTCTATTTGTGCTCTTCATTTTTCAAAATATGCATGCAACAAGATTTGTAAGGCTACAAGAATTTAACAAACCCATCATTTTATGTAACATTTTCTTCTTCATAATTTCCCCAAAAATACTTTATTTATGATTTCTTATGAATTCTTAATATTTCTTTTTTATATTTCTGAGCAAATACATAGACTCCTCTGTCCACGACCTTTCCCATGATTGTTCTCTTGATCAATTTTGAATCTTAAGAATAAATTTGTTGATGGCACGGTAAGGAAAGACGTTTCCATTAGCTTCAAACATAATATCTTTGATGCTCATCTACTGTCTGATTATTTGTCTAGATTTAATCTCAACCATTAAAACACTTCATCCATACTTAAAAAAAATTCAAAAGTTTGTTGAAGGTTCACTACCCATTCTCTCTTCTTGTTACTTCTTTTGTGGTATACAAAATGCACCATCACATTCCTCTTCTTTTATTTCACACCCAAGAGGACCCATAAATGTATTAATCCTTTCACCACTCTTCTTGTATGTTTCCATACTTAGAAAATTTTCCTCCTTACCACGGATCCACGATCATTTCCTTATGACTCTTCACCTTCGTGATACTTCAACACTTAGCCAAATTTTTGAACTTCTCCATGAGTTGGTGTGATTTGTTCACAACACACAATCCTCTCCACTCTCCGCGATATCTTAACACTTATTAAATTTCCAAGATATTACCATAGTTCCACGGGACTGGTAGCTAGCCCACCATGTGGTTCCACATCATGTGCTAACTATCATTCCATTCACCATGTGCTTTCCACCGTGGTAGTACACATCATTATTCTACCACATCAGCTAACACATGGCCTCCATGTCATGTAGACATCATCGCATGAAAAATACCCAATTATTTCCAAAATTCTCGGCTCGGCCGCCATTGTATCTTTGGAGGTAAGCTTAATACGGCCAAATCTGTCCTTGTAAACATCTATTCAACCCTTGTACATGAAATTGAACTCTTCCTCACTGAATTTTTGATGAATTTCCATTGTAGAATTGAGGCTCTTTCCCAATTTCACCATGGGCTCTTTGTAATTTCAAATTTTCACTTAATTGCGTGTCAAAAAATGCCCAATTTGAGATATATGAATGGGGATTTTCAACCCTGGTACTGAATTTTCTCAAATTACCCATGATTTATTTCCCAATTTCATAAGAATACTTTATCAAACATTTTAGAGACATTGTCTGAAATTCAATCTTGTGCGACCTATCTCTCCAAATTTCTTGTTGTTGGCCCATCCAGGGTTAGTGTTGAAAGTGTGGCTCTTTATTTGGCCCATGTAGGTCCATTGTTTGAACCTAGGGATCTGATACTATAATGTAAAGATCCTTGTTACCTATACCATAGTTTCATGTCCCTAGCCACGCAGGTTGGCCACACGAAACCAATTTCTTTTTTCAGTCACATTAGAATTACAAATTTTCTTATAATTACAACCTTTACTATTTTGATACCTTAATATGATAATTCCTTGTATTTTATGTAAATCACCAACTGTGTGAAGACTTCAGACTTTCCTCCCAGCCATAGACTCTGTTGCTCATAAATTTTCAGCAGCAGGTCACCCCTGAGCTGAGGCTTGAACTCCACTAGGGAAGGATTCCTAGGACGAACTAAGGTCTATTCTCAATAATTAATATTAGGTCAAGGTGTCAACTACTGTAGTTAGCCTACAAACTCTCATTTCCCACATGCTTTTCCAACCCTAGGATGTGTGACCTCTCTCTTCTCAAAATTCCTTCAGCTACCCCACTTCGCTTCAAGGGATTCAATAACAAGTCATACATAAAGTCTCAAAGTCCTACAACTATGGCCTAGCACACCAACAAACTGTCTTCAACATTTTTCTCACAAGAGAGAGACCTCCATGGGCTTGACAAAATGTTTCTTAAAAGTACAAAAAAATTGATATTATTGTTATCATTCACTTCCCTGATCTTTCCTCATGCATACACGACAATAGAATAATTTCATTCCCATGGTAAGAAACAAAGGTTACACTGATCAAGAATTATGAGAAGATTCATGAATGAAAATCATTGAACGACGGAGTGTATGAGTCAATCCCCCAAAACTAACGAGATGATGGGAAGATACACTAAGTTTCCCAATACATTTGCATCTCCACATCTATAGGCTTGTCATGATGAAACTTCATGATCTCCACTTGGTATACATTCCCCTTCTCTTGAAACTTATATTATGAAATCTCAAGATTTGGACTTTAGGGAACATTAAAATAATATTTCCATGTCCTAAGCCCCCTTGGATTAGCTCTTAGTCTTAGACCCATAGACCCCCTTTCCTCTAGTGGAGTTCTAAGTTCCCCCATACTCTTTCACCTAATTGGTCTGCAACAATGACATATTTTATCAATATGAATGATACATATTAAAAAGATATTGTAATCATATAGGCACTCTGGACAAAAAACATATGACACCATGGAACTTAGGCCCAAAATATTCTAGCTCACCAGCCTACATTTCTATTTACATTGTAGGGTTCGTCCTAGAGGTATTACATAATGGGTCATAGTTTCAAAAATTAGATTCAAAGTAGAGCTATAGACATATATTGCAAAGAAACAAAATTGAATTGATTACACATAGATTTTAACATTCAATGGAGGTTTTTATTATGACGAGGAGAAAATTATAGAGGGGTGACCTACACACAAACTTTGTGTATTGTTACTCCTTTTCAATACCAAAATTTCATACAACCATGGATCAAAGACAACTTTTCTCAACATGGAAAAGCTCCCTGACTCATTCATCCATCGAACTTTGAGCACATTTCACTCTTCGAGCAACCATTTATACCACTTTTCTCTCCAATTATCCTTGCATCTCCCCTCGTTGATCTCTTCACTACATCCTTAATTTGTTTTAATGGGATTCCATTGGAAGGACAACCATTACAATGGTTTGTTTTCCCTTCCAATTTTCCCCAAAAGAACAAAAGAAAAATAAAACAAAGGCATGCTTATTACAAAATTTAGAAGAAGGTTTGACAAAGATCTAATTAGGATCACCCCTCCCAATTTGAATTATTTTTGACCCCAAAAGATGGAACATTAAGGAGAAAGAAGAATAAAGACTCAATTTTCCTCTTGATATCCACCATTTCACTACTAAGGAAGG
Organism: Picea sitchensis; assembly: GCA_010110895.2. NCBI lineage: Eukaryota > Viridiplantae > Streptophyta > Pinopsida > Pinales > Pinaceae > Picea > Picea sitchensis. Next base: position 91,505 of record SNQJ01S0010764.1, on the reverse strand, counting down.
TTTCTTGTCTCTTACTTGTCAGCCCCTATTTTTGTGCTAGATGAGTTATCCTGTGTGTATGTGTGTGATTTGACAAAGTAGGAATTTCTACCCTTGACCAAGTTGTAATTTGTTTCTCCCATGTAGAATTTAACATCACTATGCCACATGTACATGATACAAAACATCACTCCATGAGAATATATTGGTGCAACTTCACATTCTACTTCAACAACATATCTAGAACTAATGGAAAACTTCATTTTACATCTCTCAGTTATTCTCATAATGGTTTTACCTTGCAACCATACTAGTGAACTTGGCTACAGTATTCCATAGGTTTATAGAACAATATCATCAACTAATTTTTTGAAAACCAATTTAAATTGAGAACCACTGTAAAAAACATATTTTTCCATCTAGTCCTTCTGATCCAGGGGATCAAAAAATGCTCAAAAATCAAAGTGCTAGAAATTTCTATAAAATAGATTCCTTGCGTAGATATCATCCTTATGATCCCAACGTAACTTGAACGGGCTCAAATGGAGTTCGTATGAGAGAGATATTGTGTTCTATTTGTTTTCCCAAACATGAAAAAATATCGATGACTATATAGTTCATACAATCTGTGCAGGACACATGGAAGTTGACCGTATGACCATACAGGATGAAAGGGAAGGTGGTGACATGGAAGGATGACTATGAATTCTGGACGTGGACCAATCCTTGGTCAACATGTGGCATGTTTCAGAGAAAATGAAAGGGTGCCATGTGGCCCAGCTAGGGGCCGCCACATGGCAACCCCTTGTTGTGGTTTAAAATTTTGTTTGGGGTTCGCTAAGGTCGAACCTGGGATCTCTAATAGGGAAAATTCTTTGCACCAACCAGGCCACCATACTTCCCACACATTAGTTTTTAACCATATAGTTCACAACTAACATTTAAAATTGAGTTGTGGTTTGGTCAGGCGAAAAAAGGGTCGGGGCTTATCCCAAACCATGGTCACATGGTTCAAAACAATTTCCATAGGACCGATAGTGTGATAAAATAAGGGTGTAGTCACTGAGTGTGGGGATTTAGTCCGGACCCTGTCCACATGGGGCCATGCGATTGAGATTTCTGCCGCATAAGGTGCTAACAATCTAACAATGTGACATTTTCTCCCGATTTGCGGAACGACACATGGTGTCAGGTTTAGGCACGAGAAAACAAACAGAGACATGGTCATTCACACAGAGGTTTTTTTTGGTGAGCAGAGACAACAAGTTATTGGGAAAAACTTCTAGGAAGTGTATTTTTGTCAATTTTTGGCCAAACTAGGTGTAGGAAGAGCCCAGCTAAGGGTTTTTGGACATTTTAGAGCCATTGAAGCCGTCTATTTTGCATTTTGAGCATTTTAAAGCACTGATTTGAACACTTTGATCATATAATGAAAATGATCCATTGGAAGTTGGACCAGGAGATGTAGCCCAAGAGAGGGGTGAACTCCTTTATCATTTTGTTGTGTTATGTGCTTACTTTCGATGGTTGTTTATGATTGTTTTTGTCGTTCATTTTAAGTAAAAACTCATTAAGTTTATGTGCTTGCAAAATTGATCCAATTTCCTAAGACACATACATTTTCCACTTGCAAATTTGTATACACAAACCTTTTTCATTTTCATATCAAGTTGGTATCAGAGCTAAGGTTTTTGAAGGTTTGATTGTTTGAAAGTGGTTTTTTTTTTATTCTTACAAGGTTGAAGCTCACAAGAGGAGAAGGGAAACTTGTAGAGCCATGTTCTCAAATTTCAAGAAGGATAAACATACATTCACCTCAGGCTTGAAGGGGGAATTCACCAAGTATGGCTCATGAGGAGTGTGATGAAATTCCTACTTCAGAAGATGAAACTTTCAGAAAATCCTTTTATGATATGACAGAAATGGTGAATGTTGTATTTGAAGAAAGGAATGCAAGGTTGCAAGGTTAAAGCTCAAATCCTCCAAGAGGTAATGAATATATTGGTGATAAGACTCCAAAAGGGAATGGAGGAAATGGTGATACTCCACCTCCTTCACCTCCATCTTCCACTTCTTGTACCATTTCACAACCACCTCCAAATTCTCCAAAACAACATGGTAAAATTCCTCCACAAACTCCTTTTCTTAAGCTTGATTTTAAGTTTGAATTTCCTATGTACAATGGAGAGGTAAATGTTGAGAAATTGGATAACTATATTCGTCAAATTTAAATGTATTGTAGGATACAAAGAATCTAAGATGATGAAACTAAGATTCATCTTTCTTCTCTTATATTGGAAAGTGCAACACTCATTTGGTGGGAAGCCAAAACTTAAGAGGACATGAAGAAACATGGTAAAGTTTTATCCTCTCGGAATGATTTTGTTGTTGCAATTAAAAGGAAATTTTGTCCATTATCATACATGCAGAAAGCTATCATGGATTGGAAAAAATTTAGACAAGCTAAAAGGAAAAATGTGCAAAGATACACTCAATAATTTAGAAGAAGATCTTTGATTTCGGGTATAGATTTATCTTCTCAAGAAACTTTACTCAAATATATTGGAGGATTTCATAGCTATTTGAGGCACACAATTCGTATGTTTAACCCTACATATATAGATGAAGTTTGTGCACAGGAAACACATTTGGAGTCAAGAGGGAGGAATCATCCTGAAGAGGAAAGAAAGAAGCCATTTTATAGTGGAGACAAAGGAAAGAGGAAATTCAAAGGAAATGGAAAGAATAATTCTTCAGTCAAGAAAGAGGGAGAAAAATTCACATGTAAACACTGTTCAAAAGATGGCCATGATGAAGACCATTGTTGGAAACTTCATCTTGAAAAGAGACCCAAAAAGTTCAAAAACAAAACTAAACCAAATATTGTTGCAACTACACAACATGATTTAGGATCTGATTCGGGAGATGAAATAAAAATCACAGCCATGGGTTTTCAAGGTAAGGACTCTATTGGAAGTACTAGTTCTTCAAGTAATAGTCTTAGTGAAACTCAACATGAAAAATAAAGAATAAATCTTTTCCACATAAGGGTTATTTCAAAGCATACCAAGATAGATACTCTATTTGATACCAGATCTCAAACAAACCTCATTTCTGAAGACACTATCAAGAATTTGCATTTGGAAACTACTCCTCATCCTAAACCATATCTTCTAGGTTGGATATGTGACAATTCCAAATTGCATGTGACAAGAAGATGTAAACTCAGATTTTCCATCACAGCAAACTTTATAGATGAGGTAGAGATTTATGTTATTCCATTGGATATTTTTGGTATTATGTTGGGAAGACCATATTTATATGATAGGAGAGCCATATTTCATCATCGTGAGAACAAATATAATTTGTTTAAAAATGGATTTGAGTACATTGTTAGAGAACATACAAAGAAGTTGAAAATGTCACTTGTAAATGTTGGCCAAATGAAGAGATTAATCAATGCTAGTAATAACTTTGTACTCTTGATGATCAAACCGAAAGAAAATGTTGAAAACAAAGATTTCCAAGGTTGTGATGCAAAGTTAAAATATGATTTATATGAGGTTGTTAACAAATATGATGAGATGTTTTAGGAACCAAAAGTATTGACTCCTAAAAGAGGTATCCAACATGAGATTCAATTGCAACAATATTGTCCTCTTCCAAACAATGGCATGTGTTGGAGCCGCCCTCGTTTTTTCACCTCGCGCAATTTTCAACGTTTGATACTTGACATTTAAAGTTGTTCTTCTTTTCCTTCTGAAATCATAAGACTTTTAAATCTCGTGATCTGAATAGCAATGCTTTTTCAATTTCAAGAAAAAAGATCCCTCTATCGCCAATATGTTTGCCTTTTTTGTTTTATTTTGGAATGTCGTAAGTCGGATATCGCAAGTCGGACACTTTGATTCTTTAATTCACAACTCCCGAGTCGCGAAAATGCGAACTCGGTTCTAATTTTCATCCAAGACAAAGAATAATNTGGACATTCCATTTTATGAGGGAAACTTGGATGTAGAGGAGCTTCTAGACTGGATTAGAGCTCTAGACACATACTTTGACTATGAAGATGTCGAAGAAGATAAGAAGGTCAAGCATGCTATCACTAGATTGAAGGGACATGCAACATTGTGGTGGGATGAACTACAAGCTGATAGACGCTGCAAGGGAAAGCAAAAGATCAAGAGTTGGGATCGAATGATCGCGAAGATGAAAGTGAAATTCATCCTGAGGGATTATCAAATTACTCTGTTCAGGAGGATGCAAAACCTGAGACAGAAGCTGATGACAGTGAAAGAATACACTGAGGAATTCTATAAACTGAACATCAGGGCAGGTCATCGAGAGAGCGATGATGAAAAAGTTGCCAGATACATGAAAGGCCTGAGATATGATATCCAGGATGAGATGAGCATGGTTACCATCTGAATGATGGAAGATGCTTATCAGATGGCTCTTAAAGCAGAAGAGAAGCTGAGCCGAAAGCAGAGTCAAAGGGGCCGAGGCAGAAGTCAGCCCAGAGGTAAGTCAGTTGCCTAGGATAAATATCAGAAGCCCAAGGAAGACTGGAAGAAACCTTAGACTCGAACAGAGAGAGGTGGAAGTTCACAATGTGGG
>SNQJ01S0010764.1:33203-83496 GCA_010110895.2 Picea sitchensis | reverse complement strand
AAAAACCATTTCCATACTGGAACTGTTCCTAAATGACTGTCCCTGCAGCAACTCAACCCAATATTCAACCCGGATTATCTAGTCAAATACATATCGCTTTAAACCTCTTAGACACGATCCTTAAATCTGCAAACACCCGGGACGAATTGGAACAATCGTGGACAGCCATTGAGCGTGACATAACTGCTCAAGAGCAGTTGGAAGCTAGACGACGAGAACGTAGAAATCTGCTCTAGTTTCTCATACCAAAGGTTAGTGTAATCCTGTGTTAACCTTTTGTATATTTTCGGATGTCTTGACACTGTATTTTAAGCCTTAGTACAGATTCAGGAACAACAACATGTATAGGATGTTAGTCTTGGAGAATGTTGAAATTAAAAAACAAATCCAAGAGTTTCTTGAAAAATGAGTTATCATGCCAAGTACATCGCCATGCGGGTCACCAATTGTTTTAATACCAAATAAAGATGGTACATGGTGCATGTGTGTAGATTTCATAGCCTTGGACAAGATTACGGTAAATAATCATTACCCTCTTCCTATAATTGATGATTTGCTTGATCATTTGAAAGATGCTATGTATTTTACTAAGTTGGATTTGAGAAGTTGATATCATCAGATTAGGATTTCTAAAGGAGACACATGCAAGACAACTTTTAAAAAAAATCAAGGTTTGTTTGAATGGATGGTTATGCCATTTGGGCTTTGTAATGCTCATGCTACATTCATGAGAGTTATAAATGGTGTTTTAAGGCCTTTTTCTTGATGATTGTGTAATTGTCTACTTGGATGACATATTGATATTTTAAAAATATCTTGAAGAGCATGTTAGGCATGTGAAGCAATTTTTCGATGTCTTGAAGAAATAATATTTGTCTTTAAAGATGTCTAAATGTGAGTTTGGAAATACCTCACTTGTTTACTTGGGACATATTGTTGGAGGAGGAGAACTGAAGATAGATCCTTCAAAGTTCAAAGTCATTTTGGATTGGCCCAATCCCAACAATGTAATGGAGGTCGGAATATTTTTGGGAGCAACCCAATATTGGAGAAAGTTTATAGCTAATTTCTCTTCAATTGCAGCTCCATTACATGTGGTGACAAGCATCAAGTAAGTTTTCCAATAGGGAGGAAAGAAACAAAAATATTTTGAGGCATTGAAGGATAAAATTAGTTCAGCTCTAGTTCTTGCACTTACTGATTTGAGACAACCATTTGAGATATAAACAGATGCAAGTAACTATGCCATGGGAGCAGTCTTGTTGCAACATGGTAATCCCATTTGTTTTCATTTGAAACTTCTAATGGTGTTGTGATTAATTATCCTACATATGACAAGGAGTTGTATGCATTGGTGCAAAGTGTTAAAAAATGGAAACATTATTTGTTGGTAAAAGAAACTATTATTCACACATATCATCAACCATTGCAATACTTGCAATTACAAACAAACCTACAACAAGCAATGCACGCCAGATGGATGGGTTTCCTACAAAAAATCCACTTGGTTATCAGGTATACAAAAGGAATTTATAACAAAGTTGTTGATATGGTTTCTAGGCCTATTGTTAGTGCTTCAATTATTATGAAGCATAATTCTACCATGCATGACAGATATGTTAAACAATATGCTTTAGATGTTGATTTTAAAGAGGTTTATGCAACTTTGTGTCATTCTAACCAAGCTGAGGAATTAGATTACCATGTGCATGATAATCTTTTGTATCATCTTGGAAATCTATGTATTCCACTGGGTGAAAGAGTCAACATTATAACAGAAGCACATTCTTCTCTTATTGTTGGCCACTTTGGTGTAGGAAAGACAGTCGCTAATTTGCAAAGGTATCCCTATTGGCCTAAAATGAATGAAATTGTTTCAATATATGTAAGAGGATGTTCTTTATGTGCTGCAAGTAATCCTAGCAATAGAAAGTTGGGATTGTATACTCCACTTCAGGCTCCTTCTCTTCCTTGGGAAAGCATTTCCATCGACTTTGTAGGAGGATTACCTATGTCTAAAAAAAATCATGATTATCTTTATGTTGTGGTTGACCGTTTTAACAAAATGTGTATTTTGATGCCTTGTAAGAAGCAGGTTACAACTAAACAAATGGCACAAATGTTATTTCAACATGTATGGGTACATCTTGGGTTTCCAAAATCTATTATTTTTTATCGAGATTCTCAATTTATTGGGAACTTTTGGTCAAGATTATGGGCACTCATGGACATCAAGTTGAAAAAGTTCACAACATTTCATCCACAAATTGATGGTCAAACAGAAGTGGTGAATAGAATATTAGTACACATTCTTCATGGTTATTGCAGAAAACGTCCTAAGCTTTGGGATGAGCACCTACACTACATTCAACATGCTTATAATCGGGCTAAGCATTCATCGACTCAACCATCTCCATTTGAGGCATGTTTTGGTTATATGCCAAAATATCCTTCAGATTTTATCTTTGGGAAGGATATTGCTATTGATGGTCACTATGACATTGATAGAGCAAAGAAGTTCATTGAACAAATTATCAATTTTGATCAATGCTACAAGAAGTTGCCTGCGTTTTGGCAAGCATAGACAACAAGTTATTGGGAAAAACTTCCTATAAGTGTATTTTTCTCATTTTTTGGCCAAACCAAGTGTAGGAAGAGCCCAACTAGGGATTTTTGAACATTCTGGAGCCATGAAAGCCATATATTTTGAATTCTAAGCATTGTAAAGAAATAATTTTAATACTTTGAGAATATAATGAAAATGATCCATTGGAAGATAGATGAGGAGATGTATCCCAAGAGAGGAGTGAACTCATTTATCATTTTGTTGTGTTATGTGCTTACTTTTGATGGTTGTTTATGACTATTTATGATTTTCATTTTAAGTAAAAACTCATTAAGTTTATGTGCTTGCAAACTTGATTCAATTGCCTAAGACACATACATTTTCCACTTGCAAATTTGTATACACAAACCTTTTTAATTTTCAGATCACCTTCACTTGGAATTTGATTCGAAATAGTGCATGTTCATTTCCACTTGCCTTTGATTGCTGCAATGTGGTGCAAACTATGGGTTCATCCATATTAGAGGTGATTTCTACTACTTTTTTTGTCTTGGTGGTTTATTTTGTATTACCCTTGGACTTTTCCCACTTCATATGCAATTAGGGAATAAGTTTCCAATACTTATATTTCATGTGCCCATCCACATCATAATGTTTACAATGCTTATTGGGATCCATTCTTTTCTCAGTTGTGGCTACGATCTTATTGTCTCTTCTTTTACTGGTTTCTTCTTAGGTAATATGTTGCTTCCCCTTGTTGGATTCCAACTCAATATAGTGATCCTTATTTGTTTCCTCATCTATGATTTTCACACCATGAATCTTCAATTGTATTTGAATAAGGATGAGACATCCCCTAAGGTATTTCACCACCACTCTTATCTCTTCCAGATAGATGCCCAACTTGATGGCCTACCTCCTAAATCCAAAAGTGTAGGCTTGCACTCATTGTCCCTATTCTTTCCAAATATACTACCATTTCATGAGCTTCTCCTCTTAGTATCCTACAGGATATAATTGTGACTTCAGTAAGGCCCTAAAGTCCTCCCATTTAATAACCATGCGTTTCTTTCCTATCCTCAATGTATGTACATAACTCTCCCACCACAACATAGAATGTTTGATCATATTCAAATGGGAAAATTAAATCTATTGTCTTTCCTGTATTTGATAAAGATCAAAGTAATCTTCTAATCTTTCAACTAGTCTTCCAAGACCTTAGCATTAGATTTTTCATCATACATGGGCATTTCAATTTTACTTCAACATTGAAAGGAATATGGGAAGATGATTAAAATGAATGGTTTTTACTTGAATCATTGCACATGGAATCTTATCGATGTGCCTCATCTTCTTTATGCTAATTTTCTATTCATTTTGCTTTCTTATCTTTCTTCACAAATAGTTGTGTCACAAATTTTGTTAATGTCAAAATCCTCTTATGCTACCAATAAAATATGACCTCTGGGTCACCTTTTCATGGTCCTTACGAGGAATCTCTACCATTGATGTTCTTGTGCTTCTCTACATTCCTGACAACAATGATTTTCCGCAACGAGGGTTCTTACCATGTAGGTGTTCTACAAGTATTCAAAACCGGCTATGATAGTAGGTGATCCATGAACAATGGGCTTATGCCCTGTCTGTTTCATCATGGATGACTATTATATAATACATTTTTTCTTTTCTCCCAGTGTGATTCTGAGTGCAAATATTTTCATCAGTTAATCAACAATGGGTAGATGGAATGACAATGATTTTGCTTTATTTATAAGGATGGATTTTTGGATTATGGTGCCAATACCAAGTCTCAATAAATCGACAAAAGAAATTGGTTTTTAATTACCAACAATCGATCAACCTATAAATAATCCTAGTAATGTATCAACACACATCCAAATATGATTATGAGTGGAAAGGTATACATTGTCAGTTCAAATTGGATATATGAATGGTAACACATCCATATCACTATTAAGTGCATAAAAAATATTCCACAAATCTAGAAACAATGTGAGATAAGAATATATTTAAATGTTGTGTAAAAACTAAACTTGATTGTTGTGTATATGTCTCTACCAATGAATGCTACATGAAACAATACTACAACCATGAGTGTATAATTTTAATGCAAGGAAATTTATAGTGGGTGTAAATCCTCCCATTGAATCAAATCAAGTCATTCAAATCCTAAAAAACGTATGCCCAACAATTTTTTTGATCATTGGTTCTATGTATGAAACCATCATATCCAAAGAATTCCATAGAAAACTAATCAGAAAGACCTGCAAGAGGCATGACACTAATGATGTTGGTTAGAAAGAGGGAAATTGAGCACTTGAGAGACAATGCAATGACATATTAAATGGGATTATGTAAAACATAAGAAGTTCCCTACCAGTTAAGTCCATCAATTCAATTGTCTAAGGGGAAATGAAACAACATCTATACTCCCACAGACAAAAATTGAGAAAAAGGATTGCACACTTCTTAGATTGATAATTTAAAAGTTCAATGTGATTTTTTGTTGATACATGAGGTAGTTTTTGAGTTGATCGAGTCTTATAAAATTCTTGGTGAAGGAGGAGAACACTCTTTCTCATGTGGTGTATCATTTATTCAATATACAAGAAAACTGAGACTCATGATTATGGAAAGCGAGAGGTGCAAGGCATTTCTATCATTTCTAGTTAACAATTCACCCAGGAGGCAAATTATAAACATGGAATGGACAATAAGTAGAAAGCACACTAGTAGTGGATGGAAGTTGAAGTAATTAGACTCAAAATAAAGCTACATATGTATGAAAAAACACAAAATTGAAGAGATTACACATATATTTCAAATTAAATGGAGGTTTTTTTTGTTCTCAACGGAAACTTATGGAGGGTTGATATATACACAGACTCTATGTATTGTTACTCAATATCAATGCCAAATGTTTATATGGACATGGCCCAAAAATACCTTTTCATGACATGGATGGGATCCTTGACTGCTTTGTCCATCGAACATTGAGTAGTTTTCACTCTTAGAGATCCCATTTCTTCCCTAGTTCTTTCCAATTATCATTGTATCTCTCCTCATTTATCTCCTCTTCACAACCTCCATTTATTTCAATGTGATTCCATTGGAATGGAAACAATCACAATGATTTGTTTCCCCTTCAATGTTTTTCAAAAATACCCAAAATAAAATAAAACAAATGCATGCTTATCAAAATATTTATAAGAAGATTTAAAAAAGATCCAATTCAGATCACACATCCTCATTTGAAGGATTTTGGTCCCCAAAAGTTGGACCATTGCTTGGACATGGAAGTATAGGACCTCCAGTTTCCTCTCCATATCCACCATTTAATTTATAACAAAGGTTGATTTTTTCTTGCTTGTATGCCCATGCTTTGCTGCTAAAGGAGTTATCCTCTCTCTCTCTCTCTCTCTCTCTCTCTTGGTGTGCTTTGATGAAGTAGTCCTTGCCACCCTTGAAGAAACAATACTTGTTTTCTCTATTGTATAAGGTATCATTCTTATCCCATAGGTATGTTCTAACAAACATCACTTCACAAGTGTGTAATGGTGCAACTTCACATTCTACTTCATCAACACAATTCACACTAATGAAAAATTTGGTTTTACATCTCCAAGTTATTCTTATGATAGTTTTCCCTTAAAACCATACTAGTGAAATTGGATACACTAGTCAATAGATTCTAGACCAAGCTCATAAACTAATGTTTCAAAAACTAGATTACATTGAGAACCATTATTAAAAATAGAATTTTCCTTTTGATTCTTTACCTAGAATTCGATTTGGAATAGTTCATGTTAATCTCCACTTACTTTTGGCTACTGTAATGTGGTGGAAACTATGGCTTCATCTAGATCATAGATACTTTCTAATTTTGTCTCGATGGAAACCTTTTCTTTCGCCTTGGACATTAGCCACTTTGGAATGGACAATAAGTAGAAAGCACACTAGTAATGGGTGGAAATTGAAGTAATTAGACTCAAACTAAAGCTACATATGTATGAAAAACCAAAAAATTTAAGAGATTACACATATATTTCAAATTAAATGGAGGTTTTTTTTGTTCTCGAGAGAAAATTACAGAGGGGTGATATATACACAAACTTTGTGTATTTTTACTCACTATCGATACCAAATGTTTATATGGGCATGGCCCATAAATACCTTTTCACGACATGGACAGGATCCTTGACTCCTTCATCTATCGAACATTGAGTACCTTTCACTCTTAGAGATCCCATTTCTTCCCTGGTTCTTTCCAATTCTCCTTGCATCTCCCCTCATTTATCTCTTCTTCACAACCTCCATTTATTTCAATGGGATTGTATTGGAATGAAAACCATCACAATGGTTTGTTTCCCTTTACAATTTTTTCAAAAATAACCAAAATAAAATAAAACAAAGGCATGCTTATCAAAATATTTATAAGAAGGTTTAAAAACGATCCAATTCAGATAACACCTCATTTGAAGGATTTTTGTCCCCAAACGTTGTACCATTACTTGGACATGGAAGCATAGGACCTCCATTTTCCTCTCCATATCCACCATTTCACTTCTAACAAAGGTTGAATTTTTCTTTCTTGTATACCCTTGTTTTGGTGCTAACGATGCTATCCTCTCTCTCTCTCTCTTGGTGTTCTTTGATGAAGTAGTCTTTGCCACCCTTGAAGAAGAAATACTTGTTTTCTCTATTGTATAAGGTAGCATCCCTATCCCATAGGTATGTTCTAACAAACATCACTTCACAAGTGTGTAATGGTGCAACTTTGCATTCTACTTCATCAACACAATTCACACTAATGACAAACTTGGTTTTACATCTCCAAGTTATTCTTATGACAATTTTCCCTTACAACCATACTAGTGAACTTAGATATACTAGTCAACGATTTCTAGACCAAGCTCATTAACTAATGTTTCAGAAACCAAATTACATTGAGAACCATTATTAAACATAGAATTTTCCTTTTGATTCTTCACCTAGACTTTGATTTGGAATAATTCATGGTCATCTCCACTTACTTTTGGCTACTACAATGCGGTGGAAACTATGGCTTCATCTAGATTAGAGATACTTTCTAATTTTGTCTCAATGGATACATTTTATTTCTCCTTGGACATTATCCACTTTGGATGAAATTCCCAATGAAGTTTCCAACACTTATGTTCAGTGTTCCCATCCACATCATAATTTTTTCAAATCCTATTAGGATCCCTCATTTTCTTAGCCATGGTTACCATTTTCTTGTATATTCTCTTGTCGATTTCTTCTTGGATCTTGTGTTGCTTCCCCTTCTTGGAGTCCAACTCAATATAGATAGCCTTCTCACTCACCTCATCTATTTTTTTTACACAATGAATTTGTGATTGTCTTTGGATGTGGATATGGATGGAAATTCCGCTAAGGTGCTTCACCACCACTCCTGTCTCCTCCTACCCAACTTGATGGCCTACCTCATGAATTCAAAAATATATTTTTGCACTCCTTGTCCTTGTTCTTTCCAAATATATTGTCATTTAATGAGTTTATCTTCATCATAGCCTATGGGATAGAATGGTGACTTTAGTAATTCCTTGAAGTCCCATGATTCATGAGCTTCTTAATTATCCTTAACGTATCCACATAAGTATCCCACCACACTAGAGCATGTCTAGTCATCTTCAATTGAACAAAGGAAATCTATTGTGTTTATTGGATTCGATAAAGGATAAAGTAAACATCCAATTGCTTCAACTAGCTATCCAATACCTCAACAATAGATTTTCCATCACACATGGGTATTTCAAATTTTTCTTCAACTTTGAAAGGAATAGAGGAAGATAAATTTAAAAAAATGGGTTTTACCTGAATCATTGCACGTGGGATCTTCTTGGTGTGGCTTATCTTCTTTATGCTCAGTTTTTGCTGAGTTTTGTTCCCTATATTTCTTCATTCACAGGTGCATCACCAATTTCGTCAATATCACAATGTTATTCTCTAGCCAGGAAAATATGAACTCCTGGTCTCCCTTGTCATGTTCCTCATGAGGACTTTGTCAAATTTAGAGGTAAAGAAGAAAAAAAACGAAAGAAAACAATGATGCGGGAAAGTTATGGTGTTCAGTGTACCTTTCTCACTATTGCAGTTAATATAGATTACAATGAAATTAAAATACAAGATGGATCTCAATGGATATCTGAGAAAACTATAGAAAACATTAACTCAACTGAGAGACTAACTGAAGTCTAACTAAAATAATTTTATGCACTGTAAGACAATGTGACATGGATATTAATTCTAACACACGCTCTTAATCTCAACTATTATATTATTCAACACTTGCAATTCTGAAGTGTTGTCTTTGAAATTCAAAAACATTTTTTCCTAATGGTTTAGTAAAGATGTATGTGAGTTGATATCTTGATCCACATAATTGAATAGAAATATCCTCGGTATTGACAAGATCACGAATGAAGTGAAAGTGAGTGTCAATATGTTTCATTTTCTTGTGAGACACATGATTCTTTCACAATGCGATTACTGAGTTGTTGTCACAAAAAATAGGAGTTGGCTCATTTGTCATATGTGCTATATCATTCAAGAGTGATCTCATCCATACTGCTTGGAAAGATAATGAGATTGAAACTGCATATTCTTCCTTTGTTGAATATATTGCAACTATGGGTTGTTTCTTGGATGCCCATGAAATCAAATTCATTCCCAAATGAAAAGCATAACCATATGTGCTTTTCCTACCATATATGTTTCTTGCAAAGTCAATGTCCATGTACCCTGTAAGTGAATGATATTCAGAAGTTGTGTACCACAACACATAATTGATTTTCCTTGCAACATACCTTAGGATTCATTTTCCAACTTTCTAGTGTGAATCCTTGGGGGATTCCATAAACTTGGAAACAAAACTTGTTTGATACATAATATTGGGTTTGGTTGCAGTAAGGTACATGAGACTACCTATCAGCCTTTTATTTAACGTTGAATCAATTATTGATCCTTCATCTTGTTTTCTCAATTATGTTCCTAGTTCTATATGAGTTTATCTTGGTTTCCATTTATCCATTTTAACACTTTTCAGAATGTCTATAAAATAGTTTTGTTCAGAAACAAAAATACCATGGGTAGATTGATCAACTTCAATTCCCAAAAAGTATTTCATGAGACCAAGATCAATCATCTCAATTTATTTTTCACGGTAGCTTTAAATTCTTCTAACATAATATTTTTAGAGTATATCATATCATCAACATAGATACAAACAAAGATAATTTTATCTTCTTTATTTAATTTTGTATAAAGAGTGGGCTCATTACTGCTTCGGTGGAATCCAATGTTGATAAGGTAAGAGTCAATTCGACTATACCAAGTTCATGGAGCTTGCTTCAAGACATACACAGATTTCTTCAACTTGTGCACTTTATTCTCTTGTCCTTTGACCTCAAATACAGGTGGTTGATCTACATATACTTCTTCTTACAATATGCCATTTAAATTTTTTGACATTACATCCAATTGGAAGACTCACCATTTGTTTTTATTTGCAATGGTTAAAATGGTTCTTATTGTATCTAACCTTGATACTGTAGCAAATTTTTCACGATAGTATATGTCAATCTGTTAAGAGAAACCTTTGGAAACTAGCCTTGCCTTATGCTTCTCAATTTTCCCTTTTTCATTTAGTTTAGTTTTGTACACCCACTTGACACCTGTGCTAGTTTTTTCTACTGTCAGATCAACAAGATCCCAATTTTTGTTCCTTCCTATGGCTTCAATTTCATGCTTCATGGCTTGTACCTAATGATCCTCTTTTACTACTTCTTCAAAGTAAGTTGGCTCATAGGATAGTAAGGAAAAATGACTTTGTTTCTCAATGTCATTGTTTTTCTCATAAATGTTCCTTATGCTTCTTGTTCTTTGATTTTCTATAGAAGAAGTTGATTCATTATTGGAAGAAGAACCATTTCCAAAATGTTCTTGTTGTCTTTGTACCTGTAATATTGGCAGTCTTGGTGGATGTGCTTACCTCTCTGGATTTTCTGATTTTTCATCAATTTGATGTAGTGGATTTTGACTATCCAATGCTTCATTTTCTTTCTTACTCCATGATTTATTCTCTAAGAATTTTGCATCCCTTCTCACCATAAATTTCTTGGTGACTGGATTGTATAATCTATAGGCTTTTGATTATTTATTGTATTCTATGAAGATGTATTTTTCACTCTTGTTGTCAAGTTTCTTTCTCATGTATTCAAGGATATGTGCAAAAGTAATGCAGTAAAAAATTATGAAGTGAGAGACATTTAACTTTGTGCCACTGCATGCCTCTTGAGGTACTTTATATTTTGCATCTGTTGTTGGATATTTGTTCAAGATGTAAACTAAACAAGCAACATGTTTATCCCAATAGTCATTGGACAATGTTTTTTCTCTAAGGATACTCCTTCCCATGTTCATGATGGTCTGTTTTTTCCTTTCAACCAGTCTATTTTGTTCTGGAGTATATTTGGTTGTACTTTTCATTATAATTCCATGATATCTACAAAAATATGTGAAATCCTTTGAATTATGTTCTCTTCCTCCATCTGAATTGATCAATTTAAAAAAAATTCCACTCTCTTTTTCTACTTCAGCTTTGAATTATTTGAACCTTGAAAATGTTTCAAACTTATTTTTAAGAAAGTAAATCCAAATTTTCCTGTTGAAATCATCAATAAAGGCCAAAAAATAAAAAATTCCACCAATGGATTGGGTTTGTATTGTTCCACAAAGCTCTCTATGAAGAAATTCTAAATATTCTTGTGCTCTATAGGAGGATGTTGGAAATTTGTCTCTTTTACACTTTCCAAGTATACAACTTTCACAAGGATTGTGTTGTTCTTTCAAAACAAAGAGACCTTTGACCATTGAGTGTTTTTGGAGAAGACTAAGACTCCTAAAAGGGAGATGACCAAACCTAGAATGCCATAATAGTTTTTCATCTGTGTTTGAAACATTTTGGGCATATGGGTAGGAAAAATTTATGCTTCTTATATTTAATAAAAACATCCTATTCTTGGTCATTTGAATTTTGCAATGATTTTCCTATTGGATGGTTTATCTAAAATTAAGCACGTTGAGTCTTTAAATATGACATAATTGCCATGCTCTATCAGTTGTCCTAAACTTATGAGAATGTGTTTAAAGTTTGGAACATAATAGACAACATGTATGTCTTTCTTATGATCTTGTTCAGTTAAAACATACACAATACCTTTTCCTCAATCTTTGACTTAAGAATCATCACCTAGAATACTTTCAAATTTGATAGAAGTATCAATTCTATAAATTGATTTCTTTTACCTGTCATATGATTTCTACAACTATTGTCCAACAACCAAAGGTCCTTGGTGTGACCTTCTTCAGAGGTAAGGCAGGAACGGAACATTGTTTTAGAAGTCTCTCCTTCATTATTAAAGACATTTGTTCTTCTTTTATTTTTGTTTGACTACTTCTTTCTCCATTCACTCTCATAGTGACCATACTTTTTTCCATAATAGAATTGGATTCTTGGTTTGTCTGTCCATTTTCTTCCTCTCTCTCTCTTTGATTCTCTAAGTTTTTAGACTGTTGTGATTGTCCTGAGTGTTCATTTTTGGGTGTTTATTCTGCATGATAATTACCTCCACCTCTTTTTCTTCTACCTATGTTTCCTCTGCCTATGCCTCTACTGATAGAAGTTTGTGTCTTGAAAACATGTTCCAAATACCCTTCTTCCAAGTTAAGTGTAATTACCTGTGACTGTAGTGATCCCATTAGTTCTTCTACTTAGAAAATAGATAGATCTTTGGATTCTTAAATAGAATTTACAACCATTTCGAATTTCTTGGGTAACCTTCTCAACCATTTTTCAACAATCCTATGATATTCAATTTGTTCATCATGAATCCTTATCTAATTTATAATAATTCCCATCACTCTGGTCATGAGCTGGTCAACATTCTCTTTCTTAATCATATTTAGAGTTTCATATTGAGTTCTTAAAGTTTGAAGTTTTTCTATCTTCACGTTATCATTAACCTAGTAATCTGATTTGAGAATATCCCAAGTTTGTTTTGTAGTGAAAGAACTAGTTATCTTTGAATTTTGAATCCAATACTTGGCTCTGTTTTCTTTCTTCCTATGTTCTACAAGAGATTTTTTTTTGCATTTGTCATGGCATTTAGGTGTGTTGTGGGTGGCTTTGTGAAGCCACTTTCCATTGGTTCCCTACATTCATGAGCTTGGAGGAAATATTTCATCATCAAAGACTAGAACTCATAATTCTTGCCAACAAGCATTGGTCCTTAGGTCAGCCATAAATTACCAGAGAAAGCCATATTAAAAAGAATTTTCAAAATTGTAGATTTAAAAAAAAAAACCTTGGGAGATTGTAGCTTTATAAATCCTTTGTGGCTCCGCCTGTGCGCCTGTTCTCTAAATCTATCAAAATCACCACTGATATTTAAAAACAAAAATCTTTTCCTAACTCCCCGCCAAATCAAGCCACTAAATTAACTGTTATAAATGCAAATACTTCCTTTTGCCAAGTTGGAGTATACATCAAGGTTTTCTTTTGACGCGAGAAATCATTCATAATTGTTCAGAATATATGGCTCCAATCCCATTCTTTAGCTTTTATTGACTCCGCCTTCCTCTTAGGTTTTCAACGTGCTAAGAGAGAAAGCTCCCAAAATTCTAGTCGGGTTGATGCCAGTTCCTGTGGAGCTTCCCATGCGGAGGGCTTGTGCCACAATGGGCGCGATTCTCCAACCTCCGGGAGAGGCTTCCGCAACTGCATTTTTATGGGAATCTCTAAAATAATGGGGCAAAATCAAACAAAATATTAATGACGATCACTTCATATGGCTCGAGGAAGAGCCGTAGGGTAGTTGCGAAAGAGGCATAGAACAATGTTGAGGAATTCGTGACAAAAAATTATGAGAAAAGTTTTTCAATTCGCCACTCAACCAGACCATTGAAGGGATGACTTCTTCGTGGTTACTCAGAGCTTTTGTTACACTAGTTATAGGGCCGATCCAATTACACGGGTCATGGGGGTTACCGGGATCTGAATCCACCTTGCCCCCGAATTAATGAGCCATCGGGTTCGGTCCTTCGTTGCTTCTAGAGTTCAGCTCGGTTGTTAATTTGCACTTCATTCATTATTTCATGAGGGAGAGAGCCACCAGAACTTTAACCATGCGATACGATTACGTCGGCCCGGTTTCCCACTAGAGTGCTCGTCCAACCGACCACCGGAAGGGAAACCATGCACAAAATCTTTAAGGATTTGGAAATGGTGAAGTTCGGTTAGCATCAATTTTTAAAATAATTAAAAAGTAATTATGAAAGTGTTTCTCATCACCTATGAGTGAGAAATTTCCTAATGTGAACTTTAGTCATTTAATTTATAAGATGTAAATTAAAAGTGATTTTTTCGACTTAGGGAAAATGGGTGGCTTAAGTGATTTAATCTCCACCATTCATCTCATCTAATCTCAACCGTTGGATGATATGACTTTTCACCTTCCCTCCATTGAGTCGATTAGGGTAGGAGGATGCACGCATTCTTGGGTTGCTCATGCATTTTGAGAGAGAGATAGAGAGGAGGTCAAGCTTGAGGAAAGAGAGACCATTTGTAGAGTTGGAAGAATTATTTTCAAGGCAGCAAGATATCACGTAAATCGAGGCAAGGTATAGCACAAAAATCGAGGTGAAGGTACAACATAGTGATTTGGCCGTACTATACAGATTTTTGGGAATTCGTACTACTGATTTTTGGCACAATTTTTTAGGAAAGGTACAACAACTTTATTGAGACCATACAGTACAGATTTTGGGAGTCCGTACAACTGTAAAAGTGGGCAGTCCGTACAACATAGAGACAACAAAAATTCCAAGGCAACGTGGCATTGTTTTTGCGGTTCATTTAGTGCAGAAAAATCCATCAAACTAACTCAGGAAAAGGGGCACGATTTTCTATATAGTTGGTGCAGACCCCCCTCCTCTCCAAGGGCTGTGGGACCTCCCGGTCTTAGGATCTTCTCAAGGCTGAATTGAAACAGGCTTAGATTCCCTGCTGGAACCTCTAAGAAACAATCCACAGGTCTTTGCAAAATTTCACTCACGTGTACAAGCGCTAAAACGCAAGTCTCCCCCAAGTGACCACACCCGTGACCACGCGCTTAACTGAAAAAGCACGTCACGACTTCGGTTATCGACGATATGAGTCAATCGATTCCTCGTCCTTCGAACTCCCGAGTCACGAAATTATGAAATTTCGAAGCCTCAAATCAACTGTCCACAAAAGTTCTCCAGCCAACGATTGTGATCGAATCGCGATTTCGCGTTTCGCGAGTTCTCACAACCTTCTACCTCCAACTTCCTGATTCACGAATTAGAGAAAAAGTGATCCATCGCCAAGTGTCCGCCCTCGATGAACGGTTACGATTATTTCGCGAATTTAGATTTCACGAATTCTCTAGGACTCCACATTTTTTACCTTCTTCAACTTGCAAGTCAACGAAACGATAATCTGTCACCGCGTGTCCCTTCAACGGATGGTCTATTTTGGGATTTCACATATCGGAGTTTCGTGATTTTCCATTCTATTTCTCCCAATTTCTTTAATCTTGCGAAATTTCGATGAGTCTTTGCACTAACTGGTGCATTGTTTCTCTAAAATCTGACGGTTTAGAAAGTTTCGGCTCTTCCCAAATGGATCTCGACCCTCGATCTTCCTTCAGGCTTTCAATCTCTGTGTTCCTTCTCTAAACATTTCAAGTCTTCAAAACTTAGAAATTATTCTAAGTATTTCTTCTCGACGATTAAAGCCACTATTCCTCCTGAGCTTTATCAATGAAACTTGACTTCGACCCTTCGCACACTTGCGTTCTATGTCTTTGTCAAAATACTTCCTGCTGCCCTCCTGGCATACTCTGCACTCAATCCCCCGAGCATTCAAACTTTTAACACAAGTTTGTTCTTGTGCGCACTTCTTGCACTCAATTTGCACACTCTGCATATGAAAATTTCCCGCTATCTCTTCTGAGCTTTAAGAAGAAAAAGACTTATTCATACGCACTCCTTGCACTATGCATGCACTCCTTGCACTATGCATGCACTCCTTGCATAATCTTACAGAAGATAAACAATTGAACTCATTCAATTACTCATTCACTCACTCACTATGAACATCACACATTCACAATGCAAAACTACACAGTCAAACTGTAAACAATATTAACACTGTGTATTTGGGTCAATTTCCTTGGTTCTATTCATTTCAAAGAGAAAACATAAATACAGTCGCTATCTCTTACAACCGCAAACTAAATTTTTTTCTAAATACCCAGAGCTTCCTCGCTCTTCTCCCTTCAATTTAAATACTATTACATCTTCGCTCAGGCGGTTACCTACTCTACCGACTTAATACAATTTAATGACTAATGTGGGCATTTATCCTACACTTGTAATACATTACAGTCGTGTAAGGATTTACATTAATTCCATCATTTCAAACGGTGGCCCAGTTTTACAAAACCAAAATTAATTAACGAGAATTCCAAAACAAATATTCACACTACTATCAGCGGGTTAAAGGCCAGTGTAGCTCTTTCAAGGTGTTGAAGTGTCAATTTGCTTCCACGTCCTCGCTTTCTTTTATTTGACAACGATGTTTTTGCATCATAGTTCTCTGGCCAAAATATTCATGGAATCTTATCCATGAGCTCCCACATTGTTTTTCCATGTTTCAAAATATCAGGTTCAATTACCCAACTTGAATCTTCCACAGGGTGATCCTTCCATTTTATCAAATATTCAGGATACATCTTTCTTCTGGTTTTCCTTTCAACTCTCTGTTCTAAATTTTTTTCCATCTGAGGTTTTTCTATAGTAGGCATCTGTTCTTCCCATTGATTCTCTTCTTTATCATCCAATTCTTCTGTGTCATCTCTGTTATAAGGATACAAATCTGCAACATTGAATATCAATGATATTCCAACATTGACTAGCAACCCTATCTCATAAGCATTTGCTACAAATTTTCTAAGGATCTTTCATGGTCCTATCTTCTTCATATTCAATTTATTATATGTTCCTCTTGGAAACCTCTTCTTCCTCAAATGAGAAAAAACTTCATCTCCCGCTTCAAATTGAACTTCTCTTCTTTTCTCATCAACTCGCTCCTTATACTTTTGATTACTATCCTGTATCTGCCTCCTAACTTGATCATGAAGTCTTTTAATTTCTGTAGCAAAATTGTCTGCTCCAGCGCTCCTGAATTCATCTTGTTTCAATTCTCTCAATTCTGCAACTCCTCTCGGTTGTCTTCCATATACTATCTCAAATGGACTTTTTCCAGTGCTTCTATTAATTGAATTATTAAATGCAAATTCTTCTTGTGCCAGGATCTGATCCCACTGATGACCTTGTTCAGTGACTAAAATCCTTAACAAATTTCTTAGACTTTTATTCACCACTTCAATCTGTTAATCTGTCCGAGGGTGATATGTTGAACTAAATGATAAGTTAGTTCCCAACCTCTTCCATAGAGTCCTCCAAAAGTTTCCCATGAACTTAGTGCTTCTGTCTGAAACTATGCTTCTAGGAAATCCATGCAATCTCACAACTACTCTGAAAAACAAATTGGCTATGTGTGTAGCATCAATTTTTTTCTGGCATGGTATGAAATGTGTCATCTTGGAAAATCTATCAACCACAAAAAATATGGAATCACTTCCCTTCTAGGTTCTAGGTAATCCTAATACAAAATCCATACTAATTGCATCCCAAGGCCTTTCTGGAATAGGCAATGGTTGATACAAACCAATGTTTTGTCTCTTCCCTTTTGCATGTTGACAAATCTTGCATCAGTCTACAAATTTTTTCACATCTTCCCTCATACCTAGCCAATAATACAAACTATTCAACTGCACAAATGTTTTGTCATGACCAAAATGTCCGGCTAAATATCCACTATGTTTTTCCTTCAACAAATTATCTCTCATTAAACATCTTGGTATGCACAATTGGCTTCCTTTAAACAACAATCCATCCTGAATCAAATATTCTAACCATGATTTATTATTCCTCAACAAAGGATTTTCATATGCTTCATAAGCCTCCTTAAAATATGGATCTTCCTCATACATTTCCTTAAGGTCCTCAAACCCTATGGTCTTCACTTGAAATTCCTGTATAACCAAACATCTCCTGCTCAAAGCATCTGCAACTTTGTTAGCACTTCCATAAATATGTTTAATGACAAAAGTAAAATTCTACATGAATTCTACCCACTTAGCATGCCTCTGCTTCAACTTCTCTTGCCTAATAATAAATTGCAAATCTTGATTATCACTTTACAAGACAAACTCTTTTGGAATTAAATAATGTCTCCATTTTTTCAAATCTTGAATCACTACATAAAATTCCTTGTCATACATGGAATATTTATCCTTAGCATCATTCAACTTCTAACTGAAATAAGCAATTGGCCTATTATCCTGACTCAAAAATGCTCTGATGGCTATTCCACTTGCATCACACCTCACCTGAAATGTCTTTCCAAAATCTAGTAAAACCAAAATTGGTTGTTCTGTTATCTTCTTTTTCAACACTCCGAAACTTTTCTCAGCCTCCTCTGTCCAATTAAAAGAGTTATGTTTCTTCTTCACAGTGTCCATCATGGGTGCACATATGCCACTAAAATTTCTTATGAACTTTCTATAAAAACTTGCCAAACCATGGAAACTTCTCACCTCAAATATGCTCCTAAGTGACAACCATTCTTTGATTGCTCTCACCTTTTATGGATCCATTTTCAATTCATTTGAAGAGATCACAAAACCCAAATATATGAGCTATGTCTTCATAAAATAACTTTTCTTCAAGTTTATTAACAAGTTTTCTTGCTACAATTTCCTCATCACTAATGTCAAGTTCTTTAAATGTTCTTCATCTATTTTGTTGAAAACTAATATATCATCTAGATATACAATGACAAATTTACCTATGAAGTCCTTCATTACTTCATTCATCAACCTCATAAATGTACTTGGAGCATTTGTCAATCCAAATGGCATGACCAAACATTCAAACAAACCTTCATTTGTCTTGAATGTTGTCTTCCACTCATCTCCCTCTCTCATTCTTATATGATGATATCCACTCTTCAAGTCTAATTTTGAAAAATAACTTGCTCCATTCAAACAGTCCATCAAATCATCCATCATGGGTAAAGGAAATATATACCTGATGGTAATCTTGTTGATGGCTTTGGAATCTGTACACATTCTCCATCCTCCATCCTTATTTGGACTCAATACATTTGGTACTGCACATGAGATCAAACTTTCCCTAACTAAACCTTTATCCAACAATTCCTGAACTTGATTCTTAAATTCTTCATTCTCTCGAGGTGTCAACCTATACGTTGCTTTATTTGGTAAACTAGCTCCTGGAATCAAGTCAATATGATGGCTAATACTCCTAATAAGTGGTAATGAGTGAGGCAACTCATCCACTACTATGTCAACAAAATTCTCCAACAATTCTTGGATCTCTTCAAGTAAATCATCCACAGAAGTATTGGTAAGGATAAATCTTGGCTTCCTTACTACAACAAATTGCATTTCCTGATCTTTCTTGACCTCCCTCAAGAGTTCCTTCCCACTCACGAGAAGTATTCCTGTGCTGGCTTCTTCCTTTTCTTTATATTCTTCTATTGGCAGTAACATGTGGGTTCTACCATTTTTCTCCAGAGTATAAGTATTTTTTCTCCCATCATGAATAACATTCCTATCAAACTGTTATAGTCTCCCCAACAAAATATGACAAACATCCATAGGAATTCCATCACACAAAATCTCATCCTTATAGCCTTCTATTTGAAATTCAACTTTGCATTGTTGACTTACCATTACTTGATGTCCTTTCTGCAACCACGATACTTTGTATGGACTTGGGTGTGCAGTTGTCTCCATCTTCAACTTCTCCACCATCTCTATTGATATGAAATTATCAGTACTCCCACTATCTATAATCATCTTGCCAACTTTGTCTTTTATCTTACAAGCAGTCATGAACAACTTTGTTTGCTGAACTGAGTCTTCTATCTCTTTCTCTAGATTTAGAAGAAATTTCCTCATCATAAGATTTTGTCCTCCTTCGGTTGCCTCTGCTTCCACATTCTTCTGAGATTCAAAAATGTGTGCTTATCCTTCTCTCTTCCTCTCGGGACATTCCCAAGACATATGCCCTATCTTTCCACATGCATAACATTTAACTCCACCTCCTCTACTTCTTCCTCTTCCTCGAGAGAAATAATTTCTCCCACCAAATGGTCTTCTTTGTTAACTTCCTCCTCTTTCAAAACAACCATATGATTTCTCATTCTCATCCTTAACTTTTGGTGCCTTATCATAGACAATTCCCTTACCTCTATTTAAGCCTCGGCTTCTATTCCATTGGCTCTAGCTTTTGGCCAACTTTTCTTCTGCCTTCGGTACAATATGATAAGCATATTCTAGTGTCCTCACAATCATCATGCTAATTTCATCCTGAATTTCATACCTCAAACCATTTATATACCTGGAAACTTTTTCATCATCATTCTCTCTTTGTCCAGTCTTAATATTCAACCTATAAAATTCTTTTGTATACTCTTTCACTGTCATACCCCTCTGCCTCAGATTCTACAATTTTCTTAACAACTCTATCTACTAATCCCTTAGTATGAATTTAGCCTTCAATTTGGCTACCATCATGTCCCAATTCTTTATCTTTGGTTTTCCTTTGCTACTTCTTTCTTCCTGAAGTTCATCCCACCACAGTGTTGCATGTCATTTTAATCTTGTGACAACATGTCTCACCTTCCTTCCTTCATCGACCTCTTCATAATCAAAATACTTATCTAGGGACCTTATCTAGTCCAACAAATATTTAGAATCCAAGTTACCTTCATACATTGGAACGTTCATCTTTTCTCTGGCCCCCAACTTCACAACAACTCTCAGTAAGTGTTCTTCAGATGCACCTTCCCCTATAATTTCTTCAACTTTTATTTCTTCATTTTCTTCATCACTGACATATTCAGTGGAAGGTGTTCTCCTCTGCATAGCTTCCATCACTTCCAAACTCGCGCAGAGTTATCTCATTTCTCTTCCTACAACACGATTTTCCATAGGTGGTCTTGTGCGTATCCTCGGTGACATCGCTTCAATTGTTCCCAACACACTGATTTCAACTTCAAATATCTTTCAGGCTCTGATACCACTTGGTGCAGAACCCCCTCCTCTCCAACGAATGTGAGACCTCCAGGTCTTAGGATCTTCTCAAGGCTGAATTTAAATAGCCTTAGATTCCCTATTGAAACCTCTAAGAAACAATCCACAGGTCTTTGCAAAACTCCACTTGCGTGTACAAGCGATAAAAAACAAGTCTCCACCAAGTGACCACGCACTTAACTGAAAAGGCACGTCACGACTTCATTTATCGTTGATATGAGTCAATCGAATCCTTGTACTTCGAACTCCCGAGTCACGAAATTGTGAAATTTCAGAGCCGCAAATCAACGGTCCGCAAAAGTTCTCCAGCGAATGGCTGTGATCGAATCGGGATTTCACATTTCACAAGTTCTCACAACCTTCTACCTTCAACTTCCTGATTCACAGATTAGAGAAACAATGATCCATCGCCACGTGTCCACCCTCGATGAACGATTACAATTATTTGGCAAATTCAGATTTCATGAATTCTCCATGACTCCACCCTTTTTACCTTCTTCAACCTACAAGTCAACGAAACGATAATTTGTCTCCACGTATCCCTTTAATAGGCAATCCTGACGATTTTAGGATTTTTCATATCGAGGTTTCGTGAGTTTTTATTCTATTTCTCCCAATTTCTTTAATCTTACGAAATTCCAATGAGTCTTCGCACTAACTAGTGCGATGTTTCTCTGAAATCTGACATTTTAGAAAGTTTCGCCTCTTCCCAAATGGATCTCAACCCTTGATATTCCTTTGGTCTTTCAATCTCTACGTTCCTTCTCTTAACACTTCAAGTCTTCAAAACTTATAAATTATTCTAAGTATTTCTTCTCGATGATTAAAGAAACTATTCCTCGTGATCTTTATCAATGAAACTTGACTTTGGGCATTCACACACTTGTGTTCTATGTCTTTGTCAAAAGACTTCCTGACACCCTCCTGGCATACTCTGCACTCAATCCCCCGAGCATTAAAATTTTAACACAATTTTGTTCTTGTTCACACTTCTTGCGCTCAATTTGAACACTCTGAATATGAAATTTCCCTGCTATCTCTTCTGATCTTTAAGTCGAAAAAGACATATTCACACGCATTTCATGCACTCTACATGCACTCCTTCCATAATCTTATAGAAGAGAAACAATTGAACTCATTCAATTACTCATTCACTCACTCACTATGAACAT
Source organism: Picea sitchensis (assembly GCA_010110895.2). Lineage (NCBI taxonomy): Eukaryota > Viridiplantae > Streptophyta > Pinopsida > Pinales > Pinaceae > Picea > Picea sitchensis. Next base: position 61,423 of record SNQJ01S0010764.1, on the reverse strand, counting down.
CACACATTCACAATGCATAACTACACAGTCAAACTGTACACAATATTAACACTATGTATTTGGGTCAATTTCCTCTGTTCTATTCATTTCAAAGAGAAAACATAAATACAGTCACTATCTCCTACAACCGCAAACTGAAAATTTGTCTAAAGACCCAGAGCTTCCTCACTCTTCTCCCTTCAATCTAAATACTATTACATATTCGCTCAGGAGGTTACCTACTCTACCAACTTAATACAATTTAATGACTAATGTGAGCATGTATCCTACACCTATAATACGTTATAGTCGTGTAAGAATTTACATTAATTCTATCATTTCAAACGGTGGCCCTGTTTTACACAACCAAAATTAATTAACGAGAATTCCAAAACAAATATTCACACCACTATGAGTTGGTTAAAGGTCGGTTCAACTCTTTCAAGGTGTTGAAGTGTCAATTCCCTTCCACGTCCTCACTTTCTTTTATTTGACTACGATTCTCCTGCATCAATAGTTTGTACAACATTTAATGTTGTGACAACCGTACACAGTACAGATTTATGGCACATAAATCGAGGAGTAGTTTGGGATTGTTCTGAAGGATTTTTGCTCAAGAAATTTTTGAGATAAGTTTGTAAAATTTTGCTGAGAATAAGATTGTTGTAAAATATTTTTTCTCTAATTCTCTGAATAATAAAAATACCTCTCTCACTAGTTTTCCCCTTGTGGTTATTTCTAGGGTCGTTGTTAGACCAAAAATCTCTGTGCAAATAATTTTATGAATATCGTTTTGTTGATATATTTTATTTCTGCATTAAATATTGTTCAGAATCCTCATGTTTCAATTCTGAAAATTATGTTTATTTGTTGAGTATTTATGGTTGTCATAAATCTGGGTTTTGGGCATTAAACACTAATAAGAAACAATGAGACTTGAAATTGGGTGGGGTACAAAATCCTACATTGTATTGGAGGTAAGTTAAAGAAAAGGAATATTTATATCAATACTATAGATAATGGGACATAAGTTACTTCACCATACATAATTTTGAAATTTTCATTTTCAATAGAAAAGGGTAAATAACTACCGGTTTAAGGGTTGAGGACAAACTTGATGGGGAAGTAAACTTTGGTTCTTGGAAGGAGAGGATCACCTTGTTGTTGCAAGAAAGTGAGTTATGTGACATTGTTGAGAACTCCACAACAAACTCAGTGAATGTACCCACATATCCTACTCTTCTAGAAGCCTACACTAAGAAGAGTATCAAGGATAAAACAATCATCCTTGATTCTATCAAGGACCATTTGATTCCTCATGTGACTGGGAAGATAGATGCCTATGAGATGTGGGAGTCCTTGAAAAATTTGTATCAAAGTACAAATGAGAACCAAAAGATGGTTTTGAGAGAGAAACTGAAAAGCATTAAAATGACCTAGTCTGAAAACGTGGTCACATATCTTACCAGGTTGACACAGGTGATGATGAACTTGGAGCTGTTGGGGAGGCCATTGCTAACAATGAACTTTTGAGGACAAAATTAAATGGAGTGACCAAACACTGAGCTTTTTTTGTTGAGGGTATTGTGGCTAGGGAGAACCTTCCCAAGTGGGAACGTATTTGGGATGACTTTGTTTAGGAGGAGACCGAGAGAGGTTATGTGCATGGAAGTTCATCTACTGTTAATGATGAGGAGAATGTGGCTCTTTCTTCTAACATCAAGAAGAAATTCAAAAAGGGTCCTAAGGAAAGATACAAACCAAAGAGTGGAGGCAATAAGGACATGAGAAAAGTCAAGTTATTTGCATGTCACAAATTTGGGCACTATGCAGGAAAATTTTCTAATAAGAAGAAGAAGTAGAAAACAACTTCAGCGGTGGAGGAGTTTTCCACCAAGTTCGATAAGGAATTTTCCTTAGTGGTATGTGTTATCACATGAAGTTGTTAAGGGTCACATGTAGTTGTTGTTAAGACCTAAGTCTGCACCCGTTCCCCGTCTCTCTCTTTTCCGCAAAACTTCCTAGACATTTTTCATCTTCTAGTTGATAAAGTCAGTTTCCCTTTTGTTCAATGACTTGGTTTTCCTTAGTGTCTTGCTTGAATAATTCTTTGCACCATGTTTTCTATTTTTCTTGAAGGATAAAAACATATCGTGATTTGGTTTGAATTACTGGTCATCTTATTTTCCATTGATTGATATCACAACAGGACGTCCAAGTCCTATGTTGTATGAAGAGGGAAAAACCATGAGCAAAATGTAACATTCAGAGCAGTCCATTTCGGGCTTGAAATAAAAGCAAATAGCAAAGGTGGAGATCCCATGTGCAGTTCAGATTAATGGCTCTCGTGCATTCGTAGTTTCAAATTCACGCAAGGATTAATGACCAGACATAAGCCCTGAAGTGATGAAGTCTCGAAGTCCCAAAGTGATGAGAGACTGACACGTCAATCGGGAGAAAGTCGCTTCAGGAGATATTCATGCCCCACGTTCAAAATCTCCTGATATATGAAGTCTCGAAGTAATGAGAGACTGCCACGTCAACCGGGAGGAAGTTTCTTCGGGATATTTCCACTCTTTACATGTAGAAACTCACGAACTATGAAGTGTAAAAAATGCTTGGCATTCATCAATTCAGACATGTGGTGCTCATCCCAGGCCTTTTGATTGCATCATCCACGATTTTTCTAGGTGAAACATGTCCCTTTCTTTTCATGACACATTGAAGATATGACATTGGGTCATCAATTCACTTTGGGATTTCATACTCCTATAAATGTTCATACTTTTCACTCAGAATCTCTCTAACCTCGAAGAGCCGAAGAGACGTGGAATTCATCTGGCGTTGACACGTGGAACTTATTTTTTGAGGCACATGGCACTCATTTCAAGCACATTTGAGTCTGTCATCTGTGTTATTTCGTGTGACATGTGTCACCCTTCTTTCCATGACATGTTAGCACAATGACGTCAGGACATCACATCATATTTAGGAGATCATCCTCTCGGAGATATTCCTACTCAACATTCTAAGATCTTGAATGACAAATTTGGTGCCATCTCTAAACATGGTTAAAAGGATTCTGGAGTTGGAGGATGGATAAAATTTAGTAGGGGCACTAAAATAACAGGATTAATCAGATCACATATTGAAACAAGATCGACGACCACACTTCATTGCAGAGACAGAACATGATCAAGCGTTAAAATTATAGAGCGATCCCACAATCGAAACCATGGTATAGCTAGAGAGGTACGTGGAAGTTGGTGGTGGATTTCGGGAGTTGGAGCAGTGTGGATCCAAAACGCCCTTGAAAACTTTTGCAATCACATGCTTATAAAGGGTCCAATCCTAGAGCAACCTGTGGAAACAAAAATAGGAATTAATCCAAACCATCAAAGGAAGGTCACAAGGAAAAGAATAACATTAGCAGACTGCAACCAATCTATCACTAGAAGGAAGAGTGAGGAAACTGCGGAGAGGGTTCATTATGTCAAAATGACCTAGATCTATCCTTGTTGTAATAATGAGTGTCATCTTGATCCCAAGGAGAAATCGGTTAATGGAAGAAGGATTGGTGGTTCAAAAGATGACTACCCCCTTAAATGGAAGCATGGAGGGTCTGGCCGAAGAGACAAAAAAATTTCAGCCCGAAGTACCATAGAGGGCAGTTTTTCTTGTAGGCCCAGACTGACCTAAGTTTCCTTCTGCCAAAAGGAACAAGATAGGTGGAGAACCTTCCAGAAGGGGATAAAACGCGTGCAAAAAAAATACACGTGAGGATAGATAAGAGAAGACACACGGAACTGGAGAAGAGGTGCCCAAGAAACAAGACATTCATTTTTGTTTGAGTGGTTTCAAACAAGCTCATTGATTTTAGCAGTTTGTTAGATCTGTTGGTACAGATGTTAGACTTGTCTCTTTTTGTGGATAATCCTAGAATAGGAAGGCCAACTCACACTCCTAGTTTGTGTCTATTGTTTTGATTATAAATACATCAAATGAATGATATGAGAGAGGGGATGGTTGAGAAGATCTCTGGTTTTGTAATGTTTTGACTAAACAGAGTTGTTCTCTGGTTATGTATGAGACTTGAGATATTTTCATTAATAGAATTCAGTTTCCTTTCATCATCCTGTTTCTTCTTATTCTGAAATGATCATGATTGGATGATCCATATGAGATGTTGTGGTTGTGGTATAATGGATGTTTGATTATAATGTTTCTATGAATGTTTTTCAGTGTTTTAAACTTTAAGTTCAAGAAGTTCTTGTGACTGAGTTTTTCCTCTCCTAGCTGCTTGAAGGCCTAACGCTTATAGCAGACCTATCTGCCTTCCTCACTAAGTCTTTATTCTATTCAACTTTACCCTTAAACCACTCACTAAAGTTAATCAAAACCTCATTTTCTTATGCATGCTAGCCTAGATTTATGTGTTTAAACATTCTTATGTTGAGCTTTGTCCATTTGACCTTTAATCATTAATTTACATTCACAAACCTTTTTATGGGTACTCGGCTTATCCTCTTGCAATTTGAGAGTGATTCTTAGTGCTAAAATTTTTGGCACCATTTCCGGGGACGAAGCAACAAATATATATTCCCCGGGAAAGAATGACAATGATGAAATCCACTTCTTGATGGTGAACATGAAGAGGACACACAATTGACTGTTTATATTTCACCATGGAGACTCCATTGTTCAGAGATTCATAGGCAACTCCATTGATAGAAGATCCAAAATATCCATGGAATCCATATTGGCTTGAAGGTATGTTTTTTTGTGATTTTTAAAACATAGTTGGTTTTCCAAATCCAATTCCCAATAGAGATGAATGGGAATGTATCCTTCCTACATTTAAAGGAGAAGATTGGGAAGTTTTCAGTGAGCATCTGCTAGACTTCCATGACTTTATTCATCAACGTCAAATTGTGCAAAAGGATGTCCAGATCAAGATTTTCAAATATTCTTTTAAGGGAGCAGCCCATGACTGGTGTAAATCTCTTTCATCTTCCAGTATCATCTCTTTGGCAAGTTTTCATGTTGCTTTCAATGTGTTTTGTGAAAATACATTTTCAGCTGAAAGTCTTTTTGATAATTGTTGTGATGAATTTGCAAAGTATATTCAACATAAAGAAAACTTTTCTTCTGATTGAAAAAATGAAAATCATGTTTTTAAGGAAGATCTGAAAGATAATATGTGTGGTAAAGATTTTTTTTCTCACAACCAAGGTCAATCAAGTTTTTTTCATGTGGATTATGTTCAAAATAAGCAAGATCCTAATTTATGTTTGGTTGAAATCCTTCTTGTTAGACACGAGGATCTGTTTATCCCGGTGGAAAATTTATGTGAAAAGGATGATAAACAAGCTTTTGAAATTACATCTATTGTGGATTTTCATATTTATGATGACTATGAAAATGATGCCTATCATAAATAAATTGTTGTAAAAGAATTTTTTTCTCAGCTCTTTCAAGAGGATTCCTATGATGTATTTTCACCTGTGATTGAAGAGAATAATAAGGAGGTTTCTTGTCATTCTTTGCTAGATCCAAAGATTTTAGACAACCTTCATTGTGATAGCCAGATTGTAGATATGTTTGACATTATATCAAATATATCTATTGTTCTTAATGTGCATCAAAACAAGGTCAATTCTTTTGAGAGCTCAGAGGGAAAAAAGCACATGTATGACACATCATATAGCACTGTTGGATCTGATCATGAGCATTATGGAATTGATAAAGAAAATTTGAGGCAACACCTTTACTCTTCAAATCAACTGGTATTTTGTCATATTGTTTATAATCCATTAGTTGTCTACATGGAATCATTTTTCTTAGAGGTTTGAAACTTCGCAGATTTTGGGATTAAAGGAGATTTCAACTTTGAGTATTGCCTGCCAATGTTTTTTCCGCTGCAAATTTTTTATCTTGTTTTCATTTATTCATTTACCTACAAAGAATAAAACCATTTTGTTAGTAAATTGATCACATGGAAGAATTGTAAATTCTCTTTTACATGATCATATTTCTTTTGTTGATTAGGAGTAGCAGTGTGAATAATAATATTATCTTATGAGAATTTCATTTTAGTTTGTTTTTTATATTGAAATAAGACCCCATACCCCTAGGATAAGACACTGAAGTTGCTTGTTCTTGGCATCTCATAGGGAGCATGCCATCCCCTGTGGAGCCAATGTTATCCCATGAGGTTGTTAAGGGTCACATGTAGTTGTTGTTAAGACCTAATTCTGCACCCCTACCCTGCCTCTCTCTTTTCTGCATACCTTCCTAGAAATGTTTCATCCTATGGTTGATAAAGTATGTTTCCCTTTTGTCCAATGACTTGGTTTTCCTTAGTGTCTTGCTTGACTTATATTTTGGATCAAGTTTTCTTTTTTTCTTGAAGGATAAACACATATCATGATTTGGTTTGAAATACTGGTCATCTTGTTTTCCATTGATTGATCTCACAACAGGTTGTCGAAGTCCTATGTTGTATGCACAAGGAAAAACCATGAGAAAAATGAAGCATTCAAAGCACTCCATTTCGAGCTTGAAATACAAGAAAATAGATAGGTTCAATTTTCAATGGTGGAGATCCCATGTACAGTTTAGATTAATGGCTCTCGTGCATTCAAAGTTTCAAAGTCACGCAAGGATTAACAACCAGACAGAAGCCCCAAAGTGTTGAAGTCCCAAATTCCTGAAGTGACGAGAGACTACCACATCAACTGGGAGAAAGTCTCTCCAGGAGATATTCATGCCCCACGTTCAAAATATCTCGAAGCCCGAAGTCCCAAAGTAACGAGAGACTGCCACGTCAACTGGGAGAAAGTTACTTCGGGAGATTTCCATGCTTTACATACAAAAACTCTCGAACCCCAAAGTGACGAAAATGATTTGCGCTCATCAGTTTAGACATGTGGCACTCATCCCAGGCCCTTTGATTGCATCATCTGTTCTTTTTTCATGTGACACATTTCCCTTTCTTTTCATGACACGTCGACAATATGACGTCGGGTCATCATGTCACTATGGGAGTTTGTCCATCCTGTAGATGTTCATACTTTTCACTCAGAATCTCTTGAACCTCGAAGAGTCGGAGACACATGGCATTCATCTGGAGCTGACACATGGTGCTTATCTGTTGAGGAACATGGCACTCATTTCAAGCACATTTAGGTCTTTCATCCATGCTATTTTACGTGACATGTGTCATCCTTATTTCCATGACATGTCAGCATAATGGCATCAAGCCACCACATCAGATTTTGGAGATCATCCTCCGGGAGATATTTCTGCTCAACATTCAAATCTCCCAAACATTGAATTTGGCACCATCTGTAAACATGGTTAAAAGGATTATGTAGCTGGTGGACGAATAAAATTTAGTAGGGGCACTAAAATTGCAGGGTTACCTAGCGTTGGCATAGGGGAAGACCCATCGTTCAGCTCCAAGAGAACACCAACAAGACCTAAATACTGGCCCTTTCGGCAACACCTGCGAAGCAGATGCAGTCTCACCTGAAGTAGTTATGAGAGGGTTGCAGGACAAAGATGTCTACAACCAAAGGGAATATCAAGTGGATCTAACACAAGAACAACACATCATTCATAAATTACTTACAGCTTAGATCTACTCTGCACATCTACTTCTCAGATCTAAAGTAGTAATGAAATCATAGTATATCAATGACAGAGACAGAAGATCAATCAAACACAACAAAAAATATACGTGGTTCACCCTCTCTCTAGGGCTACGTCCACATAACTATGCTATAATATATTAAGGTAAAGCATACAGTTCTTGTCTGAGCTCTTGGATAGAATATATCTTCTCTTATCCTGTCTTTCACTCCCCTCCCTGCACACCCAGCTGTAGGGTTGATCTTCGCACCCAACTGAAGATCTTACAATCCAGGAGGCTTTGGTACTCAACACTTCTCTCTCACACAATACTCCTTTCTCTACCAACTCAATACCAACAGAAACAATAACAACATTATCATACCCACCCAACCTAGGCCCTTTAGACCTCTATTTATACATTACAATCATTCACCGACATCCTTAGGTCAAAACCTAGGTGTCAAAACCCTAGATACCAAAACCCTAGGTGTATAAAACCCTTGGTCAACTTGAACCATATTTTCAGGGCTTCACCAGCCTGTCTTTCCTTTCTTCTCGCACAATGCTCCAAAGCATCCATCTGTGGATTTCTCCACTTACTGATTTTTCCACACTCCTTCCTTGCTTATCTTTCATCCACTATCTCCCCATCCAACGAATTTATTTCTCGGGCTTCACTCCATCTTTTCTGGTCTTTTGCTCACTTCAACCCAATAATAGTCACTGTGTCCTCCGCGAAGTTTGCTTGCTCCATTTTCTTCCTTGATCTTTGCATACTTCCATAAATAAGGGCCAACAGGCCCCCAATAGTCACCTATGACTCATCCCAAGGCACTTTAGACCTAAGCTTCATGTTTTACTTCGATTCCTGACTACGCAGTACAACCTCTATTTTCTGCTCGATGCCTCCTCTTTTTCCCTTGTGCAGACTGTCTTTTATGTGTTTGGTACCTAGTTTCAACTGCACCTGGTACCTGGACCCTTTTCGTCATGCCTTCACTGAGAGTTGCGAGGTAGCTGGTTGGAATTAGAAGATACCCAGTTTGAGATCCGATCTAGACCCGTTGTGGTTTGGACGTCGAAGTTGATCAAGAAGGTCAAAAGAGTTGATAACGTCATATCACGAGCAGTAGATCATTGGTTCGATAGCACCACTGGAGGGTACATCACAGAGTTTGTTGTTGATAGATTAGAATCATACAACCAAGCCAAGAGATAGTTTTTCAAGGGACCCTAAGGGAAATTTTTGCATTTTCTGAAGCTGAGAATCAATATGCTATTGCACGAGAAGAACAACTTGAAGATACAATAGATTGGTCGAATCAAGAAAGTTTAATGTTCAAAAATTCGGACAGTGATAGTGATACTGAAGTTGGACATACGTGCAGTGGGAGAGTGTTCCGAGAAGTCCACCTTGCAAACCTATTTAAGCAGAACTACGGTGAGGAGGGTTTCTATAGTGGAGAAGAAGCATAACTGACAGACGAAGAACATTTAGAACCCGTTAGGGTAGAGGAAGGAAAAGTTGAAGAGCTTCGCCGAGAAGAACCTGAAATCTCAGAAACTACACATACCATCGAAGTAAGTACTATTATCCTTCCTGTTGATTCAGTATTATTAAGCAACCAGAGTAATCCAAACCACCAGAGCGTCAAGAGCACTGTCAATAGTATTCCACCACACATTCAGTCAGGAACCCTAGGAAGATCTATGGCAGATGAGGTGAGACTCCCTATCTTTAGGGGAGATGGATTTGAAGACCATGATCAACATTGGTTCTTATGCGAAGCTGTATGGAACATTAAGAATGTCACATATGAAGCTGTCAAAAGAACTCAGTTCAGTACAACTCTCAAAGATCACTCACTAAGTTGGTACATGAAACTTGTCCAAGGACTTGCACAACCTAAGCCATTGAATCGGATTAAGAACACATTGATTGAAGAACTCAAGAAATCTAAGTCAGAATCCCAATGTATCACAAAAATGAAAGAGATCAAGCAAAAGGTGGTCGAACCTGTGTGGGAGTTCAATCAAAGGTTCAATACCTTAACAGGCCAATTGAATTTTTATATCCCAGATGAACAGAAAAAAGAATGGTTCATTGTTGCCCTCTTACCACACATCAGAGTTCCTCTGATGCAACAGAAGATTGCTTCATAGGCTGAGGTGTTGGAGATTGCCATGAATTTAGAATCAGCCCCTATGGGATAATCTAGCTCGGGTATGAGTGAGATCTTGAGTCAGGTAACTAGTTTGTCTCTGCAGGTCGAAGATATGAAGAAAGAGAAGGAAAAATATAAAAGAGAAGACATATGGTGTGTCAAATGAAGATCAAAAGGCCATGAAAAAGAACATTGTGCTCTATTCAATGAATAATTGGCTTCTGGAGCTCCAAACCCTTTGAATCAAGTCACCTTACCTTGGTGCGAGGTATGCAGAAACAAACATCATCCTGGTGAGTGATACTACATGAAAAAGTATGTTGAAACACATACAAATTTGTATTGCACATTCTGTAAGTCCGTACAACATGACGATAGGGTTTGTAGGGCTTACAGCCTCATGCATGAAAGGTCGAGAGACATATATAAGATTCAACATGAAGTACAACAAGAAGGAAACATTACGCAATATAACTCTCCTGGGAGAGGAAACTTCAATCCTCGCGGTGGATTCAAAGGAAGGGGACAAGGAGGAGGAATGAGTCGAGGCTGATGACAGATCATTTGTTTTAACTACGCACATCCAGGACACCTTGCAAGGGAATGTCAAAACCCTTGTACCACTTGCAACTACTGCATCTTGTTTGACCATGTTATAGAAGACTATCATGTGATGCTAGCTAAGCTTCAAGAAATACAAGGACCTTAGTAGAACCCGCAAGTGCAACTGATCTATGATGAACCTCGCAGAGAAGACCCTAGATTCGTTTTTATAACCAGAGGAGGCATTGTTACAGGAGAAGACAGACTGACCCATGTGAAGACTACAAAAGATTCAGGAATTAGGAAAGCTATAGAGAAGACACAAATGTTTGATGCAAAGAAAGAAAGACAAATGTTTGAGGAAGCTAGAAAAGAATTCAGAGGAGACCAAGGTTCTTCATCGAATATAAGACCAGAAGTGACAGAATATGGAATGCCTCTGGAATTTGATCAGTATGCTTTGCCAAGAGTAGGAAAAGAGGTAAGCAAGCTGATGGAATTTTTACATGCTTGTATTAAGTTGGTTCAAGATGAAAGCTCTGTGCAAGAATTACAAAATTTAATCAAACAATATGAACAAGGAAATATAGATCCATTACTAAATAGGGAAGTACACCAAATTGGTAAGAAGAGAAGGAAAAATAAGGAATCACATTTGAATTCTCAAATAGGAGAGTATGAGATAGATTATGTAGTCCTCGACTTAGGGTCGGAGGTCAACGTCATGATGAACCAAAATTGGGCACAAATGGGAAAAACGAAGTTGATCTATTACCCTATCAGGCTCGGGATGGCTAATCAACAAGATGTAAGTCCTTTTGGTAGATTGGAACATGTCCCTATGGACATCGATGGAGTATGAACGTTTGCAGATCTTGAGGTAATTGAAATAGTTGATGACAGTTGCCCTTACCCATCATTGTTAGGAATTGATTGGGCCTTCAATAAATCTATTGTTGTTGACTTAAAGAAAATACGTATGAGTTTTGAAAGAGATGTCCTCAATATGAAGGTGAACGATACACAAATCCCATCAGAGAAGAAGACTGTGCATATGCACTAGAAAACATATACAATCTAACAGCCAGACAATAGGATTACATTAATCCCACAACCGATGGAAACTTAAGATGGTGAAGTGATAACACATGTTCATCAGACTCAGAATAAGCACCGAAGAACTGGTAGAATAATATGTATGAAGTATCTACAAGAAGATGTGCTATATTAACCAGAAAAGTTCACTGGATCAACACAACAGTAAGTAACTTACCCACCTTTGATGGTCTAAATCATTTAGAAACCTTCTTGTTGGACTTTGAAGAAAGTGTACCAATACAATAGAAATTTTTGGAAATGGATGAGGCCTTGAAAGCCACACCAACAAGATTGTGGGGGGCACACAAAAGTAACATTACAAATTGGATATAGTGTCGTACCTTGATGACAAAGAGGTTCTCGACACAAGTAGAAGGATGCAAAGTTTTCTACAAAGGTCGAAGCTACCCAAAGGACCATCTGAGAAGTTGTGAGGAAGACTGGAGTCACATCCCTGAAGAGAAGTGGGTACACAAATTCATCAACACGCTGGACACGACACCTATCAACTGGTACCTCCAAGCAGAACTGTGCCTCATCACTACAGATTGGAAAGGTATGACTCAAAATTTTGTAACTAACTTCTTATTTGAAAGTAAATATCCCTTAGTAGATCAAGCATTATAGATTGTTAGATAGAAAGTATTCGAGGAGGCATCTATCCTTCCTTTGGAACAAGAAGAAGATGAAAGGACTGTGCCTCTCCAGAAATTGCAGGGCTGCTACAACATCAATGTCGATGAAGATGATGATCTGAGGAAGGAGAACATCACAGAAACAGAGGGCCAGAGATATGGGGAAGGACCGGGAGTTGATATTCCATTGATTGGGAAGCCAATCAAGATTAAGAAAGTCAATATTGGAACAGAGAAGACACCAAAGTTTTCAAACGTGGTAGATTATTGCGATGCTTCTACCATTGATAAAATTACAGAGTTATTGCATGAATATCAGGACTTGTTTCCAACCAAGTTCAGTGATATGAAGGGAGTTAAAGGGCCTATGGGAGAGATGAGGATCCCTTTGAAGCCATATGCTATACTAGTCAAACATAGACCTTACAAACTAAACCCTAAATATAAGGAGAAAGTGAAAATTGAGCTTGACCAAATGATGGAAGCAGGGATTATAGAACTTGTTGAAGAATCAGAGTGGATAAGCCCTAAGGTGGTGCAAGACAAGAAGACAGGAGAAATCAGGATATGCGTAGATCTCATAATGCTAAATGATTCTTGTTTGCATGATCCCTTCCCTACACCATTCATTGTCGAAGTGTTAGATAATGTGGGAGGCCAGGAAGTATATTCTTTTACAGATGGATTTTTAGGATACCATCAGATCCAAATTTCCAAGCAAGATCGCCATAATACCACATTTGCAATAGAATAGGGATCCTGCCAATATACAATGATGTCATTCGTATTGAAGAATTCCCCAACTATCTTTTCTAGGCTGGTGGTCGAAGCATTCAAGGAATTTCTGCATAAATTTTTAGAAGCATACTTTGATGATTGGACTGTTTTTAGCTTATTGAAAAATGATATTGACTGTGTAAGGATAATGTTGGATAAATGCAGGCAGTGTCAAATTTCTTTAAACCTGAAGAAATGTATTTTATTTTCACCATTTGGAGTGTTGTTAGGTCATATCGTATGCAAGCGAGGATTGTTGGTAGATCTATCCAAAATTTCCATTATAATTGATCTACCCCCTCCTACGTCAGTCAAACTGCTGAGCACTACGTTGGGACACACAAGATATTACAGAAATTTCATTAAGGGATATGCCCAAATTACAACACCCATGGAATAATTTTTGAAGAAGGATTGTCAGTTTAGTTGGACAAAGGAATGCTAGAAGAGATTTGACACACTGAAACAAAAAATGGTTATTGCGCCCATTCTGGTTTTCCCAGATTTGACCAAGGAGTTTCATGTGCATGTCGATGTTGCATGTCGATTCGTCTTCCATTGCTTTAGGTGTTGTGTTGGCACAACTAGGAGAAGAAGATATTGAACACCCATTAGACTTTGCTAGTAGGAATCTATCCACTCCTGAGATTAATGACACCACCACTGAGCGAGAAGGGTTAGCCATGGTATATGCATTGCAATAATTTCTCCACTACTTGTTGGGAGGACATATTAAAATGTTTATTGATCACTCCGCATTGAAATACCTAGTCAACGAGACAGTGTTGAAGGGAAGGGTATGCAGATGGTTGCTGCTATTTCACGAATATGATTTTTATATCATAGTAAATCCAAGGAGAATGAACAAAGGTCTTGACCACTTGTCAAGGTTGAAACATGGTAAAGAACCAACCCTTTTGGAGGATACATTACTAGATGCACAAATGCTAGCCATTAGAAATATATGACCACTTTGCAGAGATAGTCCAATTCCTATCAACAGGAATGGCACTTAGTGAGTACACAATTCCTCAGAAGAAACTACTAGTAGTGTGCGCTGCAGATTTCTCACTTCTAGCTGGACATCTATACAAGATGGGAACTGATGAGATATTGAGAAGGTGTGTTATGGACATAGAACGACCACTAATCCTTTCATAATCTCAGGAAGGCATTGCAAGAGGACATTATGCAGGAAAAACAACTATGCAAAAGTTTCTTAGAGCTGGCCTTTGGTGGCCTACCTTACAAAGAGATGCTAAAGACTATTCCAGAGCCTGCGATGTATGCCAAAGAGTTGGGAAACCATCAAGAAGAGATGAAATTCCATTGGCACCACAAATGACCCTACAAGCATTTGAGAAATGGGCCATTGACTTTGTTGGACCTATAAATCCACCAGGAAAGCGTACATGAGAAAGGTACATCATTACAACAACATAATACTTGACTAGATGGGCCGAAGTAAGAGCAGTCAAGGACTGTAGTGCAACTACAGCTGCACACTTCATATTTGATGACATCATAACCAGGTTTGGATGCCCAAAGATACTTATGAGTGATCAAGGAACACATTTCATCAATAAGACAGTTGAATCCTTGACTGACGAATTTGCAGTCCACCATCAGAAGACCACACTGTACCATCCACAAGAAAATGGGACAATTGAATCATTCAAAAAGATCTTGGAGACAACGCTCACCAAGACTTGTTGTGTGAACATGGATAATTGGGATTTGAGAGTACCAACATTATTATCGGCCTATAGAACCAATTGCAAGAAACTAACAATGTAGACCCCCTTCAAGTTGGTATATGGTCTTGAAGCTGTTGCTCCAATGGAATATCTGGTACCAAGCCTAAGAATTGTTGCCTTTACAAATATGGATGAGCCTGGCGCTGTTCAAGAGAGGCTTGCACAGTTGGTTGAATTGGAAGAAGAAATATTCATTCCAGGATTCCATCAACATGTTCAGAAGGAAAGAGAGAAGGCCTATCATGATAGGCACATCAAGAAGAAGGCATTTAGACAAGGTGATCTAGTATTGGTATATGACAACAAGTTCATAAAACATCATGGGAAGTTCAGAATGCATTGGCTAGGGCCATATGAGATCACTCATGTTATAGAGATGGAGCTGCGCAATTGAAGACTTTGGATGGGGAGTGGAAGGAAGGATTAGTGAATTGGAGTCGGCTGAAGTTGTACTATGAAAACCAACTACCTCACAACTCTCAGTGAAGGCATGAAGAAAAGGGTCCAGGTACCAGGTGCATTTGAAACAGGGTACGAGACACAGAAAATATAGTCCGCACAAGGGAAAAAGAGGCAGAACCATTTGTTGACACAGGGGCGAACGTAGGGTTCAACTCCAAGAGCACACAAAAACTCCCTAACTACTGGCCCTTTCGCCAACACCTGCGAAGAAGATGCAGTCTCACCCGAAGCAATTATGAGGGGGTTGCAGGATAGAGATGTATACAACTGAAGGGAACATCAAGTGGATCTAACACAAGAACAACACAGCATTCATAAATCACTTATCAACTTAGATCTACTCTACACATCTACTTATCAGATCTAAAGAAGTAATGAAATCATAGTATATCAATGACATAGACAAAATATCAATCACACACAACACAAAATATACGTGGTTCACTGTCTCTCTAGGGCTACATCCACAAAACTGTGTTATAATATATTAAGGTAAAGCATACAGTTCTTGTCTGTGCTCTTGGCTAGGAGATCTCTTCTCTTCTCCTCTCTTTCACTCCCCTCCCTACGCACCCAGCTGCAGGGTTGATCTTCGCCCCAACTGAAGATCTTAAAATCCAAGAGGCTCTCGTACTCATCATGTCTCTCTCACACAATACTCCTCTCTCTATCAACTCAATACCAACAACAATAATAACAAAATTATCGTACTCACCCAACCTAGGCCCTTTATAACTCTATTTATACATTACAATCATTCACCGACATCCTTAGGTCGAAACCTAGGTGTCAAAACCCTAGATACCAAAGCTCTAGGTGTCTAAAACCCTAGGTCAACTTGACCCATATTTTCAGGGCTTCACCAACCTTTCTTTCCTTTCTTCTCGCACGGTGCTCCAAAGAATCCATCTATGTCTTTTTAAGCTTGCTGAGTTGTCCACACTCCTTCCTCCTTACTTATCTATCATCCCCGATCTCCTCATCCAACAAATTTATTTCTCGGGCTTCGCTCCATCTTTTCTCCTCTGTTTCTCACTTTGACCTAATAACAGTCATTGTGTCTTTCACGAAGTTCGCTTGCTCCCTTTTCTTCCTTGATATTCACATACTTCCATAACCAAGGACCAACACCCAGATCACAAATTACAACAAGATTGACGACCACACTTCATTGCGGAGAAGGAACATGATCAAACGTTAAAATCCTATAGCGATCTCCCAATCGAAACCATGGTATAGCTAGAGAGGTATGTGGCAGTTGGTGGTGGATTTCGGGAGTTGGAGTAGTATGGATCCAAACCACCCTTGAAAACTTCCACAATCACGTTCTTATAAAGGGTCCAATTTGAGAGAAACACATGGAAACAAAACTAGGTGATAAGACAAATCATCAAAGGAAGGTCATAAGGAGAAGGACAACATTAGAAGACCATGACCAGTCTATCACTAGAGGAAAGAGTGAAAAAACTGTGGAGAGGGTTCATTATGTCAAAATGACCCATATCTCTCCTTGTTGTAATAATGAGCCTAATCCTAATCCCAAGGGGAAATCAGTTAATGAAAGAATGATTGGTGGTTGAACAATCAACTACCCCCTTAAATGGAAGCATGGAGGGTCTGGCCGAGGAGACAGAAAACTGTCAACCCAAAGTAAGGTAGAGGGAAGTTTTTCATGCAGGCCCAGACTGACCTCAGTTTCCTTTTGAAAGAAGGAACAAGACAGGTGGAGAACCTTTCAGAATAGGAGAAAATTCGTGCAAAAAGAGTACATGCGAGGAAAAGCAAGAGAAGACACATGACACAAGAGAAGTGGCACCCAAGAAGCAAGACATGTCATTCATGTTTGTTTGAGTGGTTGCCAATAGGCTCCTTGATTTTAACAGTTTGTTAGATCTATTGGTAGAGATGTTAGACTTGTAGCTTTTTGTGGAGAATCCTAGGATAGGAAGGCCATTTCACACTCCTAGTTGTTGCCTACTGTTTTGATTATAAATACATTAGATGAATGATATGAGAGAGGGGATGGTGGAGCATAACTCTGTTTGTGTAGTATTTTGACTAATCAGAGTTGTTCTCTGGTTATGTATGAGACTTGAGACATTTTCATTAATAAAATTCGGTTTCCTTTCATCATCTTGTTTCTTCTTATTATGAAATTCTCATGATTGGATGATCCATATGAAATGTTTTGGTTGTGTTATAATTGATGTTTGATTATAATGCCACTATGAATGTTTTTCAATGTTTTGAACTTTAAGTTCAAGAATTTCTTGTGACTGATTTTTCCTTCTCCTAGCTACTTGAAGGCATGATGCTTATAGAATACCTATCCATCTTCCTCACTATGTATTCCTTCTATTCACCTTTACCCTTAAACCACTAACCGAAGTTAAGAAAAACCTCATTTTCTTATGCATGCTAGCCCAAATTTATGTGTTAAAACATTCCTATGTTGAGATTTTCCCATTTGACCTTTAATCATTAATTTACATTCACAAAAAAATTTATGGGTACTGGGATTATCCTCTTGCAATCTGAGAGTGATTCTAAGTGCTAAAAGTATGTATTTCCACTAGAGACACTCATTCCAGTGTGTGGTATATTGACAATGGTGTCTCCCACCATATGATAAGTGTTTGTGATCATTTGAAAGATCTTACACAAATTGGTGATCTTGAGCTAGTTCTTGGAGATGACCAGGTGGTCAAGGAAGTTGGTACTGGGACACTATCATTTTAGAAGGATTATCTACCTTTTATGTTGTTGAGAGATGTCCTATATGTTCCTGGCTTGAAGAAGAACTTGATTTCAGTTTCTACTATTGAGGAGAGGGGTTATGAGGCATTTTTTGCGATGGACATGAGCTCTTATTTCCCAAGGGGTCTAGTATCACATTGGACAAAGTGATTGGGACTCGACCTGAGAAGTTGTACAATCTCATTTTTCAACCAACTAGAGAATTATTTCATACTACTAGCAGTAGTGATCTTTGTGAGCTATGGAATAGGAGGATGGCCCATTTGCATCATGGGGCTCTGAGGATATTGATGGAGATTGTGACTAGAGTGCTAGAGTTTAGTACAGAGCACCAGGAGTTGTGCAAGGGTTGTGATTTTGGAAAGTACACCAAGAATAATTTTCCAAGCAGTGACAACAGAGCGACAAGTATACTTGATCTGATTCATTCTGATGTATGTGTTCCTATGCCTTCTGCATCTTTGAGTGGTTGTTTATACCATATTAATTGATGACTTCTCTCGGAAGTCTTGGATTTTATTCATGAAGAACAAAGGAAAGGTATTCATTTGGTTGCAATACTTTAAGGCTCTTGTGGAGAACCATACTGGGAGGAAAATCAAATTTCTGAGGAAAAATAATGAGGATAAGTATACCTCCAAGGATTTTAATGAATTTTGTGCAAGAGAGGGAATCAAGAGAGAGTTGATTGTTTCTTACAACCCAAAACAGAATGGGGTTGTTGAGAGGAAGAATAGGGCCATAGTTGGGGCTATGACAACCATGTTGCATGATCAGGGGTTTCCACATTTTCTTTGGTCCAAGGCATGTTATACTACATTCTATCTGCAGAACAAGATTCCACACAGAGCGTCGGGGGACAAGACTCCTGAGGAGGATTTCTATAGGAAGAAGCCTGATGTTGGGCACTTTAGGATTTTTGGGTGCCTTACATATTCACATGTTCCTTCTAAGAAGAGGACAAAGATAGAACCCACTGCAGAAAAGGGGATTTTTGTTTGGTATAGAAAGACTTCAAAGGATTTTCGCATATACATCCTTTCCTTGAGGAAGACAGTTTTGAGAACGAATGTGAGATTTGAGGAGGATGGAGACTTTCAAAATTTATGAGCGACTGAGAGGGGTGAGAAGTCATCACCATAGATTCAGGTGATTCCACAACATACTTCAGTGACACAGAGTTCAGGTCCACCAATTTCGGTGACGACTGGACCATAGGTTACATGGCCACAGATGTCAGGATCATAGGTTACTAGTCCACAAGTTTCATGATTGAGTTCTCCATATTGTACTTCAGGTTCATAGTCTTCAGGTGATGGGGTTGTGTGGGGATATTCCCCTCCATGAGACACTACTTCATAGAGGAGGAAGCCCAAGTGGATACATAACACTTTGAGGTAGGAACAAGGTTTAGGGGAATCCCAGGAACAATGTGAGGGAGAGTAAACCTCCTAAGATATTTTACATCTACATTGCAATGGTGAGAAACATCAGGGAGTCTGAGCCTTCCACTTTTGAGGAGGCTTCTGGAATACATGTTTGGAGATATGCCATGATGGAAGAGTATAGTTCCATCATGAATAATGATGTTTGGGAGATTGTTCCTAGACCTCGAAGGAAGTCAGTGGTGACTTCCAGGTGTCTCTACAAACTCAGTATGTTGCAGATAGAAACATTGAGAAGTGAAAAAATCATTTTGTAGCTCATAGGTTCTCACAGGTTGATGGATTTGACTATGATGAGATATTTGCTCCATTTGCTAGATATACTTCGATCAGGAAAGTGATCTCCATTGCAACAAAGATAGATTGGAATATCCATCAGATGGATGTGAAGACCGCATTTATGAATGGTCTCATCCAGGAGAAGGCGTACATTGAGAAACCATTGGGAATTGAGGTGCATGGGAGAGAGTCTCATGTGTGCAGACTAAAGAAGGAATTGTATGGGATAAAAAAATATCCGAGAGCTTGGCATTGTAGGATTGATGCTTACTTGCAGCAATTGGAATTTGAGAAAAGTGAGATGGATTCAACCTATACTTCATTATGGATGCAGAGGATTCTATCATATTGTTTATATATGTTGATGATATTTTCATTACAGGAGATGAGAGTCTCATTACTAGATGCAAGAAGAGCCTTGCTTCAGAGTCTGATATGGAAAATATTGGACAAATGCATTAGTTTTTGGGATTGGAGGTTTGGCACGATCTTGCACACATCTTCTTGGGGCAGGGGAAGTATTCTTGTGGCATTCTGAGGAGATTCTAGATGGAGGATTGTAGGCCCATGACCACACCCATGATTACTAACTGGAAGAAGCTTCATGCTTCTGAGTCACAATTGGTTCATTCCACTTTATATTGTCAGTTGATCGGTTCATTGATGTATTTGGTCAACACCAGACCAGATATTTGTTTTTCTCTCAACACTCTTAGTCAGTTCATGCTGGAGTCTAGGAGAGTGCATTGGGTGGTAGAAAAACATGTGCTGAGATATATTTGTGGTACAGTGGATTATTGTCTGGACTATATGAAAGGGGATGGATTTCGATTGGTGGGATATACAGATTCAGATTGGGCAGGATGTGTTAGAGACATGAAGAGTACTTCTAGGTGTTGTTTCAGATTAGGCTCAACAGTGGTGTCTTGGTTCAGTCGAAAGAAAAATTTAGTGGCTTTAAGTTTTGTAGAGACTGAGTATATGGCTGCCAGTCAGGCCAGTTGTGTGTCCCTTTGGCTTCACAAGTTGTTGGTGGGATTATTGGGATACAAGTTGAGGCCCACAATGATTTACTGTGACAGTCAGAGTTGTATTAAACTCTCGGAGAATCCAGTTTTTCATGAAAGGTCTAAGCACATCGATATTTGATATCACTTCATCTATAATTATGTTTAGAGAGGAGCAGTTGAGCTACATTGCATATGTACATATGAGTAGGGTTCAAACATACTCACCAAAGCCTTGGGAAAAAGCAAGTTTGTATTCTTCAGGGACAATCTTGGAGTTTTGAGTAACACTTTCCTCGATAAGAGGGAGTGTTAAAATAATTAAAAAGTACCTAGGAAAGTGTCTCTCATAAACTAGGTGCCTAAGAGGTGAGAAAGTTCCTAATGTGGACCCTAGTCATTTAATTTATGAGATGTAAATTAAAAGTGACTTTTTGTACTTAGGTAAAGTGGGCGACTTAAGTGATTTAATATCCACCATTCATCTCATCTAATCTCAGTCATTGGATGAGATGACTTTTCACCTTTCCTCTATTGAGTCGATTAGGGTAGGAGTGGACACTTATTCTTGGGTTGTTCATGCATTTTGAGAGAGAGAGAGAGAGAGAGAGAGGAGGTCATGCTTGAGGAAAGAGGGACAATTTGTAGAGTTGGAGGCACGTTTTTCAAGGAAATAAGCTAGAACACAAATCAAGGCAAAGTAAAACACAAAAATCGAGGTGAAGGTACATCATAGTGATTGGGCCATATTGTATGGATTTTTGGGAATTTGTACTGTTGATTTTTGGCATAGTTTTCGAGGAAAGGTACAACAAATTTATTGAGGTTGTACGATACATATTTTGGGAGTCTGTACAACTGTAAAAGTGGATAGTTTGTACAATAGAGAGACAACACGCATTCCAGGGAAGTGTGGCACTATTTTTTAGGTGCATTTATTACAGAAAAATCCATACAACAAACTCAGGAAGAAGGGAACAATTTTCTGGACATTTCGTACAACATTTAATGTTGTGACAATCGTACATAGTACAGATTTTTGGCATAGAAATTGAGGACTAGTTTAGGGATGTTTTGAAGGAGTTTTTATCAAGAAATTTCTGAGATAAGTTTTTGAATTTTTGCTGAGAATAATACTGTTGTAAAATGATTTTTATCTGAATTTTTGAATAGTAAAAATCCCTCTCTCACTGGTTTTCCCCTTGTGGGTTTTTCCAGGGTCGTTATTAGACCAAAAATATTTGTGCAAATAATTTTCTAAATATTGTGTTGCTGATATATTTTATTTCTGCAGTAAATATTGTTCAGAATATTCATGTTTTAGTTCTTAAAATTATGTTTATTTGCTAAGTAATTATGGTTGTCTTAAATCTGGGTTTTGGGCATTAAACACTGATAAAAATCACCGAGACTTGAAACTGGGTGGGGTTTGAAATTTTACACCAATCACCCTCATATGTTGATATAACAATCAGATCTTCACTATGGTTGATCTTCCTCTGTCCCTTCATACAAAGACTCTTCTCCTTTTCTCTGGTTGAATTATGCACAATTTGGGCACATCTCTGGCCCTGGCTTCGCTCCTTAGATATCAACTACTCTTGAATCAATCTACGTGTCTAAACCAATTTGTTCTCTACTCTATGAAGAGGCTTATGCCACCTTCTTTGATACCATGTCGAATTCATGGGTAGAGAAGGAAAAACAATGAAATAAAACAATGATGTGGGAAAGCTATGAAGTTTAGTGTACCCTTCTCACTATTGCACTTAAATGATACCATGTCAAATTCAGAGGAAGAGAAGCAAAAGCAATGAAAGAAAACAATGATGTGGGAAAGATATGACGTTTAGTGTTACCTTCTCACTATTTCACTTAATATAGATTACAATGAAATTAGAATACAAAAAGGATCTCAATGGATCTCTTATCAAACTACAAAAAACACTAATTCAATGGAGAGACTAACAACAACAATGCTTGTCAACAACGTTTCTTCTTTGTAGGTTCAACAACAATGCTTGTCAACGAATTTGGTACTGAATGCGGGTGTTTACCATGCAAGTGTTCTTCAATTATTTGAAACTGGATACAAGGTGATCATTAAATGGTGGGCCTATATCCTGTGAGTTTGAACAACACAACTGTCTATTGCGAAATAATATTTTTCTCTGCTCTTGGTGTGATTTTGAATGAAAATATTTTTAATAGCTAGTCATGAATAGGTAGATGGAATAGCTCTACTTCCCATTTGGTTGCAAGCCTATATTTTTTTCTTATGGTGCCAAGACCAAGGGTTAATCAAATGATGCAATGAACTGTGATTTAATTGCCAACAATAGATCAACCTGTAGTTTATCCTAGCACTATATCAACACACTTCCAAATATGATTGTGGGATGGAAATATATAATCTCTTAATTCAAATTGAATATAGGAACACTCATACACATAAATATCACCATAAAGTGCATAGAGAATATTTCTCAAATGTAGCAATAGTGTGAGTCAAGAACAAAGTTTTTGAGCTAAATACTATGTGTATAAACTAAACTTAACTGTTGTATATACGACTGTGCCAATGAATGCTATAGGAAATAAGAATCAAACCAAAAGTGTATAATTCCAATGCCAGGGAATATATAATGGGTGTAAATCCTTCCACCTTGAATCAAATTAGGTCCATCAAAGCCTGCAACAGACATGTTTAGTTGTTTATGTGATCATTGGCTTTATGTATGAAAACTAATATGCAATTCTTGCCAGAAGCATGATGTTAATGAACTCGGTTAGAAAGAGGTAAATTGAGCACCCCAAAATCAAAGTAATGAGAGATAAATTGAGATGTCCTCTATCGGAAAGCAGTGTTCTAGAGGCTAAGTGTTACAAGAAATTTTGCCTCACTCCATGCAATTTGCTTGAATGGCCTTCCATTTCCCTTTGCAGACTTGGAGTTCCCTTTTTGTTGATTTTAGAGCCAAAAATGCACTTTTTTACACATATGTATGCGCCCTATCAGCTATACAACAAGTGTATACACAAGTTGCTCCACTATAGCCAGCGTACATCAATCTTGGTGCTAAAAAAATAAAAATTATGTCGCGTTTCCATTCCATGTCACGAGATCCATGATCCTTGACCTTCCATATACTGGAAATGCTTCATCTGGGCCCTTCAATTCCATTTGGAAGATATAAATTGATCGATATCCAAGCCTTGAAGACAATTCGACAATTCAACCTTGAGAGCAAAGACACTCTAGAGAAATTTTAGTTCATATTGAGTCTGCATCCCTTTTTCCTTGAAAGTCTGAAATTCTTGTGTTAATCCCCCAAGATCTTCCTTCTTTGTGATGGAGAACCTCATTGACTCCTATAGATGAGCTTTCCTTTTTGGAGGATTGAAGTGGTGGAGGCCCAACTCGAGGAACTTAGTTTCTCGGTTCTGATATGTGTCATTACAGAAGTTTTTCACCTATGTAATGTTGTTGATTATTTTAATAGAAATACTCTTTTCTCGTCCAATAGATATCTTGCAAATATTTTAATTACTATTCCATGGGAATATTTTCCATGTATGTTAATGGATTATTCTAATTTATATGCCGAAATTATATATTATGACCATATGTTTGCATGTATTGGTTGTTGAGGACAAGATGTAGGTATAAAGCTTTGGGTCGCGTGCTCAACGGTGGTCTTCTTCGAACATCCAGACAAGGTAGGATCTTAGCCTTGTATTGTTAGCATTTAATTTATATAGCACACCTGGGATTAGAGTTGATTTTTGGGTGTTGTTCCGTCTGTTGTGGTTTACCCCTAGCCATAGAGATATTTTCCTCATAACACTAAGTCTTTCAATGCAATTTTCAAAGGGAAAATGAAACAACATATCTACTCCAAGCAGACATAATTGAGAAAGAGGATTGCCCATTTCTTAGATTGACATGTTAGATGTGATTTGTTGCTGATACACGAGGCAGGTTTTGAGGGCATTGAGTCTTACATAATTCTTAGTGGACGAGGAGAGTAATATCTCTCTTGAGGAATTTTAGTTAGTCAATATACAAGAAAATCGAGACTCGTGATTATGCAGAGTGAGAGGTGCAAGGTATCCCTAAGAGGAAAATGATAAACATGGAATGGAAAATAAGAAAATATCACAATTTTAATGGGTGGCAGTTTGAACAATGAGACTCAAACCAGAGTTACATATATATTCAAAGCTACAAAATTTAAACAATTACACACATATTTCAACATTCAATGGAGGTTTTTATTATGGTTAGGAGAAAATTACATAGGGGTGAGTCATACACATACTTAGATAGGTTTGTCCACTGAACTTGGAGTGGGTGAACTTTGAGCACGTGGCCCTCTTGGAGCTCCCATTTGTGCCACTATTCTTAGGAATTCCCATTTCTTCTATTATTCTCGCCAATTCCCCTTGCATATCTCGTGATTTATATCCTTCATTTATTTTAATGGGTTGTCATTGGAATGCCTTTTCCCCATTTCAATTTTTCCAAAAGAACCAAAAATAAAAGAAAAAAAATAGATGTTTTCTACACAATTTACGAAATGGTTTGAAAAAGATCCACTTGGGATTAGGATTCATGGCAATTGAACTTAGACACTGTAAAGCATGCCATATTATCAATAACATAATCAAAACAATTGCACCAACTAATTAAACTAATCCTAGAGTCTTTATTTCTCTCTATATGTATGGTATAGGGCACAAATTAAAACATTACAATCCTATATTACAATAATTTATCCCAGTAAAATCAACTTTGCTTATCAAACATGCATCAAAATCTAATCCTTTTAATTATGAAGAGAAACAAACTACATTAATAAAAAGTGTTGCATGGCATCTTAGTCCCTACCATGAATGTTTGGAAATGGGTGTACTAACTATGGAGTGGGATGAGAAGCCTAACAGTCAAAAGGAAGACTATAAACGACCCAATGCATCAAACGACATTGGTTCTACAATCTGTTGAATTACTGAGAGGGGGGGTGAATCAGTAATAGAGAAATCTAATCCTTTTTAATCATAAAATGCAAGTGTTATATCAATGTAGAATTATCATCCAATAGTTGTATATTAAATAAACAATGAACAAATCAGAAACATACACATACATAGTACACCAATGTTTTTACGTGGAAACCCAAAGCGGGAGAAAACCAAAAAATGTTTTTTCTTATGTATTTAAGAATTAAATTCATTGGAAGCACCGACTTCCTTTGTTTTCCAGCTGCAACTGGAAGGAGGATCCAAACCCCTAGTTTCTCAGGCTACAACCTGAGGGAAGCTCCAACTCCCCAATTCTCTGGCTACAACCAGAAGGAGGCTACAACACCCTATGTTCTCCGGCTACAACCGAAAGGTGGCTACAACCACATGTCCTTTCCCTGTCCAACTGCCCCGTCATATAAGTATATTGATGGAACCACTTTCACACTATCACTGTGAGATATGTTGTTGTAAACATGTACCAATCAACCTTCACCAAACAACTTGTAGCAACCTGTACCAAACAACCTATAATCAACCTATACCATAAACAAGTGCATCAACCATGAACCAAAATGTATCTCAACCAGTACCATCAATGAGTGCATCAACCATGCACCAAATATGTACCAATCATGCATCAAATACAAATAAACTATGACTCATCAATATGTACCAACATAATCAACTATAGACCTCATGTATGTGCCAACTCATCAACTACTTGTCTCAACCATGTACCCAAATCGTACCTCAACCAAAATCCCTCATCAATTTCATCATCCAAATCTGATTTGTAACTTTGTAATATACTTGATGTATATGATCACATACCTGCAAACCTTCCTTAACTTTAACAACAAAAGACTAGCATTTTCATCAAAATTTACGTTAGTCTCACATGACTAATTTTGGATTAGTCAACAACCCTAACTTTAAATAATCATAACTATGTACCTATATTGAATAAAGATTTGAAAATAGTACACAATGTTCTTCAATGTCTTTTATTCAATTCCTCCAGGTTTCACTACTTGTAACCTCTCAAAAAAGGAGCTATAGAGAAAATGGCATACCTTGTTGAATTCTGGCTTATTATAGAGAGTGAACTTGTATAGCATTCCCCTCCCAAAATATTTGTTGTTTTGATCTGAAAATGGTACACATAATATGACTAAATGTACTCTAACCAATACATTTTTTCTTACTAAATTTGGATCTAATATGAAGAAGTTGAAGTCATATCATGCATTACTGAAGTCATATCACTCATGCTCCCCCTATGACCATCACTCCCCCTGGAACTATGCCTCTATGCTCTACATCTGATAAATGCAATACTAAATTCATATCACTCATGATACCCCTGTGACCATCGCCCCCCCTAGAACAATGCCTCTGGGCTCTGTATATGATAAATCTCTCCCCCTTTTTCATCAATGGAAAATGTATCTTTCCATCTGGGGTTGCTCCCCCTAACTGAATTGTCCTTGGAGATACTCCCCTTGAATGAACTCTTCCTAAAACTGATATCCCAACCTGAACTGTCCTCTTTATGGTGCTTCCTCGTGTAAATATAAGACATATAAGATAAGCATTCAAAAGCATTCATTTTGGAGTAAAAATTACTCTGAGTATCTAGAAAAGATGCTCAAAGGCTTCCCTTGGAAGTGGTTTTGTAAATATGTATGTCACTTGTTATTTTTTTCCCACATATTCAAATCTGATGTTGTTTTCTGCAACCTATTCCCGTATAAAGTGAAATTTGATCAGAATGTGCTTCGTCTTCCTGTGCATCGCCGGGTTCTTTAAGATATTGATGGCACTTGTATTATCACAATAGATTGGAATGGGCTTATCATACTCAACTTGCATATCTGTCAGATTTTGTTTTATCCATAGAACCTATGTACAACATGTGTTTTTTGCAATATACTCTGCTTCAACTGTAGATAAAGATACTGGTGATTGTTTCTTTCTTAGCCAAGATACTAAACACTCACCCAAGTAGAATGTTGCTCCACTAGTGCTTCGTCGGTCATCAATGAAACCTGCCCAATCTGCATATGTGTAGGCAATAAGTGATAGATCCTTTCCTTTTGTATACCATAATCCAAACTCTTATGTTCCTTTGAGATATGTAATGTCCCCACTTTGGGACATCATCACAGGGAAGAGATTTATGATGACCAGAGTAGCCAGATGGATGCTATAGTGAGTAAAGGGGTATTTGAGAGGAATTGTGGCGTCCATATTGCATTGATGATCATATTCCATCATTATGAGCCATTCCGCACAGGTTGGCTTTGGTTTCACTGCATTCCGACGATTTCCAGGATTTTGACTATTTTGAGCTATAAGTCAATGGAATTCACTGAAGAGGTCATTTTGGGCACATTACTTGGAGGAAACTCTTGGTGTAATAGCTTCTTGGAATCGGGAGGAGAAACACTACAGGATGGGATGGCTAGAAGTGACTTCCAGTGGCCAGGGAAGCCACAAGGAGAGATAAGGAGCTTTTCAAAGGTAAAAAGGTTAATTAATTAATTAAAGTGATTTAATTAATTAATTAAATATTAATAAAATGAAAGTCACTTTGGAGGGACAAGGTGAGACAAAAAGTATAAAGGAAAGGCAAGGGCCTCTTCTCATTCAT